>OZ017785.1:9600979-9645979 GCA_963969325.1 Lycopodina hypogea
CTGATTCAAATGAAAAGTAGGAGAGTAGAAAGGAAATGGGAATGAATGAAAAAATAAAGAAGAGTAACAAAAATAAATGAAAAGAACACAGGAAAAGGATGGGGGATGGAGGGAAATGGGGAAATCAAGAGAGAAAAGTATCTATGAAAAAAATAGAGTCTTGAGGCATAGCACCAGGGACTTTCAGCTTGGAAGGATACAACTTTCACCCCCATGCCATAGTTTTTCAGCCCCTTTCGGGTATACATACATGCATGCATATGGTGGTAAGAATTGCTTTGCTCTTTTTTTTATTGGCATGGTTTAGTGTTTATGGGATCTGCTCATTAATTTGTAGTTTGAGAGAAAGAAGGAGGGAGCGCTTGCACGGAACTCCTTCCCATGATCCAGAAAATCAGTACACATTTGCTTTTGTTTGTTTTTTGTGATTCCATTTTCCGAAAATTTAGGGATTATTTTATTAGATTTAGCATTACAAATTTTCACTATTTTGAACATTCATTTATGCCCTATTCTTCATGTTTAATTTGGCAGGAGAGGAGATTATCTACTCTGGAGCCATCCATGAAAAAAGAAAGGAAAGATTCGAGAGACTATAAAATAAGTAGTATATTGTATTTTGAAGGAATGAACTAATATGTTTAGATAATAGACTTAAAGAGAGTTCAACATTCTTTCATTGCTTTCTCCCAGCCCTTATGCATTATTATAAAATTGGAAAAAGAACTAGTGTGACACTTTAACAGAAATTTCCTTGGACACTGATGTGGGTACCAAAGAAATATTTATCAAATATTCAAATAATGTATGTGTAGGAATGCATATCTTTGTGTATAGCTACATCTGATCACAAGGAAAGAGACTTAACCCAGCATTATAGGGTAGTATTTTTTAAATATCGTAGAAATACATTGTGAATACTTTTCTATTGACTTGTTTCCCTAACACATGGTAGAAAATTGCCCTGATTCCAACAGAATCGAATAGAAAACTTTCATGAACTAAAATGAGCTCCATCTCTCTAACAGTCAGTCTGACATTCTGTGATGTAAGCTGAATTACGATAAATCACATGCTAATTTATTGACCTGTGTCTTGAGATTTGGTTGTGAATACACACTAATGGATACTTATGGCCATATCTTAATGAAAAATTATGTCATCATTTTACTGTACTCAACCCTGCAATAAAACTCCGAAGAAAAAAAATTTTTTTTTCTTGGAAAAGCTGTGAGCAAGTTGCAATAGCTTGCTAAGTAAATGCTCTTTTTTTATAATGCAGATTGAGTACTGACTACACATGAACACCTTTACCTTCACTACTTCAATCAGATTTACTGATGATTGTGCAGAAGTGGGATAGAATGAGCTTCCATTTGCCCATGTGAAATACTAGTGCAATTTGGCTTCATCCAATGTTTAGCATTTAGATCTCCTTTCTCTTTCCTTAGCTCGGTCTTGGTAGCAGAAGATATTTCACTATGTAGAGGAGCTAAGGTATATATAGCTTGAGAATTGTGCAATGAAATGAATACATATTGGAATGCAGGTGGCTGGCTAACCTTCTCTCGCATAGACTAGAATATCTTTCTTTTCAAAAATCCACCATCTACCAGAATACAGCACATCTCATAATGTTTAGCGTGTCGAGTACAGAAATAGCCTACTGAACATGCTGACTAGGAATGCCAAAAGGGTGCTATCATGGTTGTTCAATCAGAAGAAATGAAGACTGAATGAAAGAAATTGAGCCATTGAGTACAAATAATTAAGCAATACATTCCAAATCTCTTATTGATTCGTCAACGATCGCAAATCCTTAATTAAATCAATGAGCTATTTCAAATACGGCCATCATCGCACACATGCAGATAGGAATTAACAAAAATAAAGGAGCAGATAAATATATCATTTAGAGATAATGTGACTGAACATGGATGGGACTTGGGACAAAGCCTTACTGCATCAGCCCATTCAAGATATAGGTTTTGTGGTAAGCTGAGTGAAAGGTTGAAAACAGATCAAAGGAATTGTGTAAGCAGCTTCCCTTCATCATTGTTATCAGTGTATAGAAAAGTTAGGCATCTAGTTCACTTACATTTTCAGCTATTGACGCATCAGCTCTTCTGCAACGGAACTGTCTGCCTCGTCCAATGTTGTTAGTACTTCTTTGCTAAAACTAAATTAATTCTCTCTATTCAGTGCTATCAAAGTTTTAAATTCAGGAGCAACAGAAATTAACGTTCACAAATCAGCAACACCCACAATGAAAGGTCATCTCTTTCCATATTCATGACCATACATATGTTTAAAGTTTATGAATCAATGGTCATAACATCAGTTTGTTGCAAGTTTTGCTCACATTGTCAAGAATGCACATACACATCCAGATAATGCGCCATGATCATGTCCAGTCTGCAAACATGAGTAAAATATCCCACTGAGGTCCGAACTTGGGACAATTGGTGACCAGTATTGACAGCAAAGTTCGATTAAATGTTGGATTAAATTTTGAACCAGCCCATCAGTCTGCAGATGGTAAGCAGTGGTGTTCACCTTGGTCATCCCAATGAACTGGCAAACATCAATGGTTACCTGAGAAAGTGTGCCAGCACTCCTGTCAGACAATAGCTTATGCGAACCTCCATGTGGGCAAATCACCTGATTCACTAACACCCTAGCAACAGTCAGGCTGGTCTGATTTGGCAATAGGTACACTTCCACCCACTTGGTAAAGTATTCAAGAAAAACGGAAACATAACAATTTCCAAATTGAGTCCATGCCAATTCCATTATGTGCACACCAACCCTCTCTAAAGGACCACAAACCGGCTGGATCAACATAATAAAGTAAGCCATCAAAATCAACGAAAAACTCTCTATTGACCTACTAATACACCCTGCAATCTGCAATCTGCAATCCCATAATTCACTGGCATCATGCTTTCCTTCACAAACTATCACCAGCGTTGCCATGTCATCCCTAGTAGTAGTACATATCTTAATTACTTGACAATTCTGTAAGCTCCTAGCAACCCAGCTCTCATTGAGCCGTGTCTTGGCAGGACCTCCAAATGCAATTGACTAGTTGTTAGCCATTTGCAAATTCCTAATGAATTCTTTCTATTGAATACTATTAAATGTATTGAAATTCTGGAGCAACAGATCTTCACTTCCGCAAAATCAGTTACACCAGATCAATCTCAATTACACTATGACACAATGAAAGGGCACCCTTTTCCATATGCATGAACACACATGAGTTTAGTGTTTGTATATCAATCATTATAATATATCTACTTCCCGAAAGTTGAAAATGAAAAAATAGCCATAGATTACAGATATAAAACATGTTCTAATTCTGGTTTAAAGGAAATTATACTTGAAAAGGAATAATGGCAAGGAAAATTCAATCTGGCCAATAGCATTTTTTCCACTTCTCAACCAAATCACATGTACCTCAGCGCAAAGAACATATCCCTAAGACCAGCAGGCGGAAAGTACTCTCCTAATTTCACTTTTGCAATTACTGAATCTTTATCATGAATGGGGTGTTACTATTTTTGGCATTACTTCTCTCTTAGCTTTTGTGTGAGGGTTTTCTTAGGTTGGGTGGGATGGATGGATGGGATGGATGGGTGGGAATAAGGTTTACCACAAATTTCCATCTGAATTATATAGCCTTACCACCCCCAAGAGTTTGTTCAGGTGTACTATAAGAAATTTTCATCTTCAATTCTACTTTTAAGAGATATTTTGCATCTGAAATTATAAAAGCACAATATATTGTTGTATTCTTACAAATTATTTGAAGATCAGTGGTACCGCTATGATGGCTACATAAGGGATAAAAGTATTTCACCGCAATAGGAAGAAAATTACGTCTTAATAGCTACTTAAGAGGGAATTTACTATTTATAAACTAAGTAACTACTTCAGTTAACAAACTATCTAACCTAAAAAATTGAACCACATTGGACTTGCACAAAAATCATAACTGGTATATCTGTATATCTAAATAACTCTTTTATAACTTCAACATCAACCTAACTAATACACAATCAAGAAATTCACTATGAAGATGAAGAATCTACTTTATTAATGGAAATAATTTAATGTTATGTATTTCACTTTAAAAGACCAACAACAAATACACTATTAAACTAGCATCACCCAATAATTAACAATTAAGTATTTGAGTATTCACATATTGTGCTTTTTTTGTTGATATATATATCCAGCACAGAATAAAATGATTTATGTGCCCTCAAGTCGGGATCATGTCAACCCTCACATTCAGAGTCTCATCTTTGACTTCTATTTTTCTGGCTGTTTAGAAATATTAGTGCCAATATTCTTATTCTACTCTTGTGATGTCATTTATTGGGACCGCAGTTCCCAATATGCCTTGTGACAGTTAGTGATCAAGGATTACTGGTATGGAAACAACCCTATTAAAGCAGATGCCAATATTCTTATTTTTATCTTGTGATGGCATTTAATGGGACCACAGTTCCCAATATGCCTTGCCACAGTTAGTGCTTAAGGATTACTGGTCCGAAAGGAAACCTATTAAAACAGAACCCTATTAAAACAGATGGTAAATGATAGGAATTGAATTAAAATGTAGTTATACAGCATCAATTTTTGGCTGACATGGATCAGACAGGATCTTTAATTGGAGTGTGTGGCTTCAGGGCTACACTCTCTATTTGGACATAGTAGCCAAATTCAGTCTTTGCAAGGGTATTATGGCAGATATTCTGTTCTCACGTGGCTACAAATGCTTTCTCTTTGGAGTGGAGTGTATTTGACCTCTGCTCTCTTGTTTACATCTAAAAGGGTATATCTCTACCACCAGTATCGATGTAGCAGAGCAACCTTTCCATTTCTTTTCATTGAGTAAACCTGACATACTTTCATTTCCATTTTTAGAGAGAGATTGCCACATCTAAAAGTAGAGATAAATAGTGAATTGTCTGAAGTTATACAAATATAATCTAAGACTTGTGGTCCTGGAAAGACGACCACCAAAGAGACAAAAGTCTTCCACAGCAATGAGGAAGAAAATAAAGTAAAGGTTGCTACCTAAAAGGGGATTCACTAATTATAAACTAAATAACTACCAGTCATCAAAATATCTAACATAACTATTGAGCCACATTGGACAAAAATAATATCGTATCTCTATGTCTATACCTCGGATTACCTCTGTAAAAACTCAAACATCTGCCAGACTCTATGAAAACAAGAGATCAATTTAACCTATGTATTTCTCTTAAAAATTCAAACAATTATTAACTATCATACTATTTAACCATAATTATTTGAGTGATCACATATTTTATTTTTCTTTGAGATACTATATATCAGGTACACTTAAAATTATTGGTGCCCCTTCAAATTAAGGGTGATGTCAAATACCACATTCACCGTCTGATCTTTAGCTCCTAGTTATCTGCCTATTGTGTAATATTGGGGTCAAAAAATATTATTCTAATCTTGTGTTGTCATTATTGAGGATTACAGCTGCCAATATGCTTTGTGACTCAGTAATCAAGCACTACTTGTCTTGAAGGAGCACCGTCATACAAGATGTAAATTGGTTGAATTGAATTTGAATATGGTTATAGAGCTCCAATTGTTTGTACCATTATTAGTGAAGCCATAGGTCCTTTCCATATTTCTCCATTGAGTAAACCTGAAACACATTAATTTGCATTTTAAGAAATTTTCTCACATCTGTAAGTAAAAAAAAAAAAATTAAAAATAAATTAAAAAAAATAAAAAATAAAAAAATGTGTGTACTTCAACTCTTATTAATATAATTGAAGATTAATGTTACTCGTAAGAAGAATCAATAAGAAATAGAAATCTTCCACAGCAATGAGGAAAAAAATGAGGAAAATGTAGCTACCTGAAATGGTAACCACCAGTTATAAATTAAGTGACCACTTGAGTCAACATATGTTTAACATAACTATTGAGCAATATTGGACCTCAATCAAATCTTAGTCCTATATCTATTCATCTAATTACCTCTGTAATAACACAAACGTCATCCATACTAATAGGCAATCAAGAAATTGACTAAGAAGATGAGGAATCCACTTCCGCAAAGAAAATAATTTGTATTTCTTTTTTTTTTTAAACGGAACAATGAACGCATTATTAAACCAGCATCATTTCACAATGATCAATTAAGCATTTGAGAGATCACATCCTGTGCTTTTCTTTTTGATACTCTATATCCAGCACACATGAAAAAATTTGTGCCTTTAAATTGAGGATGCTATCAAACATAGTCATAGTCAGATCTTTGGCTTTTCGTTTTATGAAATATCGGTGCAAAAAATATTATTGCAATCTTGGGATGACATTGAAGGGGACCACTGCTTCAAATATGCCCTGCAACCATTAATGATCCATCACTATTGGTCAGTGACGAGCACCGTTATTCCAGATTGTAAATTAGCTAAATTGATTTCAAGTATAGGTATGGATCGTCTGACACATGCCCAAATATTCTATGCACGTGTAACTTGAAATGCTTCCTCCTTGGAGTTCAATGTATTTCGCCTCTACACTCTAGTTCACCTATAAAAGAGTAAATTTGTGCTACTGTTTATATTTAGCTGATTGAACTTTTCATATGTTTTCATTGAGTTCAACTAACACATGTTCAATACCATTTTGAGGAGGATTCTCACATCTAAAAGTAAATAAGAATCACCTACTGGTGAACTCTTAGAAATATAATTGAGGATTAATGATACTGGCAAGATGACTACCAAATATATAGAAATCTTCCAGGGTAATGGGGAAATGAATGAGGTGTAAGTAGCTTCCTAAAAGGGGATTCACTAAATATAAGCCAAGTAACACCTGAGTTAAGGAAACTATCTAACCTAACTTTTGAGCTACATTGGACCTCAATAAAATCCAAATTAAATCTTTAGTTATGCAAATATCAGCCTCACTATTAGATGAACAAGATATCTGCTATGAAAAGGATTCTATTTCTTAAAGGGAAATAATTTAATAATTGTATTTGACATCTAAGTTCTAGTTTACTTCTAAGAGAGTAGATCTATACCACTATTGACATATCTGATAGATCTTCCCATATTTTTTTTTGGTTAAGTTAAACTAACACACACTCATTTCCATTTTTAAGTAAGATGCCCACACGTAAAATTAAAAAATAATGGTCATTGTTAAACTCTTATGAACATATATTGAAATTAGTGTTACTGGCCAGATAACTGCCAAAGATATAGAAATCTTCATACAACAATGAGAAAATAAATGAAGTAAAAGTAGTTACCAAAACGGGGATTCACCAATCATAAACTAAGTAACTACATGAGTTAAGAAAACTATTTACCTAACCATTGTGCCACATTGACCCTCAATATAAACTTACCTGTATAACCATACATATAATGTTTCAATGCAGTTTAATTTATATTCTATAAAAAAATTATATTTAACCAAAAATAAATAACCTACAAGTAGAAACAAAAGTGGATATACAAGACATACCTTCTGGGATCAATAAAAATCCGAAGTACCTTAATACTTGGCGAGTTAATCGAAACCACCCTGTTTCAATTCCATCAATTCAATGTAAATAACAACTATATTCAAACTAAATTTATACTAAAATGATTTCAATTCGATTTACTAAGTTTTTAAATCGAATGTATTCACTTAATTAAGAAAATGTTCATTAAATTATAGTATTAAACTATTCAATTTTTTTTAAAACAGAGATGGACATATTACAATAAAAATATATGCTTTCAGTTTAACGAATTGATGCATATATCGATTCTACACTGAGAGAGTTATATAATGCTTTTTTTTTGTTGTTAATATATTATACAATTAATTATATATCTAAGTATATTGAAGGATTTTTATATTTCTTGGTAAAATTGATATTTCTCCCAAGAAATCTTTGAAATTCATCTAGAATTAGTCTGGACAACCAAATACATTTAGGAAGAATGAAGCTAAAATGTAATTTGGTCCATTTCATGAGTGTATTTCTGTAGAAAGTAGTACTGCTTTAAGTTACCTAATATTTCATGAATATAGTCAGAAAAAGTAAATTACATAATATATTACATACCTAGATATTTACATCTACATATATTTAAATAGCTAGTATTCAAGATTTTTATAATCAGGATCATAATAAAACAGGTTGAATTCTTTTTTTTTTTTTTTTTTTTTTTTTTTTTTTTAAATTTGGGTAATTTTTAGAGATGATTCATTTGTATCTTAGAAAAAAATGATCGGACACATATATATAAAAGAATGAAATTTTCAACTATGTTCAAATTAATATAAGAAAATATATATTTCCCATCCTTTCTTTAATGATATGTAAATATATGAATTACTTGTAAATAATGTTTATTTTGCACCTTCTTTTGTAAATAGTTGAATTATTACTAATATTTTCATCCCTTTCACATCAGTACTGATTGCAGTGCTATTTATTTCCTAATAGTTAACCTAAATCTGTCATAATCTACTTTTTTGATCTAACCAAGAATGGTTTTATATTTAATTAAAAGAATTATTCAAATATTAGAATTAATTTGCACTCTAGTACATATTCTCCTATTATTCCTTATATTTAATCAAAATTCACTGATGTGTGATAAACATTTAAGGAGATTATCTAATTTTTTTAATTTTTTTAAGTAAATTTATTGAATATATTGCACAAGAGTCAAAACTAGTGAATATCAACAGATTAGCATCCAATCAAATCCTCGAAGTACAAAAATCATTGGTGAGTTAATGGAATTGCCTTATTTCAATTCCATCAATTCGTTGCAAATAACTATTATATTCAAATCACGTTTTAATTTAAGGTATGGCTGTAGTGGTCCCAATTATTGAATGGATAAATGCTTAAATAAATCTAAATTCTTAATTAAAAATATTCTAATTAATACCAAATAAATTAAAGAAAAAAGATCACAAAATCCATTTAATTTTTTGAATTTCAATTAATATCTTGTATCATTACTAGCAAAAGTGGGTACAAGTGGGTACAAGTGGGTACATGTGGCTAACATGCTATGAAACTGATTGCAACCAAAAAGTTTTCTTATACATATTATATTATCATCCTTCCTTTATAAATACTTGTGTTTTCAAGATATATTTTGTGGACATTTCAGCAGTTTACTAGAAATTTCCGAGATGTTACAATTAGATTAATTGAAAATACGAACAAACAGTTTAAAAAATATAATTCAAACATAATTGGGTTCATCAGCATTAAATAGATAATATATATTATCATTAAAGGCATTCATATATCTCATAAACAATATACATCACTTTATCGCTTGTTATGAAACCTTTTGTAAATTGACCAATTCATAAGATAAAAAAGGATACTCGGATAATATGAAATAACGACACAAAATAAGTACTTGTCTGTAATAATATGAAACTATTAATTTAATATCTGAGAATAAGGAAGTATTTGTCCATATTTTTGTATGATTGCAGTTTCTACCAAAATACATTGGAAAATTACACATTAAGGGAGAATGAATATAAAGGATTATTCCTGCTAATGAGTAATAATGAAAGAGCAATATTTAATCTGGACCCAATCAATAGGATATTTATGTACGGAATAGTTCTGCTTTATAACAACTAAAGTTTTTTTGAATAGAGTGGGGGGGGGGGGGGGGAAATGGTGTTTCTTAATATATTTCTTATCTAGACAAAAATATCTACGTGTATATATATATATATATACTATCGCAGATTTTTGTCATTAAGATCATGTTGATTATATTTAAACACGTAGAATCCCTTCATTCCTTTCGATTATTATTAGGGTTGATTTCATTTCAATTTTAGAACAAAATAATCATATAAATGAATAAATGTATACATATATATATATATATAAATAAAATGTTCAGTTATAATATCTTATCAGCTATATTTGCATAATTTACTCATGTAGAAATATGCAAGACTTTATTTGATGGATTTTGACATAATGGGAACTTTTTGCTCTTATCCAAGCCTCCCAATAAATTTTATATTTACCTAAAAAGGAAGGTGAGGCAACTAAATGTTCACTACAAAAAAAATATTATTTCTCTTTTAGATTGTGCCTTAAAATCTTTGACTATTGAAAGTGTTGTTATAATATTTAATAGTTAAAAATTTCGCATAAAATTTAGTTGAATTTGGTGCATAAAATCAGTAAGGCTTAATCAGGAATTCATAAAAGATTATAAAACTTGGAGTCTAAATATGTGTTGATATTTTTTTAACGCCTTTTTAAGTTTTGAATCATTGTCACGTAGACTAAAATGAACAAGACTAAAATGTGCTGTTATTTTCCCAGTTCTCGACATTAACTCTCTTACTTTTGTAACTTGAACATATTATAAACATAAGATTTAAATTTTTTTTTTTTTTTTTTTTTTTTTTTTTTTTTTTTTCAAGAGTAGTCATGGAATTTTTTACTTTCATTTAGATAGCAATTATTCCTGTTATAGAACTGAATTAAGCAATCCAAATGCAAGATATTTTATTTAATTATACGAAAATAATGAGAAAAATTATAAATTTGGAAAAATAGGGAATACAAAATAGACCTGAGATATATCATCCTTTGTATGACTATTTCAGTTCTAAATTTCATTAATTAGTCTTTTATAATGCAATGTAATTTCAATTGGGATGAATAATTTTTGTTTGATCCCATTCTTTGAGATTACACTCTTTTTTTTTTAATATTATTATATCTTGAAAACTTTCTTTACTGAACGTTATATACAAGAATATGTGAATTGTACAGTAATACATGATTATAATTATATATATATATATATATATATATGTTTGGAAGATATCACTTATTACATCTCCTATAAAAAATGTTACTATTACACTTGATATCAAAGGGATAAACTGATCATATGCTAAAAATGGTGTAAATAATAATTTTCCACTTTATATAGCAATAAAATTCATTATGTTATGTTAGACATTTAGTGAACAGAATAATCGAAATAAATAGTATATCCAGCAATCAGCAATATTAATGAAAGTCAATATTAATAAATATTAGGAATAGATATGGACGAAATGTTCAACACTTAAGTCCTCTGTTCACAAGCTAATATTGCAAATATATGTCAAAGATTATATTGCTTTAATTAAGATTAGGATTTTTTTTCTTGATTGCAATAACCTAATTTTAATTATTCAATAGAGAGCTATTCTGAACATTTCTGACATGAAGTATTAACTGGTTTGTATATTGGACAATATATCAATTAAAATTTTTGTTGTTGTTGGAGATTTTATGTTTAGCAAGAAAAATTGAATTAGAGTAGACAAAATTAAATTCAATGGTATTCAATTGAACAAAAGAAAACATCTCTCTCCTTTGTTTATACAGGATTAATAAAATTATATGATTAAAAAAATTAGATAACAGTATTAAAAATATAATACGAATGGACAGTCCATCACCTAAAGGTTTCCTAATAATAATTAGTTTAACCAATCTAAAATATTAGTAAACCTTCATTTTCAACTCGGTCCAAATTTATATCAGAAGAAGAAAATATTTCTCTTTCTTTCTTTAATTAAATATATATAAATTACATATAATTAATGTTTATTTTGCTCCTTTTAGAAATAATTTATTCGTTACTCAAATTTTTATCCCTTTTACATCGTTACAAATATAAGTGATTGAGATTACCAATATGGGTGCATATATTTTAGATTCCAGAATGGGAGATCAACCGTAGATCAAGTCATTATATCGACTCAGGATATCGAGGATATTTTTTTAAGTTGATCTCACAGCAGCCTATGATACCGTATGGCACTGTGGCCTCACCTGCAAGCTTCTATGTCTGCTGCATGACAGGCACATGGTCAAAATAATCATGGAGCTTGTCACAAACTGCATTTTTACCCTTACCACCGGGAGCGGAACACGCAGCAGGTTATGACGCCTCTAAAACGGCATTCAGCAGGGATTGGTCTATCCCCCTTTGTATATAATGTCTACACCTACTACCTGCTGACATCAGTCTCGCAGAAATATGCTTAGGCAGACGAGATTGCTTTTATTCATTCTGCTAGAGACTGGCAGGGTGTCGAAGTGGTTCTCAGCCAAGACCTTGTGATACTAGCAGTATATCTTCAGACTTGGCAGCTGAAGCTCAGTTTGTCAAAAACAGTGTCAGCTTCATTCCATCTGAACAACAGAAAGGCATGACGTAAGGTCAGCTTTGAACTTAATGGAAATTGCCTGCCTTCACCCATATACGAACATAACAGGTTGTGAAACAAGACATGTCAATTACATACCACTGATCCACTGACACATAGAGACACTCCGTGGAAAAACTAACTTCACGCGGAGGCCTTATAAGGCAGCTTGTAGGATGGGGATGTGGAGCCAATGGAACTCTTCCTCGAACAGCAGCCTTTGCCCCTGTATACTGTGAATGCTATTCTCACCATAAATATTTGTGTATTGGAGGATATATTTTAGTGAATATTAAAACAGTTTACAATAAATTCCCAAGATGGTACTATGAGATTAATCGAAATAAAAGAAAGTAATTAAAAAGATGATTTGAAATATATATAATTGGATTTCATAAATATTAATTAAAATATAAAAAATATATACATTTTGGCATATGCAGTTCACATTAATTATATGCATCACTTTATCTCTTGATCAAATAGAAAACCATTCATAAATGGACTTTACATTGAATAAAAATTATAGGGTTATCCAATTCCAAAGTTTAATCTCAACAATATTTCATGAAAAATCTCAGGTTAAATATAATCACTCACAATTATCGATCATAGTTTCATAAACTTTTAAAAATGAAATGCTATCACATATTAATATAAAAATTATCTTTTCTTATACACTTCAGCATTATATTTGTAATATACTATTTTTGTTTGAAAATATTTTTTTCCATTACTTGACAAATGCAAATATATGCTTCAACATCAATCAAATAATTTTATTTTATTGAATATCATTCTCCAAGTACAATTATATAAAATCAATCAGAAATATTCTTTTTCTTTTGCTAATACAAATCACATATATATATATATATATATATATATATATATATAATCTAAAATAAATAGGGTAGCTTTTTGAAATAATTATTTAAATTTATATAATGCTCAATCAATTAAATAAAATGAAAAGATTATTTTTCTTTAATTTTTTTAAATTTTATCAATTATATGGAAAAGTTTTTGAAAATGATTTACCACAAGTAAATACTAATGATAAAATAAATATCTAACTAGATAAACCTACATAATATAATCAACCATTTTTTATTTTTATTATATTCTGAATCATAATATTAACTTTGAAAATAATCTTTTAAATCATTCTTTTAAAAAGTACCATTCAGTTTTAAACGACTACACTATTAAGTTATGTAATTTAGTATAAAATTAATACTAAATATCTTTTCATAACATTAAAGAAAGTAGGATATAATAAAATAATGATACTAAAATGAGCATGTGCTCTATCCTCTGAAGTACATAAAAAATCAAGTTGAATTAATCAGATCAACCAAACATATCTAGAAAAAATGCAAAATTGGAACTTCCTATTAATTTGTCATAATTTATCTATAATACATAATCTGGTCCCATTCAATAGGATATTTTTCTATAAAGTAGAGCTGCTTCATGAAACCTAATAATTCTTGAATATATTTTTTTAAAAAGAAGGTAACTGTATATTTCATATATAGGCATTTATATATATATATATATAGCTACTATTCTAGAATATTAAAATCGATATGATGATAATATAAAAAAATTATGGACTCCTTCATTCAATTCCATCATTATTTGAGTTGATTACATAAGTATTTTTTAAAAAAAGATCACGTACGCATATAAAATTGAATGATCAGTTATAATATCCTGTAAGCTATATCTGTATTATGTAATTATAAGGTAATATGGTAACTTTTATTTCATGGACTTGAAATTAATCGTATGTATATATATATATATATATATATATATATATATATATATATATATATAATTAAAATGAAGGAGAAGAAACAAATTGTTCAATAAGAAAAAAATATGCTATTTCAGTTACTTATTAATTATTGAATATCTTCTTGAAAATAAACAATTTTATTAAAAATTTCACATTAAATTCAGTTGAATTTGGTGTATGAATAAGAAATATTGTAAAATTACTAGATTAATTATTTTAGGCTTAATCGGAAATTCCCACAAGTTTATAAAACCTAGGTTATAAATATATGATGATATCGTTTAGAAAGAAATTAAATGTTTGAATTAAAATACTGTTCAAACTTAAAAAAACAATAAAAAAATTGTAATTAAATATTTCACAATTTACTATATGCACATTTCAACATTTGCAACTTAAATATTATGTATAATGTATATTATCAATTTTTTTAATTTTTTTTATTAAGTTTGAGTTTAGAATTATATATTTTTATGTTAACAATTATTCATATTATAGAACTGAATTTTATATTCAAGAGTATGTGGATTATAATGTGATATATGATTATAATGAAAAATTTAAAGTTCGATGATATTGCTTACATATCTAGTCAAGAGTATGTTATTATAACACATAATATCCACTGATTCTATATTTCAAAATGGTGTAATTAAACATTAAACGGTTGATATAGCTATAAAATACATTATATTATTATTCAAATCACAATAGGAGTGGAATTTTATCGAACATAATCATTCAAATAAATAGTATTTCAAGCAATATTAAGAAAAACCATGTTATTAAATATTCGGCATAGATAGGGATCTGCTATTTAATATTAAAATGCCCTGTTTACCAGTTAACTTTACAATTATATGTCAAAGATTAGCATCTTTTTCTCTTAGCTTAAGTTTAGAATATATTGCTTTATATAGGAATTCGATATATGTTCTAGATGGCAATAAACTGATTTAAATTATTCACTTGAGAGATATTCTGAATATTTCTGTGAATCTAAATTAACATAATATTTTTAATCATTTATTTAATTAACTTTTATTGTTTATATTTAATACTAAATAGTATGATATATTTTAATGTAAAGGAAAATTTAATATTATATTACATTAAAATAAAAACATATTTGTAATTACATGACCCTTTTTATTTAATATCTACGTATATTGAAGGATTTGACCATTTCTTTATGTGATAACTTTGATAATCATCTAGAATCATCTAGAATTATTTAGTTTAACCAAAATTATTTGTGGATAACGAATTGTAAAGACCTTTTCTACCCTTTTAATTTAAGATCAAGACACTAGCTAGACCGAACGGTGTAAATTTAAAATGTGCGTGAATTACCAAGTTCTAGACATTTATCCTTCAATTTTTAACTTTAATTATTGGCAAATACCTGATTTTGAATATTTATTTTAGTTATTATCAATTGTATGCAAGAAATTTTATGAAACATTTAAATAGCATTTATTCGTATTATAAAAATGAATAAATCTATACAATGTGAGATATATTATTTAATTTTTAATGATAAAAAAAAAAAAAATTATATATTTGAAAAAATAGTTGTATCAAAAATAGATCTGTGATATATCTTGCTTTTTATGACTTAAATTTAATATTTTTTGAATTCTTTGTTTTTTTTAATGATATGTAATATAAATAATGATAACTGATTTTATATCAGCCCATCCATTTAGATCACACTTTTTTTTAATATATATTATTATATCTTGAAAATTTCTTTATTGAACCAGATATATGAGTATGTGAATTGTTTTCTATTAAATGATTACATTGAAATATTATTAAGTTTTGTTACTAACACTTCTTACATATCCTAGTCAATATGTTACTATTACACTTGATATCAAATGAATAAACTGATTCGATGCCACTGATTCTTTAATGAAATGTAACTATAAACTATATTTAATTATTCTTAATTAAGCTACTTCTATAAATATTCTAACCACAATTATATTTTCATATCTTTCACGTTATTAGCTTTGAAAACTAATTATTTCCAAATTTTTAAACCAAATCAATCCAAAGTAATATTGAAACTGTAATACGTAGCATAGTTCCCTTTAATAGTATAATTCTGTAAAATAATATAACATTATTAAATATAATGGTATTCAATTTGAATTAAATATAACTTCTATTATTCTTCTTAAATATTGCTGTATTAATAAACTTTTTATTAATCTAAATTATTATTATTTACTCTTCATTTTCAACTTTTTTCAAATTAATATCGGCAGAAAAAATATATCCCATTTTTATTTTTTAAATCTAAATATACGAATTACATGTAATTAAATTTTTTTAGCATCTTTTTTGTAAATTCTTTAATCATTATGAATATTTTCATTAATTTCACCTTATTATTCATGTTATATATCTATTCCCTATATCTTTAACCAAATCAATCATGATTTATTTTTTTTGAAGGAACATAATATGAATTAATTTTAAATTAATAAAAATAATTCATGTATAAGAATTAAGTTGCACTCTATTATATATCTTCCTTTTATTCCCCTTAGTTATTAAAAATTTACATTTATATATATATTATATATTTAACATGTTTATCTAATTATCATTATTTTTTTATATATTTATTGAATATATTACATCATAGATAAAACAAGTTAATATTTGAAAATCATACCCTCAATTTACAATAATTCTTTTTGATTTAATAAAACCGCCGTATTTCGATTCCATCAATTCAATGCCAATTGTTATTTTTTTAATCAATTTTTTTTTATTATTATAATTTTTTTAAATAACTTTAATTCTAATTTATTTTATCCGAGATATTTATATTACAAGGAATAATATTCTTAATTTGTATGAATTAATAAATCTATTCTAAACTAATAAATATTTAAGTTATTAACTTGAATCAATTGAATATTTGTAACAATATCTACTATAATGAGCATTTAACATAAAAAGTAGAGGAAATAATTCTTTATTAATTTTTTTTCCATATTTCATAAAATTCCAACAAATTTACCCCTTCACAAGTGATCATTTGAAATAACTACATATTATTCTCTATTTCCATATAGTAACAGAGATCATAAGAGTATGCAAATATTTGGGAACGGAATAAAGAAGTTGCTATGGTGGTAACTTCACTCATTATGGTAAGAATTAACAAAATTGTCATTTTGAATTATATATACTCTATAATTTGGAATATCACTCTTTAAAAAAAGGTAATCAATATATTTATATATTAATTATTATTTAAAAATTGAAAAAAGAAATTTTTTCAAACAATTTATATTTAAATAGTAATGTCTCAAATAAATGAAAGATAATAATCACAGATTCCATTTTCTCTTTCCAATTTCAATTAATATCAGTATCGTATCGTTATTCATTTATTCATACATTCACTCACTCATTCATTCATTCACTCACTCACTCACTCACTCACTCACTCACTCACTCACTCACTCACTCACTCACTCACTCACTCACTCACTCACTCACTCACTCACTCACTCACTCACTCACTCACTCACTCACTCACTCACTCACTCACTCACTCACTCACTCACTCACTCACTCACTCACTCACTCACTCACTCACTCACTCACTCACTCACTCACTCACTCACTCACTCACTCACTCACTCACTCACTCACTCACTCACTCACTCACTCACTCGCATTCATTCAATCATACATTCTTTTTTTTTTTAAAAAGTGGAAATTAGTTCATTCATCTCTCTATTTTATTTATTAACTAGAAATATATGCCCTGCGTTGCCCTTGTCCAGATATGTGGAGAATAGAGAATATTATATCAAAGTCAATAACTGAATATTGGACCAAAATATTGGTGAATTCGTGCAAACTCCCATTCCAGAATATGAGCATTAAGTTTCCTTCCCTCTCACATTATTTCTATATCCAATACTAAGCATCAATATCTGGCAGTAAATGCAGGGCAGATTCCATATTTCGGTGCATTATCTCATTATGGTATCTCAATCAACATAGAATACATTCTTGAATCCACTATTATTATCCTTAAATCATTTCGTTATTTCTATGCTTGACAATGCGATCGTTTCCTATATCATACACTGAAGTCATGCCAATGCTTCACTCTAACTCCAATGATATGATTGCATTATGTAGCACACAGCGACTACTTTCAGTTACACATTCAGTGATAATCCAGCACCTGAAATTATTTGGGAGAGAAAATGCTGGGTCTCACTTCCAGTGTTTGGTGATGCATCCAAGAGAAATACTCTCACTCTTTACTCTAACAAAAGTGTTCTTGCAAGTTGTAGTCAGTTGATCGGAATTGTTATGATTACACATGGAGAAAATATCCTTTTTTCACTAAAACTTGATCACATTGCACATGTTGAGGAAAATAGGGGCAAATTTCTGAAGGCCTTCCAATGACATGTCCTTGATCAACATTCCTCAATTTGATTGTTGTTGGTTGAAGTAGCTTGAAATTGTTCCATGGGGTCATGATATCATCTATACTCATATACACTATATATATATATCATGTGTTATTTTGTAAAAAGTCTCTTAACTATTCCAATGGAAAGGAGAGCAGCTTCACCCTGCATCCCACCATTTTATTATCAGGTTTACAGTAAATATATTGCTCGAGGTGTACTCCTCCTAGATGCAGGAGGTTATAGATAAAATGTCATTACTGACCATGGATTTTATGTACTATTTGTATATCCAATGATTTTGAAAAGGGTCGGGAATTATGATTGTTTAATATGGGAACTACAAATTGTTTGTGATAATTGTTATTCAAACCTTTAGAAGCTTTGGTAGTATCCATATACTGAAATCACCCAAAAATCTAAAATCCATCCTCAGTACATGCATGATTGAGCATGTCACAAAAAATTTGTCTTGCATTTGTGGAGTGAGGTTAAGGGACGTAGGAACAAGAAAATTTTTATGTGAGCCTGGGATATCCACTTATTGTATAGTCACACCATTATTGTATGGACAGTTTAAAGTATTAGAGTTCTTTCATGAAATACTATATCAGTTTCTATGCAAGTGGTATGAAAACCAAGATTTTCCCACCTATATTTGGAGTTACCATTCTATAATTTACTTGCCTATCACATTGGAACGTATCTATGATCACTTCTATGCTGTTACTTTCGGTTGTTTTTTTTTAAAGTTTTGTCATTTATAACGCTCAGGATGCTGGAGAACCTGTGTGCATGAATTGGATCGTAGATGATATCGGCAACAATACATTAGTAGGAATATATTTTATTGTACTTGCTATATAGCTCAAATAGGGTCAAATTTGGGAAGACTGGTGACAAGATCTGCTCCTTAATTGGAGTATGTTGCATCAGTACTACAATTTAAATATGCACTTTTGTAGCCAAGTTCATGCTTGTGAGTAAAAATGGTCTCTGTTTGTAGTGGAGTGTATTTGACATCTAAGTTCTAGTTTACTTCTAAGAGAGTAGATCTATACCACTATTGACATATCTGATAGATCTTCCCATATTTTTTTTTTGGTTAAGTTAAACTAACACACACTCATTTCCATTTTTAAGTAAGATGCCCACACGTAAAATTAAAAAATAATGGTCATTGTTAAACTCTTATGAACATATATTGAAATTAGTGTTACTGGCCAGATAACTGCCAAAGATATAGAAATCTTCATACAACAATGAGAAAATAAATGAAGTAAAAGTAGTTACCAAAACGGGGATTCACCAATCATAAACTAAGTAACTACATGAGTTAAGAAAACTATTTACCTAACCATTGTGCCACATTGACCCTCAATATAAACTTACCTGTATAACCATACATATAATGTTTCAATGCAGTTTAATTTATATTCTATAAAAAAATTATATTTAACCAAAAATAAATAACCTACAAGTAGAAACAAAAGTGGATATACAAGACATACCTTCTGGGATCAATAAAAATCCGAAGTACCTTAATACTTGGCGAGTTAATCGAAACCACCCTGTTTCAATTCCATCAATTCAATGTAAATAACAACTATATTCAAACTAAATTTATACTAAAATGATTTCAATTCGATTTACTAAGTTTTTAAATCGAATGTATTCACTTAATTAAGAAAATGTTCATTAAATTATAGTATTAAACTATTCAATTTTTTTTAAAACAGAGATGGACATATTACAATAAAAATATATGCTTTCAGTTTAACGAATTGATGCATATATCGATTCTACACTGAGAGAGTTATATAATGCTTTTTTTTTGTTGTTAATATATTATACAATTAATTATATATCTAAGTATATTGAAGGATTTTTATATTTCTTGGTAAAATTGATATTTCTCCCAAGAAATCTTTGAAATTCATCTAGAATTAGTCTGGACAACCAAATACATTTAGGAAGAATGAAGCTAAAATGTAATTTGGTCCATTTCATGAGTGTATTTCTGTAGAAAGTAGTACTGCTTTAAGTTACCTAATATTTCATGAATATAGTCAGAAAAAGTAAATTACATAATATATTACATACCTAGATATTTACATCTACATATATTTAAATAGCTAGTATTCAAGATTTTTATAATCAGGATCATAATAAAACAGGTTGAATTCTTTTTTTTTTTTTTTTTTTTTTTTTTTTTTTTAAATTTGGGTAATTTTTAGAGATGATTCATTTGTATCTTAGAAAAAAATGATCGGACACATATATAAAAGAATGAAATTTTCAACTATGTTCAAATTAATATAAGAAAATATATATTTCCCATCCTTTCTTTAATGATATGTAAATATATGAATTACTTGTAAATAATGTTTATTTTGCACCTTCTTTTGTAAATAGTTGAATTATTACTAATATTTTCATCCCTTTCACATCAGTACTGATTGCAGTGCTATTTATTTCCTAATAGTTAACCTAAATCTGTCATAATCTACTTTTTTGATCTAACCAAGAATGGTTTTATATTTAATTAAAAGAATTATTCAAATATTAGAATTAATTTGCACTCTAGTACATATTCTCCTATTATTCCTTATATTTAATCAAAATTCACTGATGTGTGATAAACATTTAAGGAGATTATCTAATTTTTTTAATTTTTTTAAGTAAATTTATTGAATATATTGCACAAGAGTCAAAACTAGTGAATATCAACAGATTAGCATCCAATCAAATCCTCGAAGTACAAAAATCATTGGTGAGTTAATGGAATTGCCTTATTTCAATTCCATCAATTCGTTGCAAATAACTATTATATTCAAATCACGTTTTAATTTAAGGTATGGCTGTAGTGGTCCCAATTATTGAATGGATAAATGCTTAAATAAATCTAAATTCTTAATTAAAAATATTCTAATTAATACCAAATAAATTAAAGAAAAAAGATCACAAAATCCATTTAATTTTTTGAATTTCAATTAATATCTTGTATCATTACTAGCAAAAGTGGGTACAAGTGGGTACAAGTGGGTACATGTGGCTAACATGCTATGAAACTGATTGCAACCAAAAAGTTTTCTTATACATATTATATTATCATCCTTCCTTTATAAATACTTGTGTTTTCAAGATATATTTTGTGGACATTTCAGCAGTTTACTAGAAATTTCCGAGATGTTACAATTAGATTAATTGAAAATACGAACAAACAGTTTAAAAAATATAATTCAAACATAATTGGGTTCATCAGCATTAAATAGATAATATATATTATCATTAAAGGCATTCATATATCTCATAAACAATATACATCACTTTATCGCTTGTTATGAAACCTTTTGTAAATTGACCAATTCATAAGATAAAAAAGGATACTCGGATAATATGAAATAACGACACAAAATAAGTACTTGTCTGTAATAATATGAAACTATTAATTTAATATCTGAGAATAAGGAAGTATTTGTCCATATTTTTGTATGATTGCAGTTTCTACCAAAATACATTGGAAAATTACACATTAAGGGAGAATGAATATAAAGGATTATTCCTGCTAATGAGTAATAATGAAAGAGCAATATTTAATCTGGACCCAATCAATAGGATATTTATGTACGGAATAGTTCTGCTTTATAACAACTAAAGTTTTTTTGAATAGAGTGGGGGGGGGGGGGGGGAAATGGTGTTTCTTAATATATTTCTTATCTAGACAAAAATATCTACGTGTATATATATATATATATACTATCGCAGATTTTTGTCATTAAGATCATGTTGATTATATTTAAACACGTAGAATCCCTTCATTCCTTTCGATTATTATTAGGGTTGATTTCATTTCAATTTTAGAACAAAATAATCATATAAATGAATAAATGTATACATATATATATATATATAAATAAAATGTTCAGTTATAATATCTTATCAGCTATATTTGCATAATTTACTCATGTAGAAATATGCAAGACTTTATTTGATGGATTTTGACATAATGGGAACTTTTTGCTCTTATCCAAGCCTCCCAATAAATTTTATATTTACCTAAAAAGGAAGGTGAGGCAACTAAATGTTCACTACAAAAAAAATATTATTTCTCTTTTAGATTGTGCCTTAAAATCTTTGACTATTGAAAGTGTTGTTATAATATTTAATAGTTAAAAATTTCGCATAAAATTTAGTTGAATTTGGTGCATAAAATCAGTAAGGCTTAATCAGGAATTCATAAAAGATTATAAAACTTGGAGTCTAAATATGTGTTGATATTTTTTTAACGCCTTTTTAAGTTTTGAATCATTGTCACGTAGACTAAAATGAACAAGACTAAAATGTGCTGTTATTTTCCCAGTTCTCGACATTAACTCTCTTACTTTTGTAACTTGAACATATTATAAACATAAGATTTAAATTTTTTTTTTTTTTTTTTTTTTTTTTTTTTTTTTTTTCAAGAGTAGTCATGGAATTTTTTACTTTCATTTAGATAGCAATTATTCCTGTTATAGAACTGAATTAAGCAATCCAAATGCAAGATATTTTATTTAATTATACGAAAATAATGAGAAAAATTATAAATTTGGAAAAATAGGGAATACAAAATAGACCTGAGATATATCATCCTTTGTATGACTATTTCAGTTCTAAATTTCATTAATTAGTCTTTTATAATGCAATGTAATTTCAATTGGGATGAATAATTTTTGTTTGATCCCATTCTTTGAGATTACACTCTTTTTTTTTAATATTATTATATCTTGAAAACTTTCTTTACTGAACGTTATATACAAGAATATGTGAATTGTACAGTAATACATGATTATAATTATATATATATATATATATATATGTTTGGAAGATATCACTTATTACATCTCCTATAAAAAATGTTACTATTACACTTGATATCAAAGGGATAAACTGATCATATGCTAAAAATGGTGTAAATAATAATTTTCCACTTTATATAGCAATAAAATTCATTATGTTATGTTAGACATTTAGTGAACAGAATAATCGAAATAAATAGTATATCCAGCAATCAGCAATATTAATGAAAGTCAATATTAATAAATATTAGGAATAGATATGGACGAAATGTTCAACACTTAAGTCCTCTGTTCACAAGCTAATATTGCAAATATATGTCAAAGATTATATTGCTTTAATTAAGATTAGGATTTTTTTTCTTGATTGCAATAACCTAATTTTAATTATTCAATAGAGAGCTATTCTGAACATTTCTGACATGAAGTATTAACTGGTTTGTATATTGGACAATATATCAATTAAAATTTTTGTTGTTGTTGAAGATTTTATGTTTAGCAAGAAAAATTGAATTAGAGTAGACAAAATTAAATTCAATGGTATTCAATTGAACAAAAGAAAACATCTCTCTCCTTTGTTTATACAGGATTAATAAAATTATATGATTAAAAAAATTAGATAACAGTATTAAAAATATAATACGAATGGACAGTCCATCACCTAAAGGTTTCCTAATAATAATTAGTTTAACCAATCTAAAATATTAGTAAACCTTCATTTTCAACTCGGTCCAAATTTATATCAGAAGAAGAAAATATTTCTCTTTCTTTCTTTAATTAAATATATATAAATTACATATAATTAATGTTTATTTTGCTCCTTTTAGAAATAATTTATTCGTTACTCAAATTTTTATCCCTTTTACATCGTTACAAATATAAGTGATTGAGATTACCAATATGGGTGCATATATTTTAGATTCCAGAATGGGAGATCAACCGTAGATCAAGTCATTATATCGACTCAGGACATCGAGGATATTTTTTTAAGTTGATCTCACAGCAGCCTATGATACCGTATGGCACTGTGGCCTCACCTGCAAGCTTCTATGTCTGCTGCATGACAGGCACATGGTCAAAATAATCATGGAGCTTGTCACAAACTGCATTTTTACCCTTACCACCGGGAGCGGAACACGCAGCAGGTTATGACGCCTCTAAAACGGCATTCAGCAGGGATTGGTCTATCCCCCTTTGTATATAATGTCTACACCTACTACCTGCTGACATCAGTCTCGCAGAAATATGCTTAGGCAGACGAGATTGCTTTTATTCATTCTGCTAGAGACTGGCAGGGTGTCGAAGTGGTTCTCAGCCAAGACCTTGTGATACTAGCAGTATATCTTCAGACTTGGCAGCTGAAGCTCAGTTTGTCAAAAACAGTGTCAGCTTCATTCCATCTGAACAACAGAAAGGCATGACGTAAGGTCAGCTTTGAACTTAATGGAAATTGCCTGCCTTCACCCATATACGAACATAACAGGTTGTGAAACAAGACATGTCAATTACATACCACTGATCCACTGACACATAGAGACACTCCGTGGAAAAACTAACTTCACGCGGAGGCCTTATAAGGCAGCTTGTAGGATGGGGATGTGGAGCCAATGGAACTCTTCCTCGAACAGCAGCCTTTGCCCCTGTATACTGTGAATGCTATTCTCACCATAAATATTTGTGTATTGGAGGATATATTTTAGTGAATATTAAAACAGTTTACAATAAATTCCCAAGATGGTACTATGAGATTAATCGAAATAAAAGAAAGTAATTAAAAAGATGATTTGAAATATATATAATTGGATTTCATAAATATTAATTAAAATATAAAAAATATATACATTTTGGCATATGCATTTCACATTAATTATATGCATCACTTTATCTCTTGATCAAATAGAAAACCATTCATAAATGGACTTTACATTGAATAAAAATTATAGGGTTATCCAATTCCAAAGTTTAATCTCAACAATATTTCATGAAAAAACTCAGGTTAAATATAATCACTCACAATTATCGATCATAGTTTCATAAACTTTTAAAAATGAAATGCTATCACATATTAATATAAAAATTATCTTTTCTTATACACTTCAGCATTATATTTGTAATATACTATTTTTGTTTGAAAATATTTTTTTCCATTACTTGACAAATGCAAATATATGCTTCAACATCAATCAAATAATTTTATTTTATTGAATATCATTCTCCAAGTACAATTATATAAAATCAATCAGAAATATTCTTTTTCTTTTGCTAATACAAATCACATATATATATATATATATATATATATATATATATAATCTAAAATAAATAGGGTAGCTTTTTGAAATAATTATTTAAATTTATATAATGCTCAATCAATTAAATAAAATGAAAAGATTATTTTTCTTTAATTTTTTAAAATTTTATCAATTATATGGAAAAGTTTTTGAAAATGATTTACCACAAGTAAATACTAATGATAAAATAAATATCTAACTAGATAAACCTACATAATATAATCAACCATTTTTTATTTTTATTATATTCTGAATCATAATATTAACTTTGAAAATAATCTTTTAAATCATTCTTTTAAAAAGTACCATTCAGTTTTAAATGACTACACTATTAAGTTATGTAATTTAGTATAAAATTAATACTAAATATCTTTTCATAACATTAAAGAAAGTAGGATATAATAAAATAATGATACTAAAATGAGCATGTGCTCTATCCTCTGAAGTACATAAAAAATCAAGTTGAATTAATCAGATCAACCAAACATATCTAGAAAAAATGCAAAATTGGAACTTCCTATTAATTTGTCATAATTTATCTATAATACATAATCTGGTCCCATTCAATAGGATATTTTTCTATAAAGTAGAGCTGCTTCATGAAACCTAATAATTCTTGAATATATTTTTTTAAAAAGAAGGTAACTGTATATTTCATATATAGGCATTTATATATATATATATATATAGCTACTATTCTAGAATATTAAAATCGATATGATGATAATATAAAAAAATTATGGACTCCTTCATTCAATTCCATCATTATTTGAGTTGATTACATAAGTATTTTTTAAAAAAAGATCACGTACGCATATAAAATTGAATGATCAGTTATAATATCCTGTAAGCTATATCTGTATTATGTAATTATAAGGTAATATGGTAACTTTTATTTCATGGACTTGAAATTAATCGTATGTATATATATATATATATATATATATATATATATATATATATATATATAATTAAAATGAAGGAGAAGAAACAAATTGTTCAATAAGAAAAAAATATGCTATTTCAGTTACTTATTAATTATTGAATATCTTCTTGAAAATAAACAATTTTATTAAAAATTTCACATTAAATTCAGTTGAATTTGGTGTATGAATAAGAAATATTGTAAAATTACTAGATTCATTATTTTAGGCTTAATCGGAAATTCCCACAAGTTTATAAAACCTAGGTTATAAATATATGATGATATCGTTTAGAAAGAAATTAAATGTTTGAATTAAAATACTGTTCAAACTTAAAAAAACAATAAAAAAATTGTAATTAAATATTTCACAATTTACTATATGCACATTTCAACATTTGCAACTTAAATATTATGTATAATGTATATTATCAATTTTTTTAATTTTTTTTATTAAGTTTGAGTTTAGAATTATATATTTTTATGTTAACAATTATTCATATTATAGAACTGAATTTTATATTCAAGAGTATGTGGATTATAATGTGATATATGATTATAATGAAAAATTTAAAGTTCGATGATATTGCTTACATATCTAGTCAAGAGTATGTTATTATAACACATAATATCCACTGATTCTATATTTCAAAATGGTGTAATTAAACATTAAACGGTTGATATAGCTATAAAATACATTATATTATTATTCAAATCACAATAGGAGTGGAATTTTATCGAACATAATCATTCAAATAAATAGTATTTCAAGCAATATTAAGAAAAACCATGTTATTAAATATTCGGCATAGATAGGGATCTGCTATTTAATATTAAAATGCCCTGTTTACCAGTTAACTTTACAATTATATGTCAAAGATTAGCATCTTTTTCTCTTAGCTTAAGTTTAGAATATATTGCTTTATATAGGAATTCGATATATGTTCTAGATGGCAATAAACTGATTTAAATTATTCACTTGAGAGATATTCTGAATATTTCTGTGAATCTAAATTAACATAATATTTTTAATCATTTATTTAATTAACTTTTATTGTTTATATTTAATACTAAATAGTATGATATATTTTAATGTAAAGGAAAATTTAATATTATATTACATTAAAATAAAAACATATTTGTAATTACATGACCCTTTTTATTTAATATCTACGTATATTGAAGGATTTGACCATTTCTTTATGTGATAACTTTGATAATCATCTAGAATCATCTAGAATTATTTAGTTTAACCAAAATTATTTGTGGATAACGAATTGTAAAGACCTTTTCTACCCTTTTAATTTAAGATCAAGACACTAGCTAGACCGAACGGTGTAAATTTAAAATGTGCGTGAATTACCAAGTTCTAGACATTTATCCTTCAATTTTTAACTTTAATTATTGGCAAATACCTGATTTTGAATATTTATTTTAGTTATTATCAATTGTATGCAAGAAATTTTATGAAACATTTAAATAGCATTTATTCGTATTATAAAAATGAATAAATCTATACAATGTGAGATATATTATTTAATTTTTAATGATAAAAAAAAAAAAAATTATATATTTGAAAAAATAGTTGTATCAAAAATAGATCTGTGATATATCTTGCTTTTTATGACTTAAATTTAATATTTTTTGAATTCTTTGTTTTTTTTAATGATATGTAATATAAATAATGATAACTGATTTTATATCAGCCCATCCATTTAGATCACACTTTTTTTTAATATATATTATTATATCTTGAAAATTTCTTTATTGAACCAGATATATGAGTATGTGAATTGTTTTCTATTAAATGATTACATTGAAATATTATTAAGTTTTGTTACTAACACTTCTTACATATCCTAGTCAATATGTTACTATTACACTTGATATCAAATGAATAAACTGATTCGATGCCACTGATTCTTTAATGAAATGTAACTATAAACTATATTTAATTATTCTTAATTAAGCTACTTCTATAAATATTCTAACCACAATTATATTTTCATATCTTTCACGTTATTAGCTTTGAAAACTAATTATTTCCAAATTTTTAAACCAAATCAATCCAAAGTAATATTGAAACTGTAATACGTAGCATAGTTCCCTTTAATAGTATAATTCTGTAAAATAATATAACATTATTAAATATAATGGTATTCAATTTGAATTAAATATAACTTCTATTATTCTTCTTAAATATTGCTGTATTAATAAACTTTTTATTAATCTAAATTATTATTATTTACTCTTCATTTTCAACTTTTTTCAAATTAATATCGGCAGAAAAAATATATCCCATTTTTATTTTTTAAATCTAAATATACGAATTACATGTAATTAAATTTTTTTAGCATCTTTTTTGTAAATTCTTTAATCATTATGAATATTTTCATTAATTTCACCTTATTATTCATGTTATATATCTATTCCCTATATCTTTAACCAAATCAATCATGATTTATTTTTTTTGAAGGAACATAATATGAATTAATTTTAAATTAATAAAAATAATTCATGTATAAGAATTAAGTTGCACTCTATTATATATCTTCCTTTTATTCCCCTTAGTTATTAAAAATTTACATTTATATATATATTATATATTTAACATGTTTATCTAATTATCATTATTTTTTTATATATTTATTGAATATATTACATCATAGATAAAACAAGTTAATATTTGAAAATCATACCCTCAATTTACAATAATTCTTTTTGATTTAATAAAACCGCCGTATTTCGATTCCATCAATTCAATGCCAATTGTTATTTTTTTAATCAATTTTTTTTTATTATTATAATTTTTTTAAATAACTTTAATTCTAATTTATTTTATCCGAGATATTTATATTACAAGGAATAATATTCTTAATTTGTATGAATTAATAAATCTATTCTAAACTAATAAATATTTAAGTTATTAACTTGAATCAATTGAATATTTGTAACAATATCTACTATAATGAGCATTTAACATAAAAAGTAGAGGAAATAATTCTTTATTAATTTTTTTTCCATATTTCATAAAATTCCAACAAATTTACCCCTTCACAAGTGATCATTTGAAATAACTACATATTATTCTCTATTTCCATATAGTAACAGAGATCATAAGAGTATGCAAATATTTGGGAACGGAATAAAGAAGTTGCTATGGTGGTAACTTCACTCATTATGGTAAGAATTAACAAAATTGTCATTTTGAATTATATATACTCTATAATTTGGAATATCACTCTTTAAAAAAAGGTAATCAATATATTTATATATTAATTATTATTTAAAAATTGAAAAAAGAAATTTTTTCAAACAATTTATATTTAAATAGTAATGTCTCAAATAAATGAAAGATAATAATCACAGATTCCATTTTCTCTTTCCAATTTCAATTAATATCAGTATCGTATCGTTATTCATTTATTCATACATTCACTCACTCATTCATTCATTCACTCACTCACTCACTCACTCACTCACTCACTCACTCACTCACTCACTCACTCACTCACTCACTCACTCACTCACTCACTCACTCACTCACTCACTCACTCACTCACTCACTCACTCACTCACTCACTCACTCACTCACTCACTCACTCACTCACTCACTCACTCACTCACTCACTCACTCACTCACTCACTCACTCACTCACTCACTCACTCACTCACTCACTCACTCACTCACTCACTCACTCACTCGCATTCATTCAATCATACATTCTTTTTTTTTTTAAAAAGTGGAAATTAGTTCATTCATCTCTCTATTTTATTTATTAACTAGAAATATATGCCCTGCGTTGCCCTTGTCCAGATATGTGGAGAATAGAGAATATTATATCAAAGTCAATAACTGAATATTGGACCAAAATATTGGTGAATTCGTGCAAACTCCCATTCCAGAATATGAGCATTAAGTTTCCTTCCCTCTCACATTATTTCTATATCCAATACTAAGCATCAATATCTGGCAGTAAATGCAGGGCAGATTCCATATTTCGGTGCATTATCTCATTATGGTATCTCAATCAACATAGAATACATTCTTGAATCCACTATTATTATCCTTAAATCATTTCGTTATTTCTATGCTTGACAATGCGATCGTTTCCTATATCATACACTGAAGTCATGCCAATGCTTCACTCTAACTCCAATGATATGATTGCATTATGTAGCACACAGCGACTACTTTCAGTTACACATTCAGTGATAATCCAGCACCTGAAATTATTTGGGAGAGAAAATGCTGGGTCTCACTTCCAGTGTTTGGTGATGCATCCAAGAGAAATACTCTCACTCTTTACTCTAACAAAAGTGTTCTTGCAAGTTGTAGTCAGTTGATCGGAATTGTTATGATTACACATGGAGAAAATATCCTTTTTTCACTAAAACTTGATCACATTGCACATGTTGAGGAAAATAGGGGCAAATTTCTGAAGGCCTTCCAATGACATGTCCTTGATCAACATTCCTCAATTTGATTATTGTTGGTTGAAGTAGCTTGAAATTGTTCCATGGGGTCATGATATCATCTATACTCATATACACTATATATATATATCATGTGTTATTTTGTAAAAAGTCTCTTAACTATTCCAATGGAAAGGAGAGCAGCTTCACCCTGCATCCCACCATTTTATTATCAGGTTTACAGTAAATATATTGCTCGAGGTGTACTCCTCCTAGATGCAGGAGGTTATAGATAAAATGTCATTACTGACCATGGATTTTATGTACTATTTGTATATCCAATGATTTTGAAAAGGGTCGGGAATTATGATTGTTTAATATGGGAACTACAAATTGTTTGTGATAATTGTTATTCAAACCTTTAGAAGCTTTGGTAGTATCCATATACTGAAATCACCCAAAAATCTAAAATCCATCCTCAGTACATGCATGATTGAGCATGTCACAAAAAATTTGTCTTGCATTTGTGGAGTGAGGTTAAGGGACGTAGGAACAAGAAAATTTTTATGTGAGCCTGGGATATCCACTTATTGTATAGTCACACCATTATTGTATGGACAGTTTAAAGTATTAGAGTTCTTTCATGAAATACTATATCAGTTTCTATGCAAGTGGTATGAAAACCAAGATTTTCCCACCTATATTTGGAGTTACCATTCTATAATTTACTTGCCTATCACATTGGAACGTATCTATGATCACTTCTATGCTGTTACTTTCGGTTGTTTTTTTTTAAAGTTTTGTCATTTATAACGCTCAGGATGCTGGAGAACCTGTGTGCATGAATTGGATCGTAGATGATATCGGCAATAATACATTAGTAGGAATATATTTTATTGTACTTGCTATATAGCTCAAATAGGGTCAAATTTGGGAAGACTGGTGACAAGATCTGCTCCTTAATTGGAGTATGTTGCATCAGTACTACAATTTAAATATGCACTTTTGTAGCCAAGTTCATGCTTGTGAGTAAAAATGGTCTCTGTTTGTAGTGGAGTGTATTTGACATCTAAGTTCTAGTTTACTTCTAAGAGAGTAGATCTATACCACTATTGACATATCTGATAGATCTTCCCATATTTTTTTTTTGGTTAAGTTAAACTAACACACACTCATTTCCATTTTTAAGTAAGATGCCCACACGTAAAATTAAAAAATAATGGTCATTGTTAAACTCTTATGAACATATATTGAAATTAGTGTTACTGGCCAGATAACTGCCAAAGATATAGAAATCTTCATACAACAATGAGAAAATAAATGAAGTAAAAGTAGTTACCAAAACGGGGATTCACCAATCATAAACTAAGTAACTACATGAGTTAAGAAAACTATTTACCTAACCATTGTGCCACATTGACCCTCAATATAAACTTACCTGTATAACCATACATATAATGTTTCAATGCAGTTTAATTTATATTCTATAAAAAAATTATATTTAACCAAAAATAAATAACCTACAAGTAGAAACAAAAGTGGATATACAAGACATACCTTCTGGGATCAATAAAAATCCGAAGTACCTTAATACTTGGCGAGTTAATCGAAACCACCCTGTTTCAATTCCATCAATTCAATGTAAATAACAACTATATTCAAACTAAATTTATACTAAAATGATTTCAATTCGATTTACTAAGTTTTTAAATCGAATGTATTCACTTAATTAAGAAAATGTTCATTAAATTATAGTATTAAACTATTCAATTTTTTTTAAAACAGAGATGGACATATTACAATAAAAATATATGCTTTCAGTTTAACGAATTGATGCATATATCGATTCTACACTGAGAGAGTTATATAATGCTTTTTTTTTGTTGTTAATATATTATACAATTAATTATATATCTAAGTATATTGAAGGATTTTTATATTTCTTGGTAAAATTGATATTTCTCCCAAGAAATCTTTGAAATTCATCTAGAATTAGTCTGGACAACCAAATACATTTAGGAAGAATGAAGCTAAAATGTGATTTGGTCCATTTCATGAGTGTATTTCTGTAGAAAGTAGTACTGCTTTAAGTTACCTAATATTTCATGAATATAGTCAGAAAAAGTAAATTACATAATATATTACATACCTAGATATTTACATCTACATATATTTAAATAGCTAGTATTCAAGATTTTTATAATCAGGATCATAATAAAACAGGTTGAATTCTTTTTTTTTTTTTTTTTTTTTTTTTTTTTAAATTTGGGTAATTTTTAGAGATGATTCATTTGTATCTTAGAAAAAAATGATCGGACACATATATATAAAAGAATGAAATTTTCAACTATGTTCAAATTAATATAAGAAAATATATATTTCCCATCCTTTCTTTAATGATATGTAAATATATGAATTACTTGTAAATAATGTTTATTTTGCACCTTCTTTTGTAAATAGTTGAATTATTACTAATATTTTCATCCCTTTCACATCAGTACTGATTGCAGTGCTATTTATTTCCTAATAGTTAACCTAAATCTGTCATAATCTACTTTTTTGATCTAACCAAGAATGGTTTTATATTTAATTAAAAGAATTATTCAAATATTAGAATTAATTTGCACTCTAGTACATATTCTCCTATTATTCCTTATATTTAATCAAAATTCACTGATGTGTGATAAACATTTAAGGAGATTATCTAATTTTTTTAATTTTTTTAAGTAAATTTATTGAATATATTGCACAAGAGTCAAAACTAGTGAATATCAACAGATTAGCATCCAATCAAATCCTCGAAGTACAAAAATCATTGGTGAGTTAATGGAATTGCCTTATTTCAATTCCATCAATTCGTTGCAAATAACTATTATATTCAAATCACGTTTTAATTTAAGGTATGGCTGTAGTGGTCCCAATTATTGAATGGATAAATGCTTAAATAAATCTAAATTCTTAATTAAAAATATTCTAATTAATACCAAATAAATTAAAGAAAAAAGATCACAAAATCCATTTAATTTTTTGAATTTCAATTAATATCTTGTATCATTACTAGCAAAAGTGGGTACAAGTGGGTACAAGTGGGTACATGTGGCTAACATGCTATGAAACTGATTGCAACCAAAAAGTTTTCTTATACATATTATATTATCATCCTTCCTTTATAAATACTTGTGTTTTCAAGATATATTTTGTGGACATTTCAGCAGTTTACTAGAAATTTCCGAGATGTTACAATTAGATTAATTGAAAATACGAACAAACAGTTTAAAAAATATAATTCAAACATAATTGGGTTCATCAGCATTAAATAGATAATATATATTATCATTAAAGGCATTCATATATCTCATAAACAATATACATCACTTTATCGCTTGTTATGAAACCTTTTGTAAATTGACCAATTCATAAGATAAAAAAGGATACTCGGATAATATGAAATAACGACACAAAATAAGTACTTGTCTGTAATAATATGAAACTATTAATTTAATATCTGAGAATAAGGAAGTATTTGTCCATATTTTTGTATGATTGCAGTTTCTACCAAAATACATTGGAAAATTACACATTAAGGGAGAATGAATATAAAGGATTATTCCTGCTAATGAGTAATAATGAAAGAGCAATATTTAATCTGGACCCAATCAATAGGATATTTATGTACGGAATAGTTCTGCTTTATAACAACTAAAGTTTTTTTGAATAGAGTGGGGGGGGGGGGGGGGAAATGGTGTTTCTTAATATATTTCTTATCTAGACAAAAATATCTACGTGTATATATATATATATATACTATCGCAGATTTTTGTCATTAAGATCATGTTGATTATATTTAAACACGTAGAATCCCTTCATTCCTTTCGATTATTATTAGGGTTGATTTCATTTCAATTTTAGAACAAAATAATCATATAAATGAATAAATGTATACATATATATATATATATAAATAAAATGTTCAGTTATAATATCTTATCAGCTATATTTGCATAATTTACTCATGTAGAAATATGCAAGACTTTATTTGATGGATTTTGACATAATGGGAACTTTTTGCTCTTATCCAAGCCTCCCAATAAATTTTATATTTACCTAAAAAGGAAGGTGAGGCAACTAAATGTTCACTACAAAAAAAATATTATTTCTCTTTTAGATTGTGCCTTAAAATCTTTGACTATTGAAAGTGTTGTTATAATATTTAATAGTTAAAAATTTCGCATAAAATTTAGTTGAATTTGGTGCATAAAATCAGTAAGGCTTAATCAGGAATTCATAAAAGATTATAAAACTTGGAGTCTAAATATGTGTTGATATTTTTTTAACGCCTTTTTAAGTTTTGAATCATTGTCACGTAGACTAAAATGAACAAGACTAAAATGTGCTGTTATTTTCCCAGTTCTCGACATTAACTCTCTTACTTTTGTAACTTGAACATATTATAAACATAAGATTTAAATTTTTTTTTTTTTTTTTTTTTTTTTTTTTTTTTTTTCAAGAGTAGTCATGGAATTTTTTACTTTCATTTAGATAGCAATTATTCCTGTTATAGAACTGAATTAAGCAATCCAAATGCAAGATATTTTATTTAATTATACGAAAATAATGAGAAAAATTATAAATTTGGAAAAATAGGGAATACAAAATAGACCTGAGATATATCATCCTTTGTATGACTATTTCAGTTCTAAATTTCATTAATTAGTCTTTTATAATGCAATGTAATTTCAATTGGGATGAATAATTTTTGTTTGATCCCATTCTTTGAGATTACACTCTTTTTTTTTAATATTATTATATCTTGAAAACTTTCTTTACTGAACGTTATATACAAGAATATGTGAATTGTACAGTAATACATGATTATAATTATATATATATATATATATATATGTTTGGAAGATATCACTTATTACATCTCCTATAAAAAATGTTACTATTACACTTGATATCAAAGGGATAAACTGATCATATGCTAAAAATGGTGTAAATAATAATTTTCCACTTTATATAGCAATAAAATTCATTATGTTATGTTAGACATTTAGTGAACAGAATAATCGAAATAAATAGTATATCCAGCAATCAGCAATATTAATGAAAGTCAATATTAATAAATATTAGGAATAGATATGGACGAAATGTTCAACACTTAAGTCCTCTGTTCACAAGCTAATATTGCAAATATATGTCAAAGATTATATTGCTTTAATTAAGATTAGGATTTTTTTTCTTGATTGCAATAACCTAATTTTAATTATTCAATAGAGAGCTATTCTGAACATTTCTGACATGAAGTATTAACTGGTTTGTATATTGGACAATATATCAATTAAAATTTTTGTTGTTGTTGGAGATTTTATGTTTAGCAAGAAAAATTGAATTAGAGTAGACAAAATTAAATTCAATGGTATTCAATTGAACAAAAGAAAACATCTCTCTCCTTTGTTTATACAGGATTAATAAAATTATATGATTAAAAAAATTAGATAACAGTATTAAAAATATAATACGAATGGACAGTCCATCACCTAAAGGTTTCCTAATAATAATTAGTTTAACCAATCTAAAATATTAGTAAACCTTCATTTTCAACTCGGTCCAAATTTATATCAGAAGAAGAAAATATTTCTCTTCCTTTCTTTAATTAAATATATATAAATTACATATAATTAATGTTTATTTTGCTCCTTTTAGAAATAATTTATTCGTTACTCAAATTTTTATCCCTTTTACATCGTTACAAATATAAGTGATTGAGATTACCAATATGGGTGCATATATTTTAGATTCCAGAATGGGAGATCAACCGTAGATCAAGTCATTATATCGACTCAGGACATCGAGGATATTTTTTTAAGTTGATCTCACAGCAGCCTATGATACCGTATGGCACTGTGGCCTCACCTGCAAGCTTCTATGTCTGCTGCATGACAGGCACATGGTCAAAATAATCATGGAGCTTGTCACAAACTGCATTTTTACCCTTACCACCGGGAGCGGAACACGCAGCAGGTTATGACGCCTCTAAAACGGCATTCAGCAGGGATTGGTCTATCCCCCTTTGTATATAATGTCTACACCTACTACCTGCTGACATCAGTCTCGCAGAAATATGCTTAGGCAGACGAGATTGCTTTTATTCATTCTGCTAGAGACTGGCAGGGTGTCGAAGTGGTTCTCAGCCAAGACCTTGTGATACTAGCAGTATATCTTCAGACTTGGCAGCTGAAGCTCAGTTTGTCAAAAACAGTGTCAGCTTCATTCCATCTGAACAACAGAAAGGCATGACGTAAGGTCAGCTTTGAACTTAATGGAAATTGCCTGCCTTCACCCATATACGAACATAACAGGTTGTGAAACAAGACATGTCAATTACATACCACTGATCCACTGACACATAGAGACACTCCGTGGAAAAACTAACTTCACGCGGAGGCCTTATAAGGCAGCTTGTAGGATGGGGATGTGGAGCCAATGGAACTCTTCCTCGAACAGCAGCCTTTGCCCCTGTATACTGTGAATGCTATTCTCACCATAAATATTTGTGTATTGGAGGATATATTTTAGTGAATATTAAAACAGTTTACAATAAATTCCCAAGATGGTACTATGAGATTAATCGAAATAAAAGAAAGTAATTAAAAAGATGATTTGAAATATATATAATTGGATTTCATAAATATTAATTAAAATATAAAAAATATATACATTTTGGCATATGCAGTTCACATTAATTATATGCATCACTTTATCTCTTGATCAAATAGAAAACCATTCATAAATGGACTTTACATTGAATAAAAATTATAGGGTTATCCAATTCCAAAGTTTAATCTCAACAATATTTCATGAAAAATCTCAGGTTAAATATAATCACTCACAATTATCGATCATAGTTTCATAAACTTTTAAAAATGAAATGCTATCACATATTAATATAAAAATTATCTTTTCTTATACACTTCAGCATTATATTTGTAATATACTATTTTTGTTTGAAAATATTTTTTTCCATTACTTGACAAATGCAAATATATGCTTCAACATCAATCAAATAATTTTATTTTATTGAATATCATTCTCCAAGTACAATTATATAAAATCAATCAGAAATATTCTTTTTCTTTTGCTAATACAAATCACATATATATATATATATATATATATATATATAATCTAAAATAAATAGGGTAGCTTTTTGAAATAATTATTTAAATTTATATAATGCTCAATCAATTAAATAAAATGAAAAGATTATTTTTCTTTAATTTTTTTAAATTTTATCAATTATATGGAAAAGTTTTTGAAAATGATTTACCACAAGTAAATACTAATGATAAAATAAATATCTAACTAGATAAACCTACATAATATAATAAACCATTTTTTATTTTTATTATATTCTGAATCATAATATTAACTTTGAAAATAATCTTTTAAATCATTCTTTTAAAAAGTACCATTCAGTTTTAAACGACTACACTATTAAGTTATGTAATTTAGTATAAAATTAATACTAAATATCTTTTCATAACATTAAAGAAAGTAGGATATAATAAAATAATGATACTAAAATGAGCATGTGCTCTATCCTCTGAAGTACATAAAAAATCAAGTTGAATTAATCAGATCAACCAAACATATCTAGAAAAAATGCAAAATTGGAACTTCCTATTAATTTGTCATAATTTATCTATAATACATAATCTGGTCCCATTCAATAGGATATTTTTCTATAAAGTAGAGCTGCTTCATGAAACCTAATAATTCTTGAATATATTTTTTTAAAAAGAAGGTAACTGTATATTTCATATATAGGCATTTATATATATATATATATAGCTACTATTCTAGAATATTAAAATCGATATGATGATAATATAAAAAAATTATGGACTCCTTCATTCAATTCCATCATTATTTGAGTTGATTACATAAGTATTTTTTAAAAAAAGATCACGTACGCATATAAAATTGAATGATCAGTTATAATATCCTGTAAGCTATATCTGTATTATGTAATTATAAGGTAATATGGTAACTTTTATTTCATGGACTTGAAATTAATCGTAAGTATATATATATATATATATATATATATATATATATATATATATAATTAAAATGAAGGAGAAGAAACAAATTGTTCAATAAGAAAAAAATATGCTATTTCAGTTACTTATTAATTATTGAATATCTTCTTGAAAATAAACAATTTTATTAAAAATTTCACATTAAATTCAGTTGAATTTGGTGTATGAATAAGAAATATTGTAAAATTACTAGATTCATTATTTTAGGCTTAATCGGAAATTCCCACAAGTTTATAAAACCTAGGTTATAAATATATGATGATATCGTTTAGAAAGAAATTAAATGTTTGAATTAAAATACTGTTCAAACTTAAAAAAACAATAAAAAAATTGTAATTAAATATTTCACAATTTACTATATGCACATTTCAACATTTGCAACTTAAATATTATGTATAATGTATATTATCAATTTTTTTAATTTTTTTTATTAAGTTTGAGTTTAGAATTATATATTTTTATGTTAACAATTATTCATATTATAGAACTGAATTTTATATTCAAGAGTATGTGGATTATAATGTGATATATGATTATAATGAAAAATTTAAAGTTCGATGATATTGCTTACATATCTAGTCAAGAGTATGTTATTATAACACATAATATCCACTGATTCTATATTTCAAAATGGTGTAATTAAACATTAAACGGTTGATATAGCTATAAAATACATTATATTATTATTCAAATCACAATAGGAGTGGAATTTTATCGAACATAATCATTCAAATAAATAGTATTTCAAGCAATATTAAGAAAAACCATGTTATTAAATATTCGGCATAGATAGGGATCTGCTATTTAATATTAAAATGCCCTGTTTACCAGTTAACTTTACAATTATATGTCAAAGATTAGCATCTTTTTCTCTTAGCTTAAGTTTAGAATATATTGCTTTATATAGGAATTCGATATATGTTCTAGATGGCAATAAACTGATTTAAATTATTCACTTGAGAGATATTCTGAATATTTCTGTGAATCTAAATTAACATAATATTTTTAATCATTTATTTAATTAACTTTTATTGTTTATATTTAATACTAAATAGTATGATATATTTTAATGTAAAGGAAAATTTAATATTATATTACATTAAAATAAAAACATATTTGTAATTACATGACCCTTTTTATTTAATATCTACGTATATTGAAGGATTTGACCATTTCTTTATGTGATAACTTTGATAATCATCTAGAATCATCTAGAATTATTTAGTTTAACCAAAATTATTTGTGGATAACGAATTGTAAAGACCTTTTCTACCCTTTTAATTTAAGATCAAGACACTAGCTAGACCGAACGGTGTAAATTTAAAATGTGCGTGAATTACCAAGTTCTAGACATTTATCCTTCAATTTTTAACTTTAATTATTGGCAAATACCTGATTTTGAATATTTATTTTAGTTATTATCAATTGTATGCAAGAAATTTTATGAAACATTTAAATAGCATTTATTCGTATTATAAAAATGAATAAATCTATACAATGTGAGATATATTATTTAATTTTTAATGATAAAAAAAAAAAAAATTATATATTTGAAAAAATAGTTGTATCAAAAATAGATCTGTGATATATCTTGCTTTTTATGACTTAAATTTAATATTTTTTGAATTCTTTGTTTTTTTTAATGATATGTAATATAAATAATGATAACTGATTTTATATCAGCCCATCCATTTAGATCACACTTTTTTTTAATATATATTATTATATCTTGAAAATTTCTTTATTGAACCAGATATATGAGTATGTGAATTGTTTTCTATTAAATGATTACATTGAAATATTATTAAGTTTTGTTACTAACACTTCTTACATATCCTAGTCAATATGTTACTATTACACTTGATATCAAATGAATAAACTGATTCGATGCCACTGATTCTTTAATGAAATGTAACTATAAACTATATTTAATTATTCTTAATTAAGCTACTTCTATAAATATTCTAACCACAATTATATTTTCATATCTTTCACGTTATTAGCTTTGAAAACTAATTATTTCCAAATTTTTAAACCAAATCAATCCAAAGTAATATTGAAACTGTAATACGTAGCATAGTTCCCTTTAATAGTATAATTCTGTAAAATAATATAACATTATTAAATATAATGGTATTCAATTTGAATTAAATATAACTTCTATTATTCTTCTTAAATATTGCTGTATTAATAAACTTTTTATTAATCTAAATTATTATTATTTACTCTTCATTTTCAACTTTTTTCAAATTAATATCGGCAGAAAAAATATATCCCATTTTTATTTTTTAAATCTAAATATACGAATTACATGTAATTAAATTTTTTTAGCATCTTTTTTGTAAATTCTTTAATCATTATGAATATTTTCATTAATTTCACCTTATTATTCATGTTATATATCTATTCCCTATATCTTTAACCAAATCAATCATGATTTATTTTTTTTGAAGGAACATAATATGAATTAATTTTAAATTAATAAAAATAATTCATGTATAAGAATTAAGTTGCACTCTATTATATATCTTCCTTTTATTCCCCTTAGTTATTAAAAATTTACATTTATATATATATTATATATTTAACATGTTTATCTAATTATCATTATTTTTTTATATATTTATTGAATATATTACATCATAGATAAAACAAGTTAATATTTGAAAATCATACCCTCAATTTACAATAATTCTTTTTGATTTAATAAAACCGCCGTATTTCGATTCCATCAATTCAATGCCAATTGTTATTTTTTTAATCAATTTTTTTTTATTATTATAATTTTTTTAAATAACTTTAATTCTAATTTATTTTATCCGAGATATTTATATTACAAGGAATAATATTCTTAATTTGTATGAATTAATAAATCTATTCTAAACTAATAAATATTTAAGTTATTAACTTGAATCAATTGAATATTTGTAACAATATCTACTATAATGAGCATTTAACATAAAAAGTAGAGGAAATAATTCTTTATTAATTTTTTTTCCATATTTCATAAAATTCCAACAAATTTACCCCTTCACAAGTGATCATTTGAAATAACTACATATTATTCTCTATTTCCATATAGTAACAGAGATCATAAGAGTATGCAAATATTTGGGAACGGAATAAAGAAGTTGCTATGGTGGTAACTTCACTCATTATGGTAAGAATTAACAAAATTGTCATTTTGAATTATATATACTCTATAATTTGGAATATCACTCTTTAAAAAAAGGTAATCAATATATTTATATATTAATTATTATTTAAAAATTGAAAAAAGAAATTTTTTCAAACAATTTATATTTAAATAGTAATGTCTCAAATAAATGAAAGATAATAATCACAGATTCCATTTTCTCTTTCCAATTTCAATTAATATCAGTATCGTATCGTTATTCATTTATTCATACATTCACTCACTCATTCATTCATTCACTCACTCACTCACTCACTCACTCACTCACTCACTCACTCACTCACTCACTCACTCACTCACTCACTCACTCACTCACTCACTCACTCACTCACTCACTCACTCACTCACTCACTCACTCACTCACTCACTCACTCACTCACTCACTCACTCACTCACTCACTCACTCACTCACTCACTCACTCACTCACTCACTCACTCACTCACTCACTCACTCACTCACTCACTCACTCACTCACTCACTCACTCACTCACTCACTCACTCACTCACTCACTCACTCACTCACTCACTCACTCACTCACTCACTCACTCACTCACTCACTCACTCACTCACTCACTCACTCACTCACTCACTCACTCACTCACTCACTCACTCACTCACTCACTCACTCACTCGCATTCATTCAATCATACATTCTTTTTTTTTTTAAAAAGTGGAAATTAGTTCATTCATCTCTCTATTTTATTTATTAACTAGAAATATATGCCCTGCGTTGCCCTTGTCCAGATATGTGGAGAATAGAGAATATTATATCAAAGTCAATAACTGAATATTGGACCAAAATATTGGTGAATTCGTGCAAACTCCCATTCCAGAATATGAGCATTAAGTTTCCTTCCCTCTCACATTATTTCTATATCCAATACTAAGCATCAATATCTGGCAGTAAATGCAGGGCAGATTCCATATTTCGGTGCATTATCTCATTATGGTATCTCAATCAACATAGAATACATTCTTGAATCCACTATTATTATCCTTAAATCATTTCGTTATTTCTATGCTTGACAATGCGATCGTTTCCTATATCATACACTGAAGTCATGCCAATGCTTCACTCTAACTCCAATGATATGATTGCATTATGTAGCACACAGCGACTACTTTCAGTTACACATTCAGTGATAATCCAGCACCTGAAATTATTTGGGAGAGAAAATGCTGGGTCTCACTTCCAGTGTTTGGTGATGCATCCAAGAGAAATACTCTCACTCTTTACTCTAACAAAAGTGTTCTTGCAAGTTGTAGTCAGTTGATCGGAATTGTTATGATTACACATGGAGAAAATATCCTTTTTTCACTAAAACTTGATCACATTGCACATGTTGAGGAAAATAGGGGCAAATTTCTGAAGGCCTTCCAATGACATGTCCTTGATCAACATTCCTCAATTTGATTGTTGTTGGTTGAAGTAGCTTGAAATTGTTCCATGGGGTCATGATATCATCTATACTCATATACACTATATATATATATCATGTGTTATTTTGTAAAAAGTCTCTTAACTATTCCAATGGAAAGGAGAGCAGCTTCACCCTGCATCCCACCATTTTATTATCAGGTTTACAGTAAATATATTGCTCGAGGTGTACTCCTCCTAGATGCAGGAGGTTATAGATAAAATGTCATTACTGACCATGGATTTTATGTACTATTTGTATATCCAATGATTTTGAAAAGGGTCGGGAATTATGATTGTTTAATATGGGAACTACAAATTGTTTGTGATAATTGTTATTCAAACCTTTAGAAGCTTTGGTAGTATCCATATACTGAAATCACCCAAAAATCTAAAATCCATCCTCAGTACATGCATGATTGAGCATGTCACAAAAAATTTGTCTTGCATTTGTGGAGTGAGGTTAAGGGACGTAGGAACAAGAAAATTTTTATGTGAGCCTGGGATATCCACTTATTGTATAGTCACACCATTATTGTATGGACAGTTTAAAGTATTAGAGTTCTTTCATGAAATACTATATCAGTTTCTATGCAAGTGGTATGAAAACCAAGATTTTCCCACCTATATTTGGAGTTACCATTCTATAATTTACTTGCCTATCACATTGGAACGTATCTATGATCACTTCTATGCTGTTACTTTCGGTTGTTTTTTTTTAAAGTTTTGTCATTTATAACGCTCAGGATGCTGGAGAACCTGTGTGCATGAATTGGATCGTAGATGATATCGGCAACAATACATTAGTAGGAATATATGATAATGCTTAAAAGAGGGATACTAAGTTTTTATCCCCCAAAAAATATTCTATTGTATCAACCTTAAAAAGTACCAATTGAAATTGCATATTTGTTGAGAAAGGATCATTTATTTAAGGCTTAGCACAGCAGTATAGGTTTTGTACAAAGTGAAGATGACCTATTTCCCCTTTTATTTTACATTCTTTTCACTTCTTGATATCATAAATGAAATTAACAGGATCACCATCAATATATGCATTTTCCATATTTCAAATTGTTTCTGCATGCTTTTATATTGACTGCTTTTCTTTCAAGTGCATAGTTACAGATATTTTAAAGATGCCTAAAATATCATTCGTATCACAAAGGATATGACAAAACCTCGCTCTGATAATGTTTATTCTAAAACAATGCCCGATATATAAAAATATTGAGCATTCTAGTTAATTAGGGTAAAATGG
>OZ017785.1:9648479-9653479 GCA_963969325.1 Lycopodina hypogea
GTGGTGAGTCCATTCAATCATAATTCAGCACCTCTTTTGTATGAAAATTTTACATTCCAAATCGGATATGTGGCTAATTAGAATTTAGCCTGTTAGCCGGCATGGTGGTGATAAATTGCTGATAAAGGATCAAGATTGTCTCCTCAATGGTGCTACCAACATCACAGTGATGGTTGTTCCCCCTTTTTTTTATCCAAAGTGGGGTATCCTTGGTGAGTGAAATTTTCCTGGCTACCTGCAGTGATTAAGTGGCATGAGTGCAGCATTTATAAGAACGAATACTTTGGTATATTTACTTCATCTACTGTAGAAAGATACTCAAGCCGAGTTTCACCAGTAATGAAATAGTACAGTATGTTCATCATTTTAATTCATTATTTCTCATGTTTTGCTTTTGATATTTCATTTATGGCTAAACTAGACATCACTTTAGGATTGCTAAATGTATCACATGCATCGAAACAACACCCCTCGTCACTCTTCCTTCTCCTTTTCTCTCCATCATCATATTGTGCAGCTCTGACACTATTCCATGGGAGACTATTCTTCTATGGAGATGGCAGCGATGTGGAATTGCTGCGCATTGAAGGTGTGGCCACCCTTGGCCTGGGTGGAGCTGATGGATACTTCCACTTTTTCGATTGCAACAGCACAACTGGGTCTAATGACATCAAGAATTTGATGTGGGAGAAAGACAATGGCCCGCTCAGGTTCAAAATAGAGACATTTGATAGATGGAAGCGTTTAGATCTTTCTAAACCTACTGAAGGAGGGAAGCTGGATTATTCGGATGAAGGTGTTTATACTTGCAGGGACGTGGTCACCATGGAATCAATTTCCTTGAACATCTCCGGTGGTAAGTGATTGGGTTACCCAAGAAGTGATAACGAATGCGTCATTTCAAAATGGTGTTCTCATTACGACTAGTTTCCATGCTTGCATTGTAAATGGATGTGATAAGAAAATTTTTAAAGCCCACTCCCTCCCACTTCACCTTACGTTAAGTATCATTCAATGCTCTCTTCCCTGACTCTACGACTTCCTTTTATCTTGAAAATTCCCATTGACACCACAGCGACAAAAGTGCATAAATGGGACCCACATACACACACGCACACATACACACACACATGCGCACACACACAGTTGCAGATGCACGCACGCAGGGTTCATTGGGTTCACCTGCATGACATCAAACTGGTTGCCACTGGCCGATTCACTGTTGAAGGAGCAGTTGATGTTGACCGCATGTCTTGGTTTACGCACTAAGTAACCTACTCTGTGTGTGTGTTCCACGGGTATACATGAGTTCTCTGAGTGTGCAAACTCTTCTAAGACTACTTTCTCGCTCTCTCTGCCTCTTATATCAATGGTACAATTTTATCTTCCTTCCTCTCCCTGCCACCATCATTTTTGTCAGGTTCTCTAGCAATATGGCCTGTCAAGCCCATCTACGAAGCCATCCTGGGCACAAATGTGTCTTTGGAAGTGTATGTGAGCGGCCAACCACCTGTGAGAGCAGAGGAGATCGATTGGCGTGATCCCAGGGACCAGAGGCTCCTCAACACGTCCGTATTTGCACATCGGATGCTTGCAGCCAACAACCGGAGCGTGCATATCAAGGATGTGCGACTCAGCGATGCTGGCAAATACCGCATCTATCTGAACAAACACATTATTGGAAACAATTTCTTAACTGTGACGGCTTCCATCGAGTTGAATGTGCAGAGTAAGTGCCGCATAAGAAGTATATTCCCAGTATTTAATAGAACATTTGTGAGAGCGTGTCTGCAGTTTATCATCACAACCTATGTCCAAGTTTGTAGACTTTGCACAATATAACAATTTTCTCTTTTGTCCAATGTAGTTATGCCAACGGTGAACTCTAACCCCAGCAATACGACAGCAAGGGAACGTATGGATGCCACTTTCTCTTGCAATTTCAGCGGAAATCCTGCTCCTATAATCGAATGGGAGAGAGAGGGCGGGGTCCCACTTCCGTTGTTACATTCCATGTCAAGAGGTGGAATGGGAGCACCTAACAGCAATAACATTTTTTGGGTAAGTATTTTTTGTCCCACTGCAGTCATGACAAAACGGAAATGCTTGTGAGCCAGTGTGGACAGATACTAAATCAGCATTGCACTGACTTGATCAAGGCCACTTGAAGTGCCTTCCCTGGCTAGCATGTTTTGATGATTGTTTGGGCCTCTATGAATAATTTATTGGATAAATTTGCCTCCCATTTCCCTCGTGGAAATCTATAATAGCCTCTGGCGCCTAATTGAAAATTTTATTTTTGGATTGTTATTACCCAAAATACTGCATGAAGACACTTACTCATTTAAGTAAACCACGGGTATTCTGATTCCGTCATCAGCTTTATTGGATTTGACCCAGAAATCAAAGATGAATGCCATGGTGCCAGCACTTGTCAAGCACACAATATACATCGTGCGCGTGTGTTCTTGCGACAGAGACTCTCAGCTATTCCTTCGAGGCACTGCCACATTTCATACTATTTGTTTACATTCCAGGTTAACAGCGAGTTAACTATTCAAGATGTAGTCCTTGAAGATGCAGGATGCTATCGATGCAGTGCCAGTAACCTCCTCTTCCCAACCCCAGTAAAGTCAGCGTTTGCAACGCTGAGCTTCAATTGTACGTTATATTATTTTTCATCCTGTGAGTCTGTCTCTTAATCTGTCGTCTGTCTGTCTGTCTGTCTGTCTGTCTGTCTGTCTGTCTGTCTGTCTGTCTGTCTGTCTGTCTGTCTGTCCGCCCGTCTGTCTCTTAATATTTTCTACCATTCCATAAAGCATATCCAATCATTAATACTTATATGTCCTTCAGAAAAGTGTCATGCAGTCAGACATATCCTCTATTATAACTTGTCTTCCATTAACGAATGACTGCCCGGTGGAACATGTCCTGCAATCAGACATATTTTCTCATAAGACATGCTCTCCTGTCAGACTTGTCCTCCATGATACATGTCCTCTCATAAGACAATTCTGTGGACACACCCAACCGATGGCGAGCCATGGAAGCAACATTGCCGATGGCACCGATTGAGTGCTAAGGTTTTGAATAATGGCGAATGAGTAACTAACCGTTGCTATATGTAATTTGTGTACAACTTCATATTTATTGCTGCTCCATTACCAGGACACCCCTTCTGGCATTAATACGATAATATAAATATATCCAGAACCATGTTGTCTGTCTATTCAGTCATTATTCAGCAGCTCATTTCATAGATATTTTTCATTGAGAATTGGATATGTAGCTAATTAAAATTTAGGCTATTAGGCCCATGTGGTGGTGATGAGTTGTTGATAAAGGATCGAGGTGGTTTCCCCAATTGCACTACAAGTGTCACAGTGGTGGTTGTTCCCTCCCTGCTATCCATGATGGGGAATCCTTGGTATGTGTAAATTCTCTGCCTGCCTGCAGTAATTAAGTTGCAATTCGGCAGTATTTACAAGAACGAATATTTTTGGTATATTAATTTCATCTACTGTATAAGCAGATGCAAACCAAGTTTCTCCAGTAATAAATTAGTACAGTGTGATCATGATTTTAATTTATTATTTCTCATATTTTCCTTTCGTTATTTCATTTATGGCTGAATTAGATTTCATTTTTTGATTGCAAATGTATTACGTGTATTAAAACCTCTCCCCTCGTCACTCCTCCTTTCTCCATCTCTCTCTCTCTCCCCCCAATCTTATTGAGCAGCACTGACTGTATTCCACGGGAGATTATTTTACTATGGAGATGGCAGCGGTGTGGAATTGCGGCATGTTGAAGGTGTGGCCACCCTTGGCTTGGGTGGAGCTGGTGTCGTCTTCCACTTTTTCGATTGCAACAGCACCACAGGGTCTAATGACGTTAACAATTTGATGTGGGAGAAAGACAATGGTCCACTCAGGTTTGAAGTAACCACTTTTCACACATCTAAGCGTTTGGATTTTTCTAAACCTACTGATGGAGGGGCACTGGATTATCCAGATGCAGGTGTTTATACTTGCAGGGATGTAGTCACCATGGAATCCATTTCCTTGAACATCTCCGGTGGTGAGTGATCGAGTTACTTGAGAAGTATTCGTGAGTGTGTCATATAAAATGGTATACTCATTAAAAGAAGTTTCTATGCTGGCACCGTAAATTGAATTAATAAAAAGAAGTTTATAGGCCCACCCCCTCCCACCTCATGTTAAGTATGGTTCAGTACTTCCCTCCCTGACTATATAACTTCTAGTCATCTGTAAAACTCCCATTGACGCCACAGTGACGGAAGTGTACAAATGAGGCCCATACACACACACAGAGTCGCAGATGCACACTCACACAGAGTTCATTCGGTTGACCTGCATGACATCCAGGTAGTTGGCACTGGCCCATTTCTTATTGAAGGAGTAGTTGATGTTAATCGTATGTCTTGGTTTTCCGTACTAAATAACAAACTGCATGTGTGTTCATTGTATGTACATAGATGCTGTGAGTTCTCCGAGTGTGTGAACACTTGTAAGACTTCTTTCTCCCTCTCTCTTCCTCTTATATTAATCATACAATTTGGTCTTCCCTCCTCCTCTCTCCACCAACAATGTTTCCAGGTTCTCTAGCAATATGCCCAATCATGCCCGTCTATGAAGCCATCCTGGGCACAAATGTGTCATTGGGAGTGTCTGTCAGCGGCCAACCACCTGTGAGAGCAGAGGAAATCGATTGGCGTTATCCCTGGGACCGATGGCTCCCTCACACCTTAAAATTCGCACATCTGAGGCTTGCAGACAACAACCGGACCTTGCATATCAGGGATGTGGGAATCATTGATGCTGGCATATATCGCATCCATCTGAACAAACGAATTATTGGGAATAATTACTTGAATGTGACAGCTTCCATCGAGTTGAATGTGAAGGGTAAGTGCCGCATAGGAAGTATATTTACCGTCCCTATTATTACATTTGTGAGAGTGCGTGTGGGAATAGTGC
>OZ017785.1:9658479-9833533 GCA_963969325.1 Lycopodina hypogea
CAATGAAATGAATACATATTGGAATGCAGGTGGCTGGCTAACCTTCTCTCGCATAGACTAGAATATCTTTCTTTTCAAAAATCCACCATCTACCAGAATACAGCACATCTCATAATGTTTAGCGTGTCGAGTACAGAAATAGCCTACTGAACATGCTGACTAGGAATGCCAAAAGGGTGCTATCATGGTTGTTCAATCAGAAGAAATGAAGACTGAATGAAAGAAATTGAGCCATTGAGTACAAATAATTAAGCAATACATTCCAAATCTCTTATTGATTCGTCAACGATCGCAAATCCTTAATTAAATCAATGAGCTATTTCAAATACGGCCATCATCGCACACATGCAGATAGGAATTAACAAAAATAAAGGAGCAGATAAATATATCATTTAGAGATAATGTGACTGAACATGGATGGGACTTGGGACAAAGCCTTACTGCATCAGCCCATTCAAGATATAGGTTTTGTGGTAAGCTGAGTGAAAGGTTGAAAACAGATCAAAGGAATTGTGTAAGCAGCTTCCCTTCATCATTGTTATCAGTGTATAGAAAAGTTAGGCATCTAGTTCACTTACATTTTCAGCTATTGACGCATCAGCTCTTCTGCAACGGAACTGTCTGCCTCGTCCAATGTTGTTAGTACTTCTTTGCTAAAACTAAATTAATTCTCTCTATTCAGTGCTATCAAAGTTTTAAATTCAGGAGCAACAGAAATTAACGTTCACAAATCAGCAACACCCACAATGAAAGGTCATCTCTTTCCATATTCATGACCATACATATGTTTAAAGTTTATGAATCAATGGTCATAACATCAGTTTGTTGCAAGTTTTGCTCACATTGTCAAGAATGCACATACACATCCAGATAATGCGCCATGATCATGTCCAGTCTGCAAACATGAGTAAAATATCCCACTGAGGTCCGAACTTGGGACAATTGGTGACCAGTATTGACAGCAAAGTTCGATTAAATGTTGGATTAAATTTTGAACCAGCCCATCAGTCTGCAGATGGTAAGCAGTGGTGTTCACCTTGGTCATCCCAATGAACTGGCAAACATCAATGGTTACCTGAGAAAGTGTGCCAGCACTCCTGTCAGACAATAGCTTATGCGAACCTCCATGTGGGCAAATCACCTGATTCACTAACACCCTAGCAACAGTCAGGCTGGTCTGATTTGGCAATAGGTACACTTCCACCCACTTGGTAAAGTATTCAAGAAAAACGGAAACATAACAATTTCCAAATTGAGTCCATGCCAATTCCATTATGTGCACACCAACCCTCTCTAAAGGACCACAAACCGGCTGGATCAACATAATAAAGTAAGCCATCAAAATCAACGAAAAACTCTCTATTGACCTACTAATACACCCTGCAATCTGCAATCTGCAATCCCATAATTCACTGGCATCATGCTTTCCTTCACAAACTATCACCAGCGTTGCCATGTCATCCCTAGTAGTAGTACATATCTTAATTACTTGACAATTCTGTAAGCTCCTAGCAACCCAGCTCTCATTGAGCCGTGTCTTGGCAGGACCTCCAAATGCAATTGACTAGTTGTTAGCCATTTGCAAATTCCTAATGAATTCTTTCTATTGAATACTATTAAATGTATTGAAATTCTGGAGCAACAGATCTTCACTTCCGCAAAATCAGTTACACCAGATCAATCTCAATTACACTATGACACAATGAAAGGGCACCCTTTTCCATATGCATGAACACACATGAGTTTAGTGTTTGTATATCAATCATTATAATATATCTACTTCCCGAAAATTGAAAATGAAAAAATAGCCATAGATTACAGATATAAAACATGTTCTAATTCTGGTTTAAAGGAAATTATACTTGAAAAGGAATAATGGCAAGGAAAATTCAATCTGGCCAATAGCATTTTTTCCACTTCTCAACCAAATCACATGTACCTCAGCGCAAAGAACATATCCCTAAGACCAGCAGGCGGAAAGTACTCTCCTAATTTCACTTTTGCAATTACTGAATCTTTATCATGAATGGGGTGTTACTATTTTTGGCATTACTTCTCTCTTAGCTTTTGTGTGAGGGTTTTCTTAGGTTGGGTGGGATGGATGGATGGGATGGATGGGTGGGAATAAGGTTTACCACAAATTTCCATCTGAATTATATAGCCTTACCACCCCCAAGAGTTTGTTCAGGTGTACTATAAGAAATTTTCATCTTCAATTCTACTTTTAAGAGATATTTTGCATCTGAAATTATAAAAGCACAATATATTGTTGTATTCTTACAAATTATTTGAAGATCAGTGGTACCGCTATGATGGCTACATAAGGGATAAAAGTATTTCACCGCAATAGGAAGAAAATTACGTCTTAATAGCTACTTAAGAGGGAATTTACTATTTATAAACTAAGTAACTACTTCAGTTAACAAACTATCTAACCTAAAAAATTGAACCACATTGGACTTGCACAAAAATCATAACTGGTATATCTGTATATCTAAATAACTCTTTTATAACTTCAACATCAACCTAACTAATACACAATCAAGAAATTCACTATGAAGATGAAGAATCTACTTTATTAATGGAAATAATTTAATGTTATGTATTTCACTTTAAAAGACCAACAACAAATACACTATTAAACTAGCATCACCCAATAATTAACAATTAAGTATTTGAGTATTCACATATTGTGCTTTTTTTGTTGATATATATATCCAGCACAGAATAAAATGATTTATGTGCCCTCAAGTCGGGATCATGTCAACCCTCACATTCAGAGTCTCATCTTTGACTTCTATTTTTCTGGCTGTTTAGAAATATTAGTGCCAATATTCTTATTCTACTCTTGTGATGTCATTTATTGGGACCGCAGTTCCCAATATGCCTTGTGACAGTTAGTGATCAAGGATTACTGGTATGGAAACAACCCTATTAAAGCAGATGCCAATATTCTTATTTTTATCTTGTGATGGCATTTAATGGGACCACAGTTCCCAATATGCCTTGCCACAGTTAGTGCTTAAGGATTACTGGTCCGAAAGGAAACCTATTAAAACAGAACCCTATTAAAACAGATGGTAAATGATAGGAATTGAATTAAAATGTAGTTATACAGCATCAATTTTTGGCTGACATGGATCAGACAGGATCTTTAATTGGAGTGTGTGGCTTCAGGGCTACACTCTCTATTTGGACATAGTAGCCAAATTCAGTCTTTGCAAGGGTATTATGGCAGATATTCTGTTCTCACGTGGCTACAAATGCTTTCTCTTTGGAGTGGAGTGTATTTGACCTCTGCTCTCTTGTTTACATCTAAAAGGGTATATCTCTACCACCAGTATCGATGTAGCAGAGCAACCTTTCCATTTCTTTTCATTGAGTAAACCTGACATACTTTCATTTCCATTTTTAGAGAGAGATTGCCACATCTAAAAGTAGAGATAAATAGTGAATTGTCTGAAGTTATACAAATATAATCTAAGACTTGTGGTCCTGGAAAGACGACCACCAAAGAGACAAAAGTCTTCCACAGCAATGAGGAAGAAAATAAAGTAAAGGTTGCTACCTAAAAGGGGATTCACTAATTATAAACTAAATAACTACCAGTCATCAAAATATCTAACATAACTATTGAGCCACATTGGACAAAAATAATATCGTATCTCTATGTCTATACCTCGGATTACCTCTGTAAAAACTCAAACATCTGCCAGACTCTATGAAAACAAGAGATCAATTTAACCTATGTATTTCTCTTAAAAATTCAAACAATTATTAACTATCATACTATTTAACCATAATTATTTGAGTGATCACATATTTTATTTTTCTTTGAGATACTATATATCAGGTACACTTAAAATTATTGGTGCCCCTTCAAATTAAGGGTGATGTCAAATACCACATTCACCGTCTGATCTTTAGCTCCTAGTTATCTGCCTATTGTGTAATATTGGGGTCAAAAAATATTATTCTAATCTTGTGTTGTCATTATTGAGGATTACAGCTGCCAATATGCTTTGTGACTCAGTAATCAAGCACTACTTGTCTTGAAGGAGCACCGTCATACAAGATGTAAATTGGTTGAATTGAATTTGAATATGGTTATAGAGCTCCAATTGTTTGTACCATTATTAGTGAAGCCATAGGTCCTTTCCATATTTCTCCATTGAGTAAACCTGAAACACATTAATTTGCATTTTAAGAAATTTTCTCACATCTGTAAGTAAAAAAAAAAAAATTAAAAATAAATTAAAAAAAATAAAAAATAAAAAAATGTGTGTACTTCAACTCTTATTAATATAATTGAAGATTAATGTTACTCGTAAGAAGAATCAATAAGAAATAGAAATCTTCCACAGCAATGAGGAAAAAAATGAGGAAAATGTAGCTACCTGAAATGGTAACCACCAGTTATAAATTAAGTGACCACTTGAGTCAACATATGTTTAACATAACTATTGAGCAATATTGGACCTCAATCAAATCTTAGTCCTATATCTATTCATCTAATTACCTCTGTAATAACACAAACGTCATCCATACTAATAGGCAATCAAGAAATTGACTAAGAAGATGAGGAATCCACTTCCGCAAAGAAAATAATTTGTATTTCTTTTTTTTTTTAAACGGAACAATGAACGCATTATTAAACCAGCATCATTTCACAATGATCAATTAAGCATTTGAGAGATCACATCCTGTGCTTTTCTTTTTGATACTCTATATCCAGCACACATGAAAAAATTTGTGCCTTTAAATTGAGGATGCTATCAAACATAGTCATAGTCAGATCTTTGGCTTTTCGTTTTATGAAATATCGGTGCAAAAAATATTATTGCAATCTTGGGATGACATTGAAGGGGACCACTGCTTCAAATATGCCCTGCAACCATTAATGATCCATCACTATTGGTCAGTGACGAGCACCGTTATTCCAGATTGTAAATTAGCTAAATTGATTTCAAGTATAGGTATGGATCGTCTGACACATGCCCAAATATTCTATGCACGTGTAACTTGAAATGCTTCCTCCTTGGAGTTCAATGTATTTCGCCTCTACACTCTAGTTCACCTATAAAAGAGTAAATTTGTGCTACTGTTTATATTTAGCTGATTGAACTTTTCATATGTTTTCATTGAGTTCAACTAACACATGTTCAATACCATTTTGAGGAGGATTCTCACATCTAAAAGTAAATAAGAATCACCTACTGGTGAACTCTTAGAAATATAATTGAGGATTAATGATACTGGCAAGATGACTACCAAATATATAGAAATCTTCCAGGGTAATGGGGAAATGAATGAGGTGTAAGTAGCTTCCTAAAAGGGGATTCACTAAATATAAGCCAAGTAACACCTGAGTTAAGGAAACTATCTAACCTAACTTTTGAGCTACATTGGACCTCAATAAAATCCAAATTAAATCTTTAGTTATGCAAACATCAGCCTCACTATTAGATGAACAAGATATCTGCTATGAAAAGGATTCTATTTCTTAAAGGGAAATAATTTAAATTATACATTTCTTCGTTTCTTTTAGAAACCAAACGACAAATACTCTATCAAACCCCAGCATCATCTGATAATGAAGAATTGAGTATTTGAGCAACCATATATTATGCTTTTCTTTTAAATATTATATGCTGAATACACAACATAATTGATGTGCCTTCAGAGTCAAAAGTCAAAATGATATTAAACACCACATTCATAGTTTGATAATTAGATTATAATTTTTTCCCCCCTGTTATGGACTATTGGTGCCAAAAAAAATGTTACTCCCATCTCGTGATGGCATTGAAGGTGACCACAGCTCGCAATATACCTTGTGAGCATTAGTGATCAAGCACTACTTTTCTGGAAAGAACACCAGGCTCCATTATACCAGATTGTAAATTAACTCAATTGTTTTCAAATGAGGTCAAAATAGGGTCAAATTTGGGAAGACTGGTGACCAGATCTGCTCCTTAATTGGAGTATGTTGCATCAGTACTACAGTTTAAATATGCACTTTTGTAGCCAAGTTCATGCTTGTGAGTAAAAATGGTCTGTATTTGGAGTGGAATGTTTTTGATATCTAAGTTTTAGTTTACTTCTAAGAGGGTAGATCTATACCACTATTGACATATATGATAGATCTTTTTTTTTTCTGATGAGTTAAACTAACACACATTCATTTCCATTTTTAAGAAAGATACACACATGTAAAATTAAAAAATAATGGTCATTGTTAAACTCTTACGAACATATAATTGAAATTAGTGTTACTGGCCAGATAACTGCCAAAGATATAGAAATCTTCACATAGCAATGAGAAATAAATGAAGTAAAATTAGTTACCAAAATGGGGATTCACCAATCTTAAACTAAATAACTAAATGAGTTAAGAAAACTATTTACCTAACCATTGTGCAACTTTGACCCTCAGTAAAACTTACCTCTATAACCATACATGTAATTTTCACTGTAATAACTCAAACATAAGCCTCACTAATAGATAAACAAGAAATCCACTGAGTAGATGACCAATCTTCTTCATAAAAGAAAATAATTTTAATTGATGTATTATACATAAAAGATCAAGCAACACTCACACGCTAATAAACCTGCATCTTGACGCAATGACCAATTAGATGTAGTAAAATATTGGTACCAAAGAAAATTGTGATGGCATTAAAGGGGACAACAGCTTTAAACATTAAAAAAAATTTTCCATCAATATTTCAAAACTGGCCGAAAATTAATGCTAAAGATCAGACTCAGAATGTGGTGTTTGGTATCGTTCTGAGTTTTGAAGGCACATCAAATGTTTCATGTGTATTGAATATATATAATCACAAAAAAAGGGATATGTGATTGCTCTAATACTTAATTGTTCATTGTGAGAAGATATTGTTTTAAAAGTATGTCTGTTGTTTTTTGTTTTTTTTTAAAGTAGAATACATAACTTAAAATTACTTCAAGCACTGCATGTCTGGAAGTATCATCATTAAACCAGACTTTAAGTTAGCTGAATTGACTGCAGATATACAGAGACAAAGTTTTCCTGACTTGTGTCCAGATTTGCTCTTTAATTGGAGTGTTTTGGACTATCACTACACTTTCAATTTGGACGTGTGTAGCCAAATACCCTCTTTGCAAGGACATTCATTTTAAACATACAGTGAACACATGACTAGAAAAGCTCTCTAATTGGAAAGGAGTGGTTCTAAGAACCCCTTATTCTTACCAACCAATATATCTTCAGCTTACTCTTGAACTCCAGAAATTCCCCTCCACTTAAACAATTATCCGTATATGCAAGCCAATTAGCAATAGTTAGCATGGAAAAAGTAACAATAATAATAAATAGTTTGTATAATAAAACAATAGCAGCTAAGCAGGCCCCTTCTGTCCATGGTCTATGGGGATCCATCATCCAGGGAGTCATGGGGTGAGAGGAGTGGGTTAAGTATTCAGGAATCCTGTCAAACAATCCTGCTAAACAACATAGTTTCTGCAAGCTTAACCTAGAAATTCAGTTTTTCAAATTTTTCACTTCAAGCAACTCTTTTGTTATAACTCTTTCCCACTTTGGAGTGATTGCTGAAGTTTCCCTTCCTTGAAAATTTATATTTCACCTTGGTTTTATGAGCAGCTGGTCTAGTAAAGCAGTCTGTCTCTTTTGGTAATGATGGTAGAAAATTCTGCAGCTATTGAATATATTAGCTACTATGACGCTTCTCCATCATCCCTGTAATGATTCCTAAAATTCTCTGTGCTGTGCTTTTATGAGGAGCTGAAGAAAAAACCGAGGTATACTTTTTTTTTGTTGAGGCCTCTGAGCCTTGCTGTTCGATATTTTATACCATACCTATTCCAGTTCATTCCACCTATGAGTTAGTTAAGAAGAAAGTTAAGATTTCAGAGCTTTATTCTCACTATTTGTGAATAAAATGTAGGCTACAGATTGTGTATGCTAGCTTATGCATATATGGTGGCCATAGGTCATTTAATGAAGATCTGATTGAACCCTATCAGTGTGGTTACTTTTTTTAATATTTCGTGATTAGATACTCGACTGTGTAAATCACCCCACTTATTGTAGATCAAAATTGCATAAACACATATGTCAGCATGTCAATGCCCTAACCACTACCTGCTTTTAATGGATAGGTACGTAACCATAAAGAATGGATATTGTTGGTATGAATATTTCCTCTTCCTTGTGCATCTTAATCATAATAGTGGCCTCAATAAAATCAGGCATCAGATTCTTGATGTTAGGTGTGCTTTTGAGCTACTCCTCACTGGCAGTAGCAGATTGCCAATTGCCGATGATGTGAAAGACATGTCCTTCATATTTGAACCTGGGTTTCCAGCTGGCCATTTCTAATTTACTAATGTATTCTTTGATCTTGCTAAGAAAGTTCTCACTGAGTGGTCTGAATCCAAAGAAAAGCTCATGCAGCCAAGGCGGAAGCTTAGGAAATGATTCCAATATTACTTTACCATTACAGAAGCACACATTCTTTCTCTTAGTCTCAAATATTCTGGCACTTCACTTCAAAAAAATGTTGTCCAGATGATAAATGGTGGCTTGCGTAATTACATCAGTATGGTCATAAATGAATGCCAGCAGATATGGTGGAGCTTGCCTGCATGTTACAGTGGAATGTGCCATTTGTTCCTTCCTCCACTTCCTTGACTATCTTTCAGGGCTCTTCTTTCCACATGTCACATGAAGTGCTACCCTGTTGAGGAATTGTGGTATCTGTCTTTTAGCTTTATTTCAGCTTCCTAAGCAATTATTGTTCTTCTACCAGCATAGATTCTCAGCCTAATGAGGTGAATTTTCATCTCCCACACTTTTATTTAGCCAATGCATCCACTTAAAGTGATAGAAAGATAGAAGTTGGAAGAAAGTGATTACATAAGGAGAAGCATATGAATGCATCAAATAGAGTGTACTTATCTGTGAGGACAGTATACACACTATAACAAGAGGCCAACAATTGCTCATATTGTGTGATATTTCGACTAAATTTTACAGTATGGTATTATCTTCTTCAAAGAACATTAAATTGAATGATTGATAGCTGAATGGCTGGAAAAAATTATCAAGAAGGCAGGATGTATTCGATCTACATTGTCACACAAAAAAAATTATGGTTTGGATATGGCTACAAGTACATGTCTTTATTATCATTATTACACCTACATGTACATACATATAACCATAGCAGCATATACCTGGCATTGTCCAACTAATTTCAACATAGAACTTTTTAAATGCCTCTAAAATTTCAGCATGACTTCTTTTTAAATTGCCTTTTGGCAGCTAAATCAACTTCCTGTGGGTGTGACTCTAATCAAAACACACATATAGCCATACCCAGATTTGTTAATAGCGCCTACCCAGTTACTCGGATTCCATATACCCAATTTCAGCCTGAGTGGTCCATAAATAAGTTTATATCATAACTAATTACATCCTATGGTATGGCAATGACCAGACCACACACACTGACACACATTCATGAATACAAATGCTCAGATACTTGCTTGGAAACTATATTACAAATTTCAGTCTGGTTTGTTGTTTGATCAGCTTCAAATAGCCAAAACAACTCCTACTTTGTGTGGCTATGGACAAACCACACCCATATGTTTTTAATAAGGGTTTTTCAGGTACTTCGAGACCACATGCCAAATTTTGACTTCATTGATCTCTGATTGACTTTTTCAGCCAAAATGACTTCCTGTTGGTGCAGCAATGGCAAAACGACACCTACTACCACGCCCACGTGTTTTCAATAATGCTAATTCGGATTCTAGAAGAGCATATGACAAATTATGGACCTATTATTTGAAGTGTTTGGCTGTGGCGCCAAGACAAACATACATAGAAACAAATAAAACACTTATGAACAAAAATATATATTGAAGGGTGTTCATGGATCTAACTCCTTTGGTCAAAGCGTTATTCAGAAGTTCTTTTTGTGCTGCTCTTTCACTTTATACATCAATGGGTATAGGTGTAGCAAGGAGGATTACTGCCCACATTACTCCCAAAGTCAAGTTGTGTATGCATGCAATGCTTTAAGTCTGTCGCTCCAGGGCTTAACCTGGCCAAAGTACCATGAATGGCCTTTTGGTGGGTTTGATGTGAAAAGAGAAATGTGTGGTCATATACATATACCGAAAATATTTCCAAGATTATGTTGATTCCAAATATATATGGGTTCATGGGTCTACCTGCATATTTTAAAATGTTTTTGTTGAAATACTATTTTGGGTATTTTTAGCCTTAAACAGGGAAAGGAAAATGTGTGGCCAGGTTGGACCCACCCTATGCTACTCCCAAAGTGAAATCATATGTGCATACTAAGCTTTAGATTTGTAGCTAGAAGGGTTTTTCTAACCAAAATACAATTTTGGGCTTTTTCTCATTACCACACTATCCATTTTCTGGATTTTTAGCCTATGTTTTAAGTTGGGTCAAAACCTATCATCATGACAAGTTTCAGAGAAATATACCCATAGGTTTGGCCAGAATGATGGCATAAAAATACAGACAGACGGCCACATAGACAGACAGACAGAGAGACAGAGAGACAGACAGACAGACAGACAGACAGACAGACAGACAGACAGACAGACAGACAGACAGACAGACAGACAGACAGACAGACAGACAGACAGACAGACAGACAGACAGACAGACAGACAGACAGACAGACAGACAGACAGACAGACAGACAGACAGACAGACAGACAGACAGACAGACAGACAGACAGACAGACAGACAGACAGACAGACAGACAGACAGACAGACAGACAGACAGACAGACAGACAGACAGACAGACAGACATATATACAGATATTTCCTTTTATATATACCAGTTATCCTATGGCAGCTTTGCTGCATTGGTGCATGCAGGTATGAAAGTTGTATAAGAAACTAAAGCCAAATTTTCTGGTAGCAGCGCAAATAAAATATGACTGTGTTGGCATTCATACTTTTTACACTAATCTTTGTTGGCAAACCATATGCATAACAACAAATACTCGAGAGTAATAATATTCATGGTCATATCAAGTCCACATGCCAAATTTCAGCTTGATTAGTCCAGCATGTTACCGGAAAGTGTGTTACTCTCAAGTATGTGGCTCACCTAGACCAATCTAACTTGTCTCCATTTATATTTTATAGGTGTGGTTAGACCCACTCACAATTACAGGACATGGAGATGGCATACAATGTATCTGTGTGATTTGTTCTTGTCAGTGAAAACGACTCTTGTGAGTGTGACCAAGACAAAACTACACCAACACCCACACTTAGATCACTCGAATACTTGGAGACCACATGCACAAATTTCAGCCTGATTGGTCTTTTAATTAGCTTTTCACAGGTAAAACAACTTCCTATGGGTGTTACTCTGTCCAGATCACATCCATTGACACACCAACATTTGTGTAAAAATGCTCAGCCTGTCACTTGGAGGAAACATGCCAAATTTTCCTCCAATTCATTGGTCCTTTAATCAAATTTTTGTTTGCCCAATTAACGTTTCTAGGTGTGAATATGATAAATCATATCCACAACACACTCACAGATTGTTGACAATTAATTCTCATTCTGTTACTTGGAGATCACTTGCCCAATTTTGGCCTGCTTGGACATTTAATTAGCTTTGGTAGCCCAAATAACTTTTACTGGTGTGGTTATGATAAAACAACACAAAAATGTGGTTACTTGGAGACAACATACCAAGTTTAGGCTTCATCGATTCAGTGGTTTGACAGTGAAAATACTTCACTCATCCACACATATACATACATACATGCATGCCTGCGTGCATGCAGGCAGCCTGCCTGCCTGCCTGCCTGCCTGCCTGCCCACCTGCCCGCCCGCCTGCCCACCTGCCCACCTGCCTGCCTGCCTGCCTGCCTACCTACCTGCCTACCTCCTTGCCATGAGTAGTGCTATGATGAAAATTTTGAAAACTGCCATTAGCAAATGCGAATTAAATTATGTGCACTATTTGAAAAGAACTATTTCAAAATATTGTATTTGTTGATTTTTTAAACTGAGCAATCCTTTTGGTCTGGCCAGTTATTTTCTGAGCAAATGTGTACGCAAGGCTAGTGCCTTTGGGATGGCCGGATGAGCTTATAAACTATGAAACACCGGAAATATACAAAAAGGTAAATTAAGAAAAACAGGGGGAAAATTTTTCATTTAAATATACAAAAAATAAATTAATTAAAAAATGAACACTAGAATGGCACACAACAATCCTACAACATAATCTTCCATTGAAATATGTTTATATATAAACAGTGTGTGTACGTGAAGCAAAATGGTTAGTCCAAAACAATTAAAACAACCAACAGAAATTAAGTCAAAGTGTAGTGTATGCATTGTTAACAATATTGTTGTTGATTAGTAATTTCCTTTTTTTTAATACTGAGCATGCTCACTCAGAATTGTAAGTCACACATTTGTTTATCTTGTGCTTGTGTCCAACTTGTCGGTTATAAAAGTTATCCATCTTAACCATTGAAAATAATCCATTGTTTGTGCATTTGAAGGAAAATTTGTTGGAACAGCTTTAGCCAGTACAGGTGAGTCATACGATTTCTAGTGGTACCAATGGCTGCTGAAACAGGACACATGAGGCTTCACCTTTTTTCCTAACAAATCAACTTAATAAGCTAAATGTTTACCATTAATAGCTAAAGATAGGCATGGAAATTTTGATATTGATGTATTACCATAACAAAATATACAGAATCCTTTAAATTGACATTCCTGAAATAGTAATGAGTACTTCATTTCAAACGAAGCAATTAAAAAAATCTGGCTCAGAAAGCATTCATTCAATCGTTTACAAAAAGGAAGTTCTCCTCTGGGAGTCCAAAACCATTCCAGCTAGATGTTAGGGCATGAGTTTGAGAGCCATTTGATGCTGACATCATCCAGTGCCTGCAGACAATGGATGCCATTTCATGGCAGGAATTGGCATCTTTGTATAATATGGTCTCACTTTTATCCTCTGCGCTACACTCACAGATTGCTGAAGGTGCCATTCCCCATTTGTGTATGGATAATCAGAAGCATCCAAAACCAGTGTGGTAGTAGTTGAGCCTCATCCACATTGGTCTTAGAAACGCAATACCAGTTGACGTTATTGAGCATTGGGATGAAGGAGAGCAGTCTGGAGTCACTGTTACACCATTCTGCACTCCAAACATGATTTGCCAACATGCTACATTGATGTTTTTCTCCTTGATGGTCCTGAGGGATTGTTTTACTGATGGTGCAAAAGGGTGCCATTACATCAGTTGCTGAGACTGCTTGACAGAATCTGCTAGCTGGTGGTAAAGCCAATGGCCAGGTACCAGAGCCAGGCAACTAAAAGACAGCATGGCATGCCTTTGGCAAATCTCAGCAGGCTGGATGCCATCAAGTATGAGGAGGTTGTCCAATGGTGTGGGATGCAGGCATCCAGTCACTATGTGGAGAGTGCCATTAATTGCTGAATCTATGATATGGGTGTGTACACTTCGACACAGGACAGGTGTGCAGTATTCTGCAGTAGAATACACCAGGCCAGGCACCTTATCTTGAGCTAACATGCTGCCTCATATGGGCTACTCATGAAGTTAGTTTTTCAGACAGTGACTCAAGGTATCTGTGGTAGTGAGCAATGTGTCCAGTTTCACACTCAGGAATATTGGTATCTGGGTGAAGGACTTACATTTTTCATCAAGTGTGACATAGCACTAACAACCTGCCTTGATGTTGTTCAGATGGAATGCAGCCAGAGACAATTGCATTTTAAAGAATAATTATTGACAATGAAAATTTTGCTAGCTAAATATTCTAGGGCACCAACTGCTATCAACCACTTTCCATTTGTGGCAGCTGCTTAGCCATTGCTAATTCTCACCTTTGGGTTATTGTTTTTCACCGATTTTTTGGTAACTAAAATCTGAATTCTTTGGTCCTCCATCAGGGTTCACTTTTATTGTTTCAATTTACTTTGTTTTCTCCAACTTCAAATTTACCAATTCAAACTGAAATAGATTTACCAAATCCAGATTTCTGTTATTGATTCCACCAAGATAACTGTAACAATCATTATCCCTGCCCAATTTTATTCCTGTACTGATGCTGGCATTGTCACAATGATTCATCCCTGAATTATTGATTATATTTAATTGACACCGGAATTTTGATTCATTTTGTGTATCACTTATTTGGCAGCTAATAGTAATATATATATATATATATATATACAAGTATAGTGTTTAAAAGGGGTCTGTCATGCTAGCTAGCTCTATTGCATTGATTGCTTAGACTTAAGGCCCATCCGCACTGCACAAAAAATTAATAAACTGTTTTGTTCGCTAAAGCGTTTAAAGCAAAAAAAAAAAAAAAAAAAAAAAAAAAAAAAAAAAAAAAAAAAAAAAATGCATCAGCACTATACGAACTATCACGGTTTCTTAGGGCGGAATACCCTAAATTTGACACTTGGCGGGGAACTGGCGGGGAACTGGCGGGAACATAACTCAGTGTCAGCTGCCAGCATCAAATCTTGTCCCTTCAATCATGGCTCAGCCATCTGCTATTTTGAACACTCTGATACTTTGCCTGATGTTGTACATGCGTTTTAAGCAAAAACAGAGAGCTGCAAGGAGGATAAGGTTTGTCCTGAGGGCTAGGAGAGCTAGGAGAGCCAGGAGAGCTTTTGAGTTTCATAGGCAATCAACTTTAAGGTTAGTAATTTTTGTCTATAACCTACCATTGGTATTTTAAATCAACGTCTTAACAATATGGGCATTTAATTAATTTTATAATCTTGGGATATTACAGAATGGTAGCAGTCTCTCTTTGTGCTAGAAAAATTGCTTCTCCTAGTGTGTGGCATGTACCTCATTCAGGGCAGTGGTGGGATGGTGTACTGAGGAGTGAAGATAGCCTGTGGTGGAAGTCAAACTTTAGGATGACAAAAAATACATTTTTATACCTCTGTAATAAACTACAGCCTTTCATATAATAACAAGTAAGGTAAAAATATTAAATCTACTACTGTTATCATTGTGTCACTGTATGCATTAGGACACTAATCTTCGAGCAGCAATCTTGGTAGAAGCTTGAGTTGCAGTGACAATTTGGAGGCTGGCTACAAATGTAGAATATAGGACATTATCAGAACTGTTTGGGATTGGGAAGTCTACTGTGGGTGAAATTGTTATTGAAACTTGCTATGTAATAGCCACTCACCTGCTTCCCCAATATGTTTACATCCCTAAGGGTGAAAAGTTGAAAGAAATAGTGGATGGTTTTGAGACATATTGGGGTTTTCCACAGGCTGCTGGGGCTATTGACGGCTCACATATACCAATTTTACGTCCAGATGAGAGTGCATCCGATTATTACAATCGTAAGGGATACTACTCTATAATCTTGCAAGCCACGGTAGATTTCCATGGTTAGTACATCCCAGTCATTGAGTGACACTTAATATGTGTATGTGTGTGCGTGTGTGTGTATATATATTGTATAAAGTAATATTGTAATGTGATATGTTATTACTGTCTTCATTATCATAAAAGTTAGGTGGATGAATAGAATTTTAAATTACATGGAGCTAGGGCATAAAAGGCAGTGTGGGAAGACTACCCATTGGCGAAACCCCTTTTGCCTGGTGCAACTCAACAGCAGCTCCTCTTATTGTGTGTATATGTACACACATACATATGGCAAATTGGTTTGATTAACGTAATGTAATGGTGGCACCTAGTGTCAGACTACACCTGTGCAAAAGAAATGGGATGAGCTTTTGGAGGATGTAGGAGTGAAGGTAGCAACACTTTACAAGCTCATTCCATGACAATTCCAGCATTACACATACAATTCCAATTGGATGAAACATGATATGATGCCTTAGCACAATACATTATTACTTCAGCTTAATAACTTCTTACACATGTAATAATTAACTTTTCACTGTTAATTTCATGTATTCCAAAAATATGGATAAATATAATTAGGATAAGGAACCATGAATGATAAATCTTAAATAATTAGCCACTGTCTTGATTATCATAATGGCTGTCATAGGGTGGAAAAGGATAACCAGAAGGTGGAGGGTACTGATTAGAGGGAAGTGTATGCGGTGGAGGTGTATGGCCGAATGGATTTGCAGGCCTTGCCACTTGCTGAATCATGGACATCATCATGCCCAACACTCTCTCCTCATGGTGAGCTCAGTTGGTGTGCACACTCCTCTGCGCTTCCTTTTCACCCCTATTGCAAACAGAATTTATTCACATTTTTAAAAAACAACAACAAATAATATGTACATATTTAATACTGCTATGTAATATATAGTATTCCTTACCTCTTCTCCTAGGCTCACTTTGGATTTCACCGCCAGCACCAGCACCATTACCACCACCACCACCACTTGTCCCAACTGCATTACTGCCACTAGCATCATCGTTATCATATGTCCCAGCTCCACCACTCGCCTCAACTCCACCATCTTCACTAGTTCCAGCCCCACCTCCTCTACTAACCACACATGTACCATTACTACCACCTCTGCCACTGGACTGCTGAGCGAAGCTCACATCACACTCTTCATCTAATCATAATATGAAGAGTAATGGTTATATATTTACTTGTACTAAGTTAATGCTCACTAAAGACTTCATCTTCTTCCCCCTCGTCATCCTCAAAAGTGGCAGTAGAACTACTGAGTGAGAGTGGATTGGTGGTACTTCTAGCTGTAAGTTGTGTAAACCAAGAATGAGAGACTTCTTTAGAAAACAAAAGAGAGCATATAATGCACAGTACTTCTGTTTTACCTAACCGATCAAAGTCAGAGCTCTCCAATAACATTGCAGGAGATGAGGCAGCCTGAGTACCAAGAATGGCATCAACTTCCTCATAGAAGGGACAGGTAGTCCTCCCACTCCCAGATACTCCATTGGAATCTCTGGTCTACCAGGTTAACTATCAATCTCAAGTACATATCATCAGCACTTTTCATGGCTTACCTTTCTGTATCTAAAGGTAATATTATTTATTTTAGTCCGGCATTGCTGCCAAGTCTTTTCCACTCCCACCTTCTGGAGCTCACTAGCTACGCCCTGGTACACGATCCTATTTCTTTGTATTCCATCCAATTGTCGCTGCACATCCTCCTGTCCCCAAATAGTGATAAGCACTTTAGTATTGTCGTAGCTCCATCCAGTCACCATGGCAAAAAAAGCAGCTAAACAATAACTTTCTCAATTATTGCCCCGTTGAGCTGTGCTACTAGAGACAGACTATATTATAGCGCATTCACCATGCGTTGAGTCGTTTTTATCCCTAGCCAAGTCACCTATTGGGGTGACTAGGTCTGAAGTTGACTTCATTTCCAAGTCGACTTGGACATTGCAGTGCGGACAGGATAAAACATTTTGCTAAGGACCCGAGTCGTTTTAAGAAGTGCAGTGCGGATGGGCCTTTACTTGTCTCATAGTTCAGGATGACTTCACAGAAACAAGCACCTGATAGGTTTGACATAAACAGAATTAATGATGAGAACTTGATGGATGAAACTGTAGGAATGGAGGGGTGAATATCTATCATGTCCAGATTATAAAAATAAAACACTGGAACAATGCCAAAGTCAGTGGGAATTCAGTGAAGAAGCTCTTCAGAGATCCATTGCCCGCTCAAATGGTAGTATGCCAGAAGATACTGATTACCAAAGTCATCTTCTCAGTGACTTTCTTGGTAATTGGAAGATTTGTGAAGAGAGTTATTCTCTACTCTATTCACAGTTTCAACAACATGGCATCACTCAAGGGAGAACTATCTTGGAGGATCACTTATGTGAATTGTCTCAAGAACAGGGAGCAGCGCAGCATCGGGTCCTTCAAGCAAAAATAGCCCTGAGCAAACCTCCATCGATTCATGCTTTATTTAATTCTATCATGTCATCTCATCATTCAAGGAAGTCTGAGATGGATCAGCAACTCACTGTTATGGATGCTACTCTGGCCTATGATGATGAACAGGCACAAATTCAGGAGGAAAACAAGGCACGCCAGAAGGATGAAGAATGGAGAAAATTTAAAAGGAATCAGGAGATTCAATGCAAAGAAAGAGAGGATGCACAGCATCTCCAGCAACTGGAATGAGAGAAGGAGCGAGCTAGGCTTCTAGCTCTGAGAGATGGAACTCAGACCTGTTCAAACTTGTCCTACAAGTTTTCTGGGGGCAAGCGTAAACTCAGTGCTGAAGCTTCTGTTTTCCAACCCTCAATACCCGTGGTGACTCCATATTCAGAATTGCTCACTGCCTCTCGACCACAGACCTCACACCCACTTCATGTGTCCTTTTCTCAGTCGTGTCCTGTTACTTCCTTCAATCCAAGTCAACTCCATATTCATCTCGGTTTGACTTGATGCCTTCCCTTGATACAGTGGGAAGTTATCTACCAGTCCTAGCCACTGCAATGGAAGTTTTCTACCAGTCCTGTTGACTGCAATGGGGAATTCTGTACCAGTCCTAGCTACTACAGTGGGGAGTTCTCTACAAGTGCTGTTGACTACAGTAGGGAGTCACCCATATCAGTTTCAGCCTGCTGCTCAACCAGCACTTAATCCTACCACAAGACACCTTTTCCGTGGAGATCCCTTTAAGGCCCATGCAGCTCCATTGAGGGGAGATTCATCACTGTTCCACTCTTGGCATATGAGTCTGTAAAGGAAGATTGTGGAATTAGGACTCAGTGCGGGAGACACCATTGACATTCTGGAAGCTCACACTGCAGGGGAAGCACAGAAGGTCGCTCAGGCTTTCAAGGTAGAAGGAAGTTCCAATGCCGAGAAATGTATTCAAACAACCAATGACAAGTTGCAAGAAAGGTTTGGTAGTGCACCATTTATCACAACAGGCCTTAGGAGCTTAGTGACTTCCCAACGCTCAGTTACATGAACCAAACCAAGGTTAGAGAACTGTCTGACCTCTGTAGCCCCATTCTATCCAGATGTCTGATCTTGATGATATGACCACCTTTAACTTCTCATCAGATCAGCAAATCATCATAAAAATCTTCCTAAAAATATGGCACACAAGTGGAATGAACGAGTTGCCAAGTATAAATATCAACACAATGGTACTCATCCATCATTCCATGTCCTCTACCACTTCCTAGAACAACGTGATTGTGTGATTAATAATCCCAGTCTACCTGTGGCATTGATATCAACTGTCCCACTAACTTCTTCTTTCAGGTGTAACAAGCCAGTTGTGTTGTGAACTCTGCAAACTTCAGCTAAAGACATGGATGATGATGAAGGGCCTAGGAATTGCCTCATTCACCTCTCCGGCTCTCACACTTTAGAAAAGACTGCCAAGTGTTCAAGGGCATGTCATTGGAGGACAAGAAGAAGGGCATTAACGGGAACCTTATCTGTTATATCTGTCTCGGAGAACATAAATTACCTGACTGTACCGTGATATCCAAAAAATGCAAGGAATATGGTTCCAAACGTCATCATACTTTGTTCCACAGTTACCTTCCTAAAAAATCTTTAAAAATCATGAACACTAAGGTAAGTAATTTCTCTGCATCTGACTCTTCTCAGGAAACCAAGTCAGGAAACAGTACTGACGTCACAGAAGAGAAGATACCTACTTCTCTATTCACCTCAGTCTGTGGGGATATAAAGTATGGAAGAAGCTGTGGAAAAACTCTTTTGGCTATGATCACAGATCCCAAGCACCCTGGCAAGGTCTTGGACACTTATGTTATCTTGGATGACCAGTCTAACACTTCCTTTGCTGATTAGACTGTCTTTGACTTCTTCAATGCCGAACCTAATCTCTTTGGGTATTCTCTCTCCACCTTGGGCAGCAAGACTTTGAACAGTGAAAGGAGAATCACTGGCTTCAAGATTCGGGGAGCACTAGAGAATACAACTTATGACTTGCCAATTCTTTTTGAAATTGTCGAGATGCCAGACACTAAAGATGAAGTGGCTACTCCAGAGATTGTCTAACAACACAAGCCAATACTAGCACTTGGAGCATCTTGCTTCTAGATTTCCTTCATTCCAACAAGACACACCAGTTTTCCTCCTCCTTGGAAGAGACAGTGGTACAGTTATGAAGCCTTTGGATTATGTCAACACGAAGAAACCTTATGCTCATCGCACTACTCTCGGTTGGGTAGTCATTGGTTCTGTTTGCCAAGGTAGAAACCGTCAACAAAGAACCCTTCGGACTTCTATAAAGTGCCACCCTCATTTTCATGCCAAGCCACAGCTCTCTCATTTGCTTGACTTTCCTGATCTTTTTGTTGAGCAATGAAACGATGAACCATTAGACTTCCCCATTGAAGAAAAGAAATTTCTCTGGACTCTTGATCAAGGAGTCAAGACTACTGAGGAAGGGGGGTTTCAGATGCCACTTCCATTTAAATCTGACCACCCAATACTTCAGAATAATCATCGTTCCATACTCAAGAGATCACTTAACGCACTTAATTGTGTGAGGAGGAATGCTCAAGAACTCGACGAAGCTCTGAAGTTTATGGGCAAAAACATTAAGAATGGCTATGTGGAACAAGTTCCTGTGTCTGATCTGCCTCCAGAGGATGAAAAAGCCTGGTGGCTTCTCGTATTCCCTGTTCATAATCCCAATAAGGGAAAAGTCCGTCTTCTTTTTGACAACTCTGCGCAGTACCTGTGAATTAGACTTAATTCAGTTTTGCTCCAAGGTCCAGCCAGGAATGACTGTCTCCGTGGCGTCCTGTCAAGATTCAGGGAAGGAGAAGTGGCATTCATGGCAGACATTGAGTCCATGATTTACCATTTTCAAGTTGCTCCAGAGCATTGTGATTACTTCCGTTTGTTTGGTTCAGAAGTAATGATCTTTCGATGCCTCTCATTGAACACCATGCTATGTCCACATTTTCGGCAATAGTTCAAGTCCAGCAGTGGCCGGCCAACTATGGTTTAAGAAGAGTTGCAATGATGGAAGTGTCACACAACAGCCAAGAGATTCATGACTTTATTCAAAATCACTTCTATGTCAATGATGGACTTGGATCTGCCCCAACGCCACAGGCAGCTATTGAGGTCCTATCCTCAGCCAAAATTCTGTTGGTCAAACATAACATTCATCTTCATAATATAGTTTCCAATCATTCAGATGTCCTTAAAGCCTTCCCAGAGACAGAGAGAGCATCAGACCTCGTTGACCTGAACTTTGAAGAAGCAGCAATTCTATGGACACTAGGTATCACTTGGGACATCAACAGAGACATGTTTGTAAATAGAATTAGGATTCCAGAATGTCCCTTCACCCAATGTAGAGTCTTGGGTGTTATCAACACAATATATGATGTATTTGGTTGTGATGAACCAGTGATCCTTGGAGGACGGCTTCTTCAACACAAAGCATTTCCCACCAAGGATGCTATCAATGCAGGGAAAGCTCAAAAACTAGGTTGGGATGACCCACTTCGTCCAGAATATCTAGCTGAATGGAACCAGTGAAAAGCGAGTTTGGATCAGCTCCACCTCATTGAAATTCCACGTCCATATGCACCTAAAGGTTTTGGTACTATCATTTTCTCCTATGAGTGTTTTCTGTGATGCATCTCAGAATGCCATTGGTCATGTCATGTACCTCCGTTCAGTCAATATCCGTGGAGAAATTAGTGTCACCTTCATCATGGGTTAAAGCAAGTTGCCTCCCAAAGCAGCTACAACTATTCCAAGGATGGAACTCTGTGATGCTGTAAATGTTGTTCAATCTGCGATAACCAATATCTCAGAAATGGTAAAAAAAAAAAAGCCAGACAAGATCAAACTCTACAGTGACAGAAAAGTGGTTCTAGGTTATATAAACAATGAGGAAAGAAGATTTGCACGATATACTGGGAATAGAGTTAATGTCATTAGAAAGCTCTCCAAGTCAACTGATTGGTCCTTCATTGACACATCTGCCAACCAGCCAGACTGTGCTACTCATCCTTAAACACCACATGAACTCATTCGTACTTCATGGCTCAAAGGACCTGCATTTCTTTATGCCAAAGAGGAACCCATAGACCTTGTCTATGAACTCCTTCCTCCAGAGAAACTACCTCAAGCAAAGACTGTAGGCCAAGTCCTGGCTACCAAAGCTCAGCACACTAACACAGTTTCTCCTATATCAGCACTCATTCCAAGATTCTCAATGTGGCGATGACTCGTCAATGCAACCTCCAAGACTCTTGAAGCCATTAAAGCCTTTTCTCGTGCAATCCAACATCCACTTGTTTTCTCCATAACATCAGAGATTGCTACTAAGCTTCTTCTGCGGGAAGCACAACAGAATACATTCCTAGAGGTCCTTCGTCATCTCAAAGATAAAACTCCTGTTCCAGACTCCAATCGTATCTCCAAATTGTCTCCAGTCTTGGACGACGACGGAATTATCAGAGTTGGAGGAAACTAAAGAATGCTCAAATTTCATTCAACAAACAGTATCCAATCCTACTACCAAAGGATCACCACGTCACTACTCTCATTATCCATCATTGCCATGAAAGAGTTCAGCATCAAGGTCACTATCTCACCCATGGAGACATCCATTCTGAGGGATTCCACATTGTCAGTGGTAAGAGAGTGATCCAACAACATATTAATGCATGCACTTTATGCCGGCGACTCCATCGAAGACTCCAAAACCAAATCATGGCTGACCTGCCACCAGATAGACTGAACCCATCTCCACCATTTACTAATGTTGGCTTGAACATCTTTGGTAACTTCAAAGTCAAACTTGGCAAAGCTATTCACAGTCGTAGTGCTGAAAAAATGTCTGGGTGGTGCTCTTTACCTGTCTCTCCAGTTGTGCTGTTCACCTGGAGTTGATAGACAGTTTAGACACTTCAACATTCAAGAATGCTCTTCATCATTTCCTTTTCATCAGAGGTAAAGGATCTCTATTTAGAAGTTATAAAGGCAAGAACTTTTTGGGATCCAGAAACTAAGACAAAGCACCTAATCAAGAGGCCACAATCAACATAGACGACATTAGAGCTTACCTAAACTCTGTAAACTTTGACTGGATCTTCAATCCAGCACATGCTTCCCACTTTGGAGGTATTTAGGAGAGAAAAATTGGTTCTCATAGAAGGATTCTTGAAGGAACACTTCAAATGTTGTGTTAGCATTGTTTGACAAGAGATGAACTCCACACTTCACTTGTCGAAGCATCTGCTATTGTGAACTCCACACCTCTTTGGGAAGTTTCTTCAGATCCGGAGGCTCCACAGCTGCTCTGCCCTGCCATGATACTCAATCTGCATGCCAATATGCCTTATCCTGCTCCCCTTGGAGTGTTCAATGCTGACAGTTTGACAGACAGCAAGAGATTGTAGAGAAGAGCTCAGTATCTAGCAGATCAGTTTTGGACCACATGGCAAAAGGAGTATATTCAAGAGCTTCAGTCAAGATGCAAATTGAGACAGCCAACAAAGTCACTCATCATCAGTGACATCATACTACTTCATGATAAACAACTTCCAAGAAACCATTGGACACTTGGAAAAATAGTTTTGGTGATCCAGACCCAGATAGTCACGTCAGATGAGTCACTGTTGAGATTTCTAGGAGAGGGAAGAATTTGGATGATTATAACAAGCATTGCTTCAAGTATCACATTTACAAGTGTGTTCTCCGCATCCCACAAAATGATGTTCTATGTGGTTCCAGATGAGACCAAGTGGGGAGTGTACTGATGCTGGCTCGTCACAATGATTCATCCCTGAATTATTTACTTATATTTTATTCACAGGGGAATTTCGATATATTTTGTATATGCAAATTAGGAAAATCTGGCTCTTCCACTCAAGGAGCTTCTTTAAATAGATACTCCTGGTTGGTTGAGCCACATCAAAGATTGGACTAAATTCATAAATGACAACACACAGCTAATTAACATACATTCAACATAAATACTAATGGCATTAATGGTAACCTAACAAATAACTAATCTTAAGGGTTTAGACCACAATTAATTTACACATTCTCTACTCAAGTAAGTATCAAATGTTATTACAATTTATGGATAAGAATCATGTTTAAGTTATCAAGGAGTCTGCACGTTTCTTGTTATACCTATCTGAAGGTTGGTTCTGACAACAGTACACCGTCTAACTGGAGGCTAATTATTATGTTGCGATAGAAATCAATCTTATCTGAGGTGGCTTGGTCGGTGGCCAGTTATCTGTAATTAATGTTTGAAGAGAGCATTGTGACAATGGTAGAAACTTTGGACAGGGCATTAGTTACAATGTTGTTCGACTTAACACATGTTGCACATTGTTTGTGAACTCCACTTAGAGAGAGACTTGGTTTGGCGAGGGAAGTGGTCTATGGCATTTGTCATTGCCCTGACAAGAGGTATATGATCTGTAAAGGCTCTGAGGGATCGACCTTCAATATTGTGACAAAAATGTTTGATGTCAAGATATAATACAAGGAGCTTTCTATCAAAAATGGCATACCTTTGATCAGCTGTGGTGAGTTATGAACACAAACTATTGTCAAGAAGAAATGGAGACAGAGCATGCTATGTGTTGAGTCACCAGTGTAGCTTCCTCGAAGGAAACTACGAAACAGAATCTTGGAATATAAATAGAATGAACCATTCGAGACAATAAATGTGTTGTTATTATATAAGAAGACACAATAACATGACAATATCTCATAAGTCTCAATACCTAAAACATTGTATGCTACAACCCTGTCTCTGAGTGAGTTAGTTTGGGAATATTTTCACACCAATTTCTCCTCATTTTTACCCAGGAGCTCCCTTTGCAGGATCTTAAAATTACTTCTTGTTGGTGTTGGCATTGGCATTAGCATTGGCTTTGGCATTGGCATTAGCATTGGTATTGTTCTTGTGACACTTCATGAGATATGCCAAATATAAGAGATTCACAAAATATGGGAAATTCATAAAATATCCCTAATGCACTGGGTTGTCATTTGGCTTCTTGGGAAACCAGTTCACTCCAAAAATTGAAATCCAACAAGCGAAATTAATTAGGCTCCACTTTAGCTTCCTGGAGGAAAAATTGGCTTCCAGAAATACTAACCATGAGGCTAAATTAATTTGGTTACTTTTTGGCACCTATGAGAAAAAAATTGACATTCAAAATTTAAACAGAAGCTAAATTACATTGGCATCTACTCTGGAATTTGGCAACACTAAGTAAAAAATATGATTAATTATCCTTCTTAATTTAGTAAAGGTGGTGTGCAGTCAATAAAACATAGGAAATATTTATAAAATAACAGTTTCTAATTTGGCTATTTTATATCGATACATTTTTTTTTTTTTTTTTTTTTTTTTTTTTTTATTTTGTTATCAAATTGAACTTATCTAATATTAATAATTTCTAAATTCAAAATTTTAAATTATTTCCCAATTTTCAACCTCAATTTATTGGCACTTAGGCTTCTAGTGTTTAATTTCCTGTTTCTAATTCATCTCCCACATTTTAATAATTCTCTAGAACCTCTTCTGTATGCAATATTTTCAGACTGGATATCCAGGCAGCATTTGAGCAGCCACTTCTTTGTAGACTCATCTAACCCTACCGACCATGTAATCCATGCTGTGGCTGGTACATGGGACAGTGCACAATATATGGTCTGGTGTTTCCTCCATGCCACACTCTCAGGTCTCACTGGGCGATAGTCACCATTTGTGCCTGGACAACTGAAATCTTTTTACCCTTGCGGGCAAGGCAAGGCATTGAGGCAGATTGAGGCATGTCCACGCCAACCTGGGTATGTTCAGGCTAGTGGTTTTTTGCTGCGGGGTGGGGAAGTGGAGGTGCAGTGGAGTGATCATTGACTCTTACTCACTTTTCTGTCATCCATTGAATTGCACTGAGTTGGTCCTGATGTATTGAGGATGCCTTGAGCAACTGACACAATTGGGCATCTTGACTTCAGCCATCGATGTCCTGGTGAGGGCTCTGAGACCAGTCAATGTTATAGATGTTTTGGTTGATTCAGAGCCCTTAGGATGAGTGAGATGGTTGCTCCAGTGTGTATGGTGTAGCTCAGCAGGCTGGATGCCTGATAGGATAGGTAGAAACTCCATTGGTGTGGGTTGCAGGCATCCGGTCACAATGTGCATGGTATGGCATCTTTGAGGATTTGTCTATTAGGTGAGCATGTACGCTGCTTTTGCACCATGTGAGAGCACAATACTATGCTGGAGCATAGACTAGGGCAAGGGCCATGCCACAGAGGGTTTGACCGTTAGCACCCCACCCAGTGTGACTCAAGAGTGCAATATGCGATATTAGTGTCATATACAAGTTAGCCAGGTGTAGGTGGTTTCTGAGCATCCTGTCCAGCTTCACACCAAGGTAGGTTGAAATCTCTTGGTGTGTTAGACAGGAGCCGTTGTTCTTGATATTCAGCTCATGTTACACTTCCTTGTTGTTGAGTTAGAATAAGGCCAAAATAGTGTCTTTTTTTCACTGAGCTTCAATCTACATTTTTTGAGGTAGTCAGAGAGTCTTGCCATGTCCTGGCTCAAGACCTCGCTTCATACCAGCTGCATGCTCTAGGCCTTATCACCAAGTTGTTGGCATAAGCATACTTGCTGGATGTTGTATTAGGAAGGTTATATGTGTAGATGTTAAATGGTAGTGAAGCCAGGACAGATCCCTGTGGGACACATTATTTTTCTTCTCTAGATAAAAATACAATAGAAAATCCAGGGAAATGACACTTGAAAACAGTACATTTGAATTGCTTGATGCCTACTAGAGGCCAAAAAGTCTCTTTTTTTCACTGAGCTTAATCTTATTAAGCATGATGTTCTTTGATCTATTTGGTCTCTTTTAGCACAAAAACATTTGGCTCCTTTTTGGCATCCTGAGCTCAATTTAGCTACCATTTGGTGTCCTGAGACCTTAAGTTAGGCTTCTTGGTCTTTTCAAGATCTGGCAACTCTGCCCCTGTGCAGTAGATTTAACCCTAATAATAACCCCCTAATGTGTAGCTCATGGGCCTTGCTACTTCCTCCAAGGAGAAACAGAAACTTCCTCCAAGGAGAAACAGAAAAAACATTCTTTGACAACTAGTAAGCTTGATACATTTTAAGTTAGCTACAAGTGGTGAATTCATCCTACAAATCACACTATTAACAAAGCTCAATCTCTCAAATCATAAACTTCAGCATCAATGCAATGGATTTGTGAGCTGAACAATAAATAATGGCATTATTAGGTTTTGACTACATCAACAACCACTTGACCACCAATTACTTGACTATTCACAAGAATATAGGTGAGAAAACACTATTACTGATCCTAACCAGATTGTTCACCAACCAGCAAATTTATGAAACCTTTGGAGCTATCTGGTGCTCCAGCATGTAAGCTTTACCTCTTCCCTCAGGTTTGATGAATCCATGAATCCATTATGCTATGAAGAAGTTCTATCTATAGAGATGTGCTCAAAAGCTCAAATACAATTGAACAGATTTGGAAGAGAGCAAGTGTTGCACTACACAACTCTGTCAGGCAAGCAATTTGATGGCTTCATTACAACTTAACATTTTTCACCTAATTAACTTTGTTAGCTTCTCTGACTTGTTACACAAAAGAAGCTGAAGTCTTTGAACTCTGTCAGGCAAGCAATTTGATGACTTCATTGCCACTTAACACTTGACATTTTTCACCCAATAATCTTTATGTTAGCTTCTCTGACTTGTTACACAAAAGAAGCTGAAGTCTTTGACTGTGGAGGGAGGGGTTAAAATTTATGCATGAGTAAACACCAAGCTGCATTTTGAATACTTTAAGCCACAATGTGCAAGAGAGGTATTTTGAAGAAAAACAGATCTTATCACTCCACTGTGAACCTTCTAGGTTTCCTAGCAATATGTCCAGTCATGCCTGAATACAGAGCTATCCTAAGTTTAGTGTACTACTTTAAATCTATCTCAATGGTTCCTCTAAGATATAATGAAGATCAAACTCAGCATGAATCAGGTGCAACAACAAAAAGTCAAAGATTTTTCACTCTGTCTCATGATACAAAATCAGATGATGAAACCAACAATTTAGTATGTAGTGAGAACTGACTAATGTTAGCTCAGTACATTACACTCCTCCCTCCTTATTTGAAACTAGCTTGATAACGACCAGGCAGATGATGGATTCTCTCCGGGTAAGACTTCCGCTCTTCACTGTTATTATTTGTACTTGGGTCACCTGTTGTCTCCCTTTTAAAGAGTCAAGTCAGAAGAATCTGTTACTTCCAATTGTGGAATTACAATGTCTTTCGACCCCAGGGTTTGAGGCATGGCTTCTGGAACTGCCTCAAATTATCTTTATATGAAACAGTATCTTCTCTTGCACCACCATGGTCATTTAACAATTGATCAATGTGGAAACTTCAAGTCTATCCATTCACTTGCACCTTGCATCATATGGGCCCTGTTTTAGCAATTATCTTCCCTGGAACCCATTAAGAAAGATCACAGTGGTTGAGTCCTAGTACCCTTTTCCCAACCTGAAACTACAACCTCTAGCATGGGCATCATGGTACTTCTTCTGCTCTGCCTGTTTGTGAGAGACATGATCCTCCATAGAGGGCTTCAACAGATCTAGGTGTGTCCATAGCTGTCGTAACTAACTCCTGTGGTTGTGTGTGTGAGGTGATTCGATATTTCATCAGAAATTGAGATATCTTCTGAATAAGTGTTCCCTTGTCACTTTGTCCCGCCTTCAGAGAATTTTTAAAGTTCTCACAAATCTTTCAGCCTCTTCATTCATTGCTGGATGGTAAGGATCACTCCTCAGATGCTTAATTCCATTCCTACCATTAATTTCTGGAAATTGCTGGCTGTAACTGGGGTCCATTATCAGATACCAACTTCTTGGTAGGCCATACCTTGCTAACAAGGTTAGTAAGGTGTCCAATGTTTTCTCAGTTGTGGTATTATTCATAGGTAAGACTTCCAACCCCTTGGAGTATGCATCCACTACAAGGAACATGGTACCTAGGAAAGGCCCAGCATAATCAATATGAATCCTCTCCCATGGTCCTGTGGCCATGGCCAAGAATGCAACATCACCACTGGAGGTTGGTTCCTAATACTTAGACAGGACGGATATTTTCTCACAGTAGCTTCAATGTCAAAGTTCATTGCTGGCCACCAGATATTTTCTCACAGTAGCTTCAATGTCAATGTTCATTGCTGGCCACCAGACGTGAGCTCTGGCTAAACTCTTCATTCATGCTATTCCTGGATGACTAGCATGTGACTCCTTTAGTACTTGCGGTTGATATTTCTAAGGAATAACTACCCTAGTACCCCACAAAAGGCACCCAGCCTTGATAGACAGCTCATCTTTTCTCTAGAAGAAAGGTTTCAAGTTGGGGGAAAACACACTAGGCCACCCATTCTGTGTATATCTTAACACCTTACTCAAGAGAAGGTCATCCTATCTGGTCTCTGACTAGTAGAGACTATCTGTTGCACATTAAGAATCAAAGCCTCCCCAGCCAACTCCTCCTCCCCAGCCAACTTCTCCTCCCCAGCCAACTCCTCCTCCACAGCTGCGGTCTGACTCAGCCAAAGGGACCTGTAGAATGAAACTTGAGATCATACTGATCATCTGACAGGAAGATGACCTATCTCTGGAGAACTGCAATCACAGCTGCAATTGAAGACTAAGTTCTCTTTGAACCCAAATTGCCAATAAAGGTTTGTGATCGGAAAGCAGGTAAAATTTCTGCTGCACATACATTCTAGACCCCAAAAATCAAAGCCAAACCCTCTTTCTCTGATGTCAATCCTAACTAATTCATTTACATAGCAACCTATTTAGTGGGTGGGAAATTGTTGATAACCTTGGAATAAGCCTATTATTATGGAAGGTTTTCTAACTCTTCCTTAAAATTACTAATGTGCTCTTGTCTAGTTGTAATTGATCAACGCTCTGTGGCATTCATGCTGGATAACCATAAACATCAAAGGTCAACAACAATAAGATACAGGTCCGGAGACTTGAATTGGCATCTGTGGAATGACTCAGTATGGATTCAAAGGACCATTGTCCTCATCTTCTCACAATATCTACAAACTCACTATTGTTGATGAGTACTCCTGTTTTTTTTTTACATATCCTTGTCCAAACGTGAGTTCTACTACTGTCATGAAATGTCTTGATCAGCTGTTTACACTGTGGTTATCAGAGTCACATATCCATTCCGACCATGGTGCATCTTTTTCCATCACAAGAACAGAGAAATTATCTCACACAACTGAATCACTACCAGAAAGACAACAATTTAACACCCAACAAGTAATGGTCAACTTACATTGTAACCTGCAAAACTCTCAAAGGAAACTAGTACTACCAGATGCATTGCACTCAATAAGGTTACTACTATTCACTACCTCAGTGAACTCCACACCCTATGAGAGGTTATTTGGGTTTCAATGCTGTTGATCTCATGGGACATCCATGCCGTCTTGGCTGATATTTCCAGGTGCAATCGTGCTCTGCTGATTTGTTTGTGCTAACAAGAATAACCTCTAGTGGATAAGTTGATAGACAGAAAACCAACCCAACTTATGCTCACATGCATTACATGGATGACGCCAATTAACTGCCTCTTTTCAAGACTTGGCTCCTCGTCCTGGCATCCCATTAGATATCACCCACACTCAGCCACCACCAATACTACCCAAAGATGTTTCTCAAAATGATGCTATCTCTGATATGAACCAGACTGTCACTTCACCAACTGAGGGACCCGAACCATATCAAAACCAAGCACTTCAACATTCTACTCGTAAAGTACAGCCACCTTTACAATATGGATATCCTAAGAAGGATAAGACTGCCATTTCTTCTTTAGAGGGGAAGAATGATGTGAACTATGAACTCTATATTCGATTGTATTGTATATTAAATCATATCAGGTGATTGTGTTTTGAACTCTGTGTCTGTTAAACTATATGCTGCTATAGTGTTGTAGATGGTCTCTGTTTTATTGTCATTGTTAGTTTTGGAAAACCAAATATTGTTTAGTCACTATTCACAGATATGCTCAGCTTGGAACAGGTCTTTTTGTTAATGCTAACTTTCTTCTTGTTACCATGTAATTCAATGAATCAAAAAAAAATAATAAGCCAAGTGAATTAAAAAATTATCAGTCACCACCAGATATAAAGAAAAAAAGAGTCAGTGAGTGAAAATATTGTGGTACAATTGGATCCAAGAGGTACATCCCAAGATTTGGTTAGGTAAGTGATCAGCTTGGTTAATTTCATTCCAAAGCTGACATTTAAACATTAAGTAAACTTTTGAATTTGATTGTTTAGCATTACAAAATACTTCCAAAACATTCTGGCCTTTCTAAAAAATCAAGCGGGAGTCCAGTTGCATGCCTACTTATGAGCTGCTGTTATTTGAATTAAGCCACAAGGTCTACATATGGTGTTTTTATTGGCCTTAGTCACGTTTCATGTTGACATTGGCCCAGGAGACACCAGACATACTACTCTCTCTCTGAAATAAAATAAAATCCTACTTGCATGAAGTTATGCATGATGGGATATAATCCTTTAAAAAAATTTAACCTCTTTCATTTAGAAATGTACATACCAGATTAAGTAATCTTCATTTTTCTTTTAGCACAGTGAGAATAGAGCTCATTTTTTCCTAAGCATTTATCAAGTTAATAATTGAAGTCTGGAGAAATAGGCTTTACAGATCAAACATGTTCTGTTAATCCTCCCTTATATTATCAATAAATTGGAAATATACATACCAGATGAAGAAACTTTCATTTCTCTTTTAGCTCAGTGAGAGGAGTTGATTTCTTTCTAAGCATTTATCAAGTTCAGAATTGAAGTATACATAAATAGGCTTTACAGCCCAAACATCTTCTGTTAATACTCCCTTTTATTTTCAAACAAAATACTCCATTGACAATGAAATAATAATCATGATGAAAAATTAATGATAAAGTAAGTTTAGAAAGCAAATATCCACATGAGATGTGAAGAAATATTGGTTTATTCCTTTAACGTTACTGTTCTGATGACCTGTTTGCTCTGAGTACAGCACCTGGGCATGGGTAGGGACGCTGTTGAAAAAGTGGTCCATTGGCTGTAGAGTCTGCTGCAGTTTTTGCATCACCAGGTTCATTCAAACCAGTTTTCCAAGACCCTCTACAAAATGATACAATGGTCCTAATATGAACAATACAGTTACAAGAACATACCTTGGAATGTCAGAGTATGAGGCAGGATCCATTGGATCTAGTTCATCAAAAAGATTAGGTTTATATCCTATGAGAATACAAATTGTTGGCGTATTGTGAATACAAATACAGTAAAGAATACATTGTACATAACAAAGTTACGTTTCAGGGGAATAAATCACATAAGGCAAATGTATGAAGCTGAATCGAAGGTACATGGGCAAAAATTAGCCAAATTATTTTCACTACCACTACTGTTTCAAACTTGCCATGCTATAGATAAGTTAATTAGGCAGGGAGGGGTACTTATTCCCCTTGGACTTTTATTTTTCCCCCCTCCCCTCCCCCTACCACTGGAGTTTTAACTGCAAACACTCATAAATTCTGAATCATACTCCCTTATAATAGTTGATTTGTACTCAAAAGTATAATCTCCTGTGTGCTTAAAATAATGGGGGGGGGGGGGGGGGTGAGAAGGGAAGATGTGAAGTAGAGTGACAGTGGCACCAAAAAAGTGTTGCAAAAGTGAGGTGCTTTTCCAACAACTCTAACTCAACTATCAAGGCTTCAATCAACCATAAAGTCCTTTTATGTAATAAAACTTGCATTGTCGTAGCTAAAAACTAATATTTGTTTGCTTGGTCTTGTTTGTTTATTTTTATGCGTTTTTTTTTTTTTAAGTATCTAACCAATTGGGCAAGTTGAAAATTGGAGATGAGTAGGGGGGGGAATATCCTTGTCTACTGTCACAAGATGAAATTGCCAATAATGAAGATTCCTTTTCTATCGCTATCAGAGATCTTTTAAATTCACTATCTTTTTAGAAATTGGCTGTCTATTTGTATGTGTGTTTTCTTGGTTTAAACTCTAGACCCAGAGACCCAATGAGCTCAAATTTTTAGGGGAGACTCCTGTGGACCACATAAATATTTTGGCAGGGTTCAACCTGCCTATACCCCTTACTGTGGGTGTCACAGGCAAAAAAAAGCCGAAAATGAAATTTAGAACTAGGGTTTCTAGTCAAAACCCCACCAGGATATTTCCCCCCTTTTTTCCCTGTTTTTTTTTTGGCCCTTCTTTCCTTTCCCCTATTTCGAATTACCCTCTGTTTAAAACCAAAAAATAATAAAACCACCTTTCCTTGTTCTCATTTGTTTCTTTAGCTAGCTTGCAGCTATTCTTAAAGATCCTTTGTTCATTATCTGTGTTAAAGAATGCCTCACATATGGTACCAAAAAAATACTTAAAATTAATGACACTTGACTACATCACAAAGATCTTACTAATATGGAAATCGGTACTGTGTTTTTGTGTCTCCAGCTTAAACTTCAGAACAAATTTTAAGGGGAGATCCCTGTGGACCACATGAACATACAGGCACCAAAAAAAAAAAAAAAAAAAAAAAAAAAAAAAAAAAAAATATATATATATATATATATATATATATATATATATATATATATATATGAAGGAGTTCAAAACAAGGTTTTGCTGGTTCTAAACCCAGCAGGATCTTTTCATTTCTTTTTTTGCCCTTCCTTATCCCTTCATTTTTAATCCACCTTCATTTATCTTCCCCCATCCTGTTCACTGTTTAAAAATTTACTTCCTGAGGGGTGTGATCCTTCGAATGTGGTCACACGGAGGACAGCAGTTACAGATACTCACTGAGAGCCATGATTCTTCAACAAAATTCAATAATTCCTCTGTCAGAAGTTAGGATTCTGAGAGAAAGTCCAGGAGTGGTGGCAATTCATTGGCACCTAGTAAGGCAGCAATTGCAGAAGAGCTAACGAGGAATATAAGTGAAGAGGTCCCTTGGAGAGTGGAATACTTTCTGAGACAGTGATTCCTCTTCTGCTTCATCCAGGTCTGGTGCAGATACAGAAAATGAGGATCAAACTTTCTGATATATTGTGGTAATATCTAGCATTTGCAAAATACTGGTTAGCTAGCCCTAGCCCCTTATGGTGTCTGCTAGATATTTAGCAGTTATCTAGCCTATAAGCAAGTGTATAATTGTTCTTTTACACTTGATTATAGCATTTATATAGAGAGTAACTGCCCTAATAATTAAACTCTATAATATACTAGCTATAAATATTATAAAATTGTAAAGTGTCATTATGTACTTGTAACTGTTTAACATACATTTTATGGCTACAACTATTATATATTTTTTACTTTTGCTTTTCTTGTCAATTTTATTCTTCGGGTGATCTTCTCTCTTCTGCGGGCCACCAATTAATAATGTTGACTTGGTTGTGGTAGATACCTATGTACATATCCAATAGGTACATTACTATATATCTGTGTGTGTGTGTGTGTGTGTATGCATGTATGTATGCGTGTGTGTGCGTGTATGTATTGCAAGCGTATATGCAAGCATGTGTGTGCACATGTTTGCATGTGATTATCTTATAGCATAAATTACCACAGGCAATGATGTACTGATGGAAACTTTAGACTTTAACACAGAGGCTGCAGAAAACAATATCAAATAATTATTATTAAAACTTTTAATATTGTTTAATCTAGCAAGAAAAACCACTGAACCAGTATGCTATTGTCAATAAAATCATACATCTATGCTCCACCACTGAAGCACACTTTCGTTTGGTGAAAGTAGTGATTAATACTTAAACTGAATCTCCATACAAGGATTCGGTGGAAATCTGAATGTTGGTTGAACCAGCAATTTGCTTTATTACAACTTGTATTGCAGAAAATATGAAAGTTTGCAGTTGAACTAAACTTGTAAATCATTGTAGTACTCTGCAGTTTGTTTCATTACAACCTGTATTGCATGAAATTTGTTACAGCTGAACTTCACCCTATCCATGTGCTCAGTGAAGTATGGTATACCATAGTGTCTGATCCCACTAGTTCAATTCCAGACTGTCATGAGTGACAAGTACAAGTACACAATGACTACACAGAAAATTTCATACATTCACAGCTGAACTTCACTTGTAAATCTTACTATAATTCATGATTTGCTTGTCTGCCTGCCTGCCTATCTGTCTCTCTGGAGTGATCTTCACGATACTTTCAGGGATTGATTAGGGTGACCTCATTGCATGATCTAGCCAAGGCTTCACTGAGATCAAGTGACAATTGGTAATTGGTGTGGTTTGGTGACATAATAGCATACATTTCTCTGGAAGAACAAACGAACAAGTTTAATCAGATTTAGCATGTAGTCATCACATGACCAGAAGAATGTTATCCTCCAGTGGGTTCTGCTACGGATGTGGTTCATTTATTTGCCATACTCACTGGAAGAAGATTTCACTACCAAAAAATGGATGTTACTTTCACAGAAGTGTTCATCAATCATATAGTGTTTGTTATATTAATGAAATTAGTGTCAATAAACCCTACATATTACATGAAGCAGTACAGTTAGTGCAGCTTTTGTTCAGATTTCTGAATATCCCTGACAATGGGTGAAGCTTTTTAGTGAAGTAGGAATAGGAAAGCTAATAATCAAATATCTATATTATATTGTAGCTAGAAAAAAATTATAACTTAATTTTTCTTTTTTTTCTCCCACCTTCTTGAATGAGCCAGAATTATTGTACAGAACTTGAAGATGTTCTCACGATGAGAATTATTTTCATACCAGCAGAAGCAACTTGATGCATAACTTGATATAAAAAATTGGACATTTTTGGTCCAATATTTATGAAGGAAGCTAAGCTTCCAAAACGTACTTCATCTAGTACTGAGCATCACAAGAACAAAAAATAGTGTAGTGCACTTGGAAGGCTGCCTTGAAACATTGATAACTTTTACATTATTTCTTGCAAATGAAGTCTGTTTGGGCTGAGTTGAGCCCTGGGAAAATGTTAATGACTTGGCCAATACTCAACAAGTTTCTAGATTTCAAGGACCAACAGACTCATGACACTCCAGACGTTCTTTGGGCACTATTCCTGAAGAAGTTGACCATCCCTAGGCAAAGTTAGCTGTATGTCCCATAAGCAAGTACACAGCATTCCACCTTGCATTAATTGACCATATGGAATGCAAGTGCAAAAATATCCCTTGGAGGCAAAAGTCCACCAGAGAACTCTTTCAGTTCTTAGAGTGAAATACAGGAAAAGAAGCTCAGAATTGATTCTTCCTTGTTTCAGCTGGACTTTAACTCATAGTACACATACCTTTTAACAATTCTTGCTCAATGGGAAGTGGCTGAAAGTAAAGGTCCGTTTTCATGTCAATCTTCTCAAGTGGAGTGATGAAGTATCCAACTTCAAGAAGTTGGTCAAGAAGAGCAAGGAAGGTAATATCTATGCTTTTTGCAATTTGTTCCAAGGACATACTTGCCCGTTAAAAATAGCCAGGTTTGTCACATACAAATCTCTTATCATTATGTAATTTATATTACCTCTGTATTTATTTCTTCATTACTTATTTTGGTATGTTCTTTATCATTTCAATGAATGAATAAACTTGTGTAAAACAAATGAAGATGATGGTAAAGAAATATTCAGAGGGGGAAAAAAATTTTTTTCTTTTCTTTTTTTTTTACTTTTGCTGAATACATGGGAAATGAAACAACAGTAAAAACCAATTGCGAGATGCATGTGACAGGGGGAATGAAAAGAAGGGAATTTTGATGTTGGGATGATAGTGATGAGAGGATGGAATACGAATTAACGGTGGGTGGATGATGTCTGGAGGAAAATAAATGAGGTTGGTAAGTATTTCAATGAGTAGCAGAGGCTTGGCTTGAGCACAAATCTATGATAGAAGATACACCAGTGTTGGAGAAGAGAGTTGGGGAAGCGACAGGTTGATTGAGAGGGAAAGGATCAGAAATTGAGTTCATTTTGTCAGGAAGTGAAGACAGCAATGAGTAGTTGACATTGAAATCACCTTCCAAGAATAAGGTCTTGCATTGCACAGAAAGGTAAAGAATTGAGGGGAGGATAAAAAGAGTGGCAAGTAAGTGATCTAAATGATCAGGTGAGGAGGGGCGTCCAGTACAGCAAAAATAATGTACACATTTTGAAACTGTCATATTATTTCCATTGATGTTAATCCATGTTCTGGAAAGTACTCAGCCCAGTCTTGCCGGCTACATAAGTGTCTCTATGCTGAAGGTATAAGTTCTTCATGTGACCCGTTTCACTTCATGAGGTGTGCTAAAATCTGTATCACAAGGCCGTGTCCATGTTTGCATTGTCGATGGGTCCAACTCTCCCGAAATTGAAGGAAAATAATTCTCAGTATTATCCCTTCTTGTGAGGGCGACAAATCCATATATTTGAAGTAAGATATTTCAAGAGGTTGTTTTCATCATCACAGTATTGAATGGTTCAATTCTCCCTGTACTGAAGGAACAATTTGCAAGGATATATCCCATAGTCGTAACCAGGGTTTGATGAGGGGGTCTCCCTTTTAATTATTGGTTTTCCGTGGAGTGCTGGTTATCACACTTGTAAGGAGTATTGGCATGATATTCTTACCCAGAATAGGAACTAGTCTGACAGTTAGACTGGGAAGGGTTGCTAAACTGGCAGTTTGACTTGGAAGAAGAGGACTACTTCTGAGACACAAGGTCAGAATCAGAGTTAACAGTACAGCAGCACGACAGAGAAGGAGCAGGCTCTGTAAATATATAAGAATATCATCAATAATTCCTAGCCCTAAACATATATGTCCCCAATGTTAGTCTGGCTCTCAATTGTGTAACTCATGAGGATCAGGCAAGTCTGACTGACACAAGCTCAGGGCAGCCCAACGGAGAAGAAGGCACTGTAAATAAAGCAACAAAAACCAGCCACAGCAACTAACAACTTGCCACAGCAACTAACAACAACCAGCCACAGCAAACAACAACCAAAAAATGCAAGCATTGGTATTAGCTAACATAGTTTTTGCATGGCATGATAAAAGACTACAATAGCACATCTTACGTATCAGTTGAGAAGTTTGAGAAGCCTCATAACCCTCAGATGCAAATACAAGTCCTGCAACCCCTAGAAAAACTCCAGCCTCCACACCGTACAACTGCAATGGGTTGTTGTTGGTGTTGTTCTTCTTTTGCTCAAGTCAGTGCGAACAGACATTAGAATGATTTAGTTCAGAGTGTGAGTGTGATACTTCATTTTTTAGATACTCCATACTGGTTGACATACAGTTTGCTCCTTCCAGCCCAAATCTGCTTGGTTTGGAAGGTTAGGGTTGGGAATCAGTGTTTGATTCCAGCAGTTTGACTGTTAAGTACACCCTTTTAATGTGCTGCTCCAGTGCTGCTAACATTGGCGGGAGTTTATCTAAGCTTCTTGGTTAAGACATAATTCTAACAATCAGAAACTTCCAGGTTCCACTTGTTCCTGATTCATATGTACATATATGGATATATATGATTTATTTATATCGCATGTTTATCCATATTACTACCAAAGCACCAAACCAAATGAAGCTAACTCTTCAGGATAGACACATCTTATACCATTCAAGTATTTTTTTTAGCCTAAAGATATTGAGCCACTTTGCCGTACCTCTTCCTTTGGGTGCGTAATGCCAAAATGGTACTTGATAGAAACCCTTGGACCTGACATCTACAGCTTGGCAATAACACATATCATGACTCAGAGAGAGACATGGATTGGGTCCCACCTGGGCACATGTAATCCTCTGTGTTAGGCAAAAATTAACAAAAATGGTACTTGGCCAAACTCTTGGACATGGGCTGGGTCATAGTTGGCTACACCTTAATATGGGCATATCATTATAGCCCTGGTAACGCTGGGTATGTCTGCCAGTCTTCCATAAATGTCCCAACTCTGTAAATGTTATGCCATTGAGAGAGTAGCAACACCTACATCAGCACCTGCGCTATCTAGAGCAGCCCTTGGTTTATTACAGAGCAAGGTATTTGGTGTGGTACTTCGCCTCTAGAGCTGCCATGCCCTCTGCAGAAAATTTGGCTAGCAGATCAATGTTTTGCAATTGCATAGCACACTTCATATCATGAGTGTAAGCCCTGTGGAAAATAGGACAGCTTACTGGCTCATTGCAAGGGGAACATATATCCTCCATGAGTTCAATTTTATTATGTCTGGATCGTGTGGCAATAGGTAATGCAATTCACATATTTTGATTTTATTGACTGCTCTAGTCTATTCAGTTTAGTTTAATTGACTTTCAAGCAACATGCTTTCTGTCATCCAGCACAATGTCCCCTCAGTTGCTTCAATGCCATACCCATCATCAACTCTTGCAATATCAATCTTCATTGGTATCCGTCCAAGTTCAGAAAAATATGCTAGATGAAATTGTAAAGCAGCCTCAGTATCATCCTGAAAAAGTACACATATATTCCAGTCAGTAGACTTAGATGCCTTCAGTTGATTAGATGGTGGTGTATACACCTAGATATGTCTTCCAGCAATTTTTTTAATAAGATACCTAATGTTACAATCAACGTAATTCTTTAAAAAAAAGACTCAATAGCTGCTATTAGGTGACTATATATGGTTTGGAATACAAAAGAGGGATAAGGCTGATAGAAGCTAGACTGAGCTACTAAACTTGCAGTTTGAACTGGCTTAGTGAGAATGCTTATTAATTTTATGCACACACTTTAAGGTCAGCTGTCTATAAAAATCAGCCCTGCACTTGTTTGCTTCTATTTTAATTAGGCATATATAAACTTGTCTAGCAAAATGGCTGAATATGCCATTTGTATTTAATTTATGGTATACATGATAAATTATTTGACCTAAAGGGCATCAAAGAGGCAGGATTGAGGAAGAAATTTAAAGAAACTAGATAATTAATACTTATATATGCTATTAATATTAAATATTTGTGACAGTAGCCCAATTTCCGAAAAATATATAATTCCATATATGGCAAAAATAAAAGTTAAGGGTCATCAAAGGTCAAATCAAAGATGGCTCCATTTCTTCAAATACTGAGGTCTTAGGTCAGGAAACCGTGTACCAATTTTCATGCTTTATCACAAAATAATTATGTTCCAAACCTGCTCTACTATAGTACTTCTGCTAGAATAATAGCATTCTCAGAAAAGTGATAGCTTCTCTTCTATGGACAGTGGACATTAAATGATGCTCACATTGACAAATGTCAGTAGGGCAATTCCATGAGAAGTGAAACCAAGTGTTAAAATTAGAAAACTGTTTAATTCCGATATGTTTGGTATCATTGAGAAGCAAAATCCTTCTAGTTTCTGAATATGTAACTAATTTTGTATTAACTTTAGTTTACAGAAAGTAATTGCCTTTTTTGTTGAGGGCCGCAGCTAATTTTAAAAAAGGATAGTTTTTTGCTTATTGCATTTCATAAGCTATATCTATAGAATTTAAATACTTTTCTTCAGCATAACAGGTTGACTGAATCAGTTCTAGGCTTCTTCAGATGAGGTTAGCCTAAAATAAGTTTATCATTAAAATTCTCACTCTTTTTGTACATTCTTTAGGGTTTTCATTGGCATGTACGTCCATCACAAAATAAAACCTTTATTTTAATAGTATAAATTTGTTTTGTTTTTATTATTTTCTGTTTAAGGTTATCAATAAGCTTCCCAATAGACACTTATTCTATTATTTATTTTTAGACTTCTACTTTTGATATAGCCAGAAAGTATGTGTTGGACATATAATATTTGTGTACGTCCATCACGTACGTCCATCACAAGCATATATGATGTATTGTGTGTGATGAAATCACTGAAGGTATAGTTTAAGAAGCTTTGGTCTAGACAACACTGTACTGGTGGTAAACCATTTACAAGAAAAAAAATGTAGTACATATAAATATTACAGCATCTACCTGGCTAGATCTATCATGTGATCCACGGTACAAGTCACACCTAGAACATTGCACCTGCACAAATCCCATATGTTTGAAAGAAAGAGATATAATAGTTACTATGCTCAGCTGTAAAGAAAGGCAGGCCAAGAGGAGGGCAAACATCAAGAAGGACGAGGATGAGTCAGAAGGGCATCCTATCTGTGCAGTGTCTCTGTGTGTTGGCCAATGGATGGTAGTGGACTATGATGGAGAGGATGGGCCAGGAGAGATGACATGCTGCAATGGTGATGATCAGTTTGAGGTCGGTGTGATGTACAAGAGCGGCAACCACTGGAAATGGCCAAAAGTAGTCAACAAGATTCTCTGTGCAAGAGATAACATAGTGCGTACCATCTGTCCTCCAAGAGCAACAGGGCATTGTGGACAGTTCCTTTCTGACTAACGATGCATAGTTAGCATTAATTATATTCCAGAGCTGTGCTGTTGCATGCATGAATTAGTGATGTAATCCCTTACCAATTACAGCTTTAAAAAACATAATAATTAAATAAGTAATTAATTAAAACAATTAACAAAACGAGAGAAAAAAACAACTTCAAATCAATCATGTAGTTCGTATATCGGTAAATTTATTTCTGAAGTTACTTCCAACATTGGTACACACTAAGATTACTGCTATTGCTAAAAGTGGTACTAGCTGGAAATAGTCCGAACATGTTGATAAACGCTGATGATGATTTAATGTGGTGGTAGCATCTACAAGTGTGAAATGTAACTATTTCCCCTTCCCCCTCTGACCAACTAATGTGTGCAGCAATGGACAGTTCATTATTAATGAAAATGTCTTACTATTCCTATTTATTTTACCATTTAACTGGGAAATGTGGGGATTGCCTTCACTACATTTGGACTCGTACGTCCATCACACAAGTTGTGTACATCTGTCACAATATATAAAATTTATTTTCAGAATGAAATTTTTTTTTCCTTCTTTTAAGCTTGTGATATATCTACCCAGATGTGTTAGGGTTAGTTTAATACAAAAAAAAAAGATTTATACCTTTACACAATTCACGGGATTTTTAAGCTGAACAACATAGATATCAAAAATGGAAGTTCTCTGCGTATGTCCGCCACACCCCAATAATGGCTTCTCCTGCCCAATAGCTAACTAATATCCCAAGTCTTCTATATGGCTAAACATCTTCAATAGGCCTTACAATAACTAAATTATAAAATAAATCTTATAGACCACCTGTATGGAAGTTATTAGGAATTTAACTGTCTGAATTGTACGTCCATCACTATGGAACTGCCCAGTAGAGATGTACTTATATATATATATATATATATATATAATATATATATTATAATTGAGCTTATTCTGTTTGTTTGTCCATCACCTCTTCCCACAGTTCTCAACCAATGGGGACTAAATCTTTCTGATCAGACTTAAAATACACAGAATTAAAATGTAAGGGGGTTTAAGTTTACTTATGCATAAGGCTAAAAATTGCCCTTCAAACCTCCACCAAAACTGCCCCAGCCGATTGGGGGTAACTATAGGTGAGTAGTGGGGTGAAACATTCACCTTCCACTCATACAAATGGACAAAACACATTGATGCTTACTTTCAAACAATTTTAAAAAGCTCCCCTGATAAAATAAATAAATAAACTGAGATGCTAAGGAAAAACAGCTTATTAGCACCTTCGTGAATGAAATTGCTTCTTTAAAAGAAAATTAGAAAAGAGAATGGAAGAAAAATCTGTAATCAATTTGTAGGAGTTGCAACTACCTTGATAGTACACCTCAGAAAACAGTTACCAATTCTTTCACCTGGTTCCTGGAAGTGGTTGCAACTATTTGTTAGAGACAATGAATAGAATACAAAACCACAAAATTGTCAACCTTATAAATTAATATAACTTGAATCTTACAATTCACTATTCATTTGTTTATTTCTTTGTTTATCGGGTAACTACTCCCAGACAATTGGGCCTAAAAGTCTCAAATTTTCAGGGTTTGGTGGGCACGTTATAAGGAAGTTTGATGAAGATCGGAGTAAAACCCTGTCTGTGGGGCTATTTTTTTCAAAATTTGCTGGTTGGGGTCACAACTCAATGCCTGAATCTACCACCCCACTTACAACAGACAACAATTGTGTAAATTACAAACAATAATTGTGTAACACACTAAGTGAGGTCAGCAAAACGATGCCCAAAACCCTTTCTTTTCTTTCCTTTCTGTTGGCCAAGTGCCTGGCATGTGACAGGGAACCAAGAAACTTACAAAAAAAAATTTTCAAATTATAATTATAAATTGATAAAAATATTATAATTTTAAAAAATAGAAATGTATCCATCTGTAGGATGGATATTTCACTCTTTATAATGGATAGAAAGATAACCACACCCCAAATTGGGCTAATGCTAAAACATGCCTAGATTAGGGAAATCTGAACATTTGTATAGAATTATTCAAATAACTACTATGGAGCAGCACATAGATGGTGGAGGTAGTTCTGGGAGGAGAATAACTCATGGAAGGGGAGGAGGAAGACGAAGAGGGACTCACAGAAGGGGAGGAGAGCTCGTGGAAGGGGAGGAGAGACTCATGGAAAGGGAGGGACTCATGGAAGGGGAGGAGGAGGACAAAGAGGGACTCACGGAAGGGGAGGAGGAGAGACTCATAGAAAGGGAGGGACTCATGGAAAGGGAGGGACTCATGGAAAGGGAGGGACTCACGAAAGGGGAGGAGGAGAGACTCAGGGAAGGGGAAGAGAGACTCATAGAAAGGGAGGGACCCACGGAAGGGGAGGAGGAGAGACTCATGGAAGGGGAGGAGGAGGAAGAAGAGGGACTCACGGAAGGGGAGGAGGAGAGCTCATGGAAGGGGAGGAGGAAGAATTCATGGGAGGAGGAATTAATGGGAGGAGGAGGAGGAATTAATGGGAGGAGGAGGAGGAATTAATGGGAGGAGGAGGAGGAATTAATGGGAGGAGGAGGAATTAATGGGAGGAGGAGAAGGAATTAATGGGAGGAGGAGGAGGAGGAACTAATAGGAGGAGGGACTCATAGAATGGGAGGAGGGACTATACCTTACTCTTCACACCTCCATTTCTTCTCCCCTCCCACCCCAATAATTTTGATATTGATGAGAGATCCATCATTTGAGCACAAAACCACTACTACAGGGACATGGTTCTATAACTTATCAGAGTTCTTAGTTGAAGTTCAAACTTGATCTGAAGGAAGGGGGGAATGCCACACCTACGATTCCCCCACTCTACCCCCACAAAAGAAAAAAAAAACACACCTTTCCTCCAATTTGAACTCCTAATTACAACTGTTCTGTATAGTGTAAAAATGAAATAATTACATAACTCACACTCTGAAGGAGGTAACCATGACACTTCATTTGTCTTTATGTTCCAGTAATAAGAACGTCCTCTAAACATGAAATAAAAATATTATGTCAACCAGTATGTGTCACCAACTTACATTTGGAGATGAGAGAAAGGAGAAATATAGGGGGAAAACAATTGCCCCCACCTTCCCCCCCCCCCCCTTACAATCCCCAAATGTATGTATGGTTAATGAAGGGTCTGCACTTGAGCAAAACACAATTTAATCATGTCCCCAAGGAAGAGGCTGTTGAGTGGCACGAGAACTCAAGTGCAGAAGGGATGAAGCTATCTCAATCAAAAAAAGTATTAAAAAACACCCAGGGATCATCAACCCACCTGCCACACTTGGCCAGTTCGCTTTGGATCTGTCAAGCTCAGGGACAGACAACTATTGCTTTGTGAGGCAACTGCAATATTTCTGTCTAATTTTTGGTTTGGAACACCATGTCCACTAATTAAATCATATGAATATAGAGATAACTTGTATTTTGTTTATTTGGATATAAATATTTATGTCAGTGATTGCATTGTGTTTGGGTGACAATATAGTTACTTATATGATTAGCTTCCTTTACTTACTTAGTATCTTTAGCTCTCTTCCAATAAGGTGGTAGAATCAGTCTTTGAAGGGCTTTGTCCTACATAGAGAAGGAAGAGAGGAAAGGTTGTATGTTTATGAAAGTGTATGCATACCTTACTATAAACACATTTTTGGGCATCATATGCATCATGTTGCATCATATATAAATGGGCAGGGGTACAATGCATCTGTCGGGTAAAAATAGCGAACGTTTCATACTTGGTATTCTTGTATAATTTGACTTATATTATCGTAAGGTCTGAAGGGGGAAAAAAAAGAAATTTTAAAATAAAGGAGCATACTGCTTGGTATATAGAATTCAGATGGCATAGGGTAGCCTAACTTTTGTTCTAAATGATACCGACTAGTTTCCTTATTCTACCACAGGTCAACCCAACCCAACTTAATCTATCTATACTATAAAGTACAAATAATCTGTTTGTCTGTCCACTTGTTTGTCTGTCTGTGTATCTTTAATTCATGCTTGAAGTTAGACCCACAAACCCATATATATTTAGAATCAGTGTCACCAGGGGAACGTCATAAGCATATCTATATGGCCAATCCCCTGTCTGTATTAAAAAAATTTTAAAAAACAACTATCAAAAATGACACTTTGGCCTGGAAAAATATTGGAGCTACAGGCCTGTGTGTGTGTGTGCGTGTGTGTGTGTGTGCGTGTGTGTGTTGTGTGTGTGTGTGTGCGTGTTGTGTGTGTGCTCAATGGACAGCCAAACAGCTGAATGCATAATGATGAAAATTTGCAGACATGATCCCTGGGTATCTACTACGGTTATTTACAACAAAATCTCAAAATATCACCCCTTGTGGGGGGAAGGAGACTTCAATTTTCCATTCAAAAGAAAAGCCTTAAAAACGTGGCTCAGTGGTTACAGCACAGGTCTCTCAAGGTGAAATCAGGGATTCAAACCAGTACTATGTTGATTTCTTCCCCCTGTTCATTGCCCCTTTTTTTTTCTTGCCTTCCTTTCTTTCTTCTTCGACCGCCTCTTTTTTCTCCTTAATTCCTTCCTTCCTTTCTTTTTTTCATTCTTTTCCCCCATTTCTTTCCAAATTCTGACACCGCTGAAATGTTTTTTAAAAAATCACTTCTAAATTTGTAGGTTAAATGAGAACAATCATACATGCACACACAAATACTCTTTGTTACTTATTGAATTACAGACCTCAATAGATTGTTAATTGTAGATGGCTAACTCATTTGTTATTCATTGAGTAGATTTGTTATATTTTGAGTTGATTTGTTACATGTCGATTACTGCCCTGAGTAGGAGGAAGTACACTTGCACACACACTCAAACATGTAATTGCAATTAGGGTGTTTATCATTGAATTAATTATTATTGTGTTTCATTGACATCTTGATTAGAGAGGGAAGCCGAACTATTTAAATGAGACTGATATCTGGAGAATGTGGAGTTGTTCTGAGCAATGTTGCCACAGGTAATAAATTTTGGGGGAAAAAATTGGGAGGAAAAAGGTCCGATTGGGAAATTGCAAAACTCTCAAAATATAGTGAATTTTTTTAGCAGGAGTCAAGGATTCCAGAAAAAGTTAGAGCATAGATAGCTGCCCATGCAGAAGATGATGAGACTGGAAGTGAATACCTTCAAGTTTCTGAGGAACATATTCATAAGGCTGCAGAAAGAATCAAGATCTTTATCAAGACAGCTCCATTCCAATTGCCACTGTTCATGCAAGCAACATTGGAGAGAAAATAGGTAATCCTGTTGTTTAGCACTCCAGGTCATCTCCGTCAAAAAACTCAACATGAAATTATAATGCTTCGCAACTATAACTACGCCCATTCCTAGTCAAATGTCCCGGAGTGCTATTCTGCAAGTGGAGTGATGTGTATGTGTGCAACACTCCACTTGCAGAATATCACCACTCCACTTGTAGAATAGCACTCCACCTGCAGGAAAACACCACTTCACTTGCAGAATAGCACTCTACCAGCACTCTACCAGCACTCTACCAGCACTCTACCAGCACTCTACCTGCAGAATAGCACTTCGGGACATTTGATTAGGAGTGGGCATTGCAGAATAGCGCTCCGGGACATTTGATTAGGAGTGGGTGTATAGTTGCGAGGCATTATAATTTCCCATTGAGTTTTTGACAGAGATGACCCGGAGTGCTAAACAACAGGATTACCAGAAAATATCCTGTCCCCAATCCCTTCCATAAGATATTTCATCACAGGCAGGAAGAACTGGACTCTAACTGCTCCATGATCAAGCAGCTGGCCTGGGACACCAGAACAGAGAATTTCTGGCTGGATGTGAATTCATATAAGGATCCAATGGGGAACTTTCAATTCCTACTGTTCAATCTGGGTGTGCTGAAAGTCTTTCAACTTCTGAGTACATATAAGTGGCGCAATGTTGAAGCTGTGATCTGAAGGAAAAGCTGTAATATATTCCAATATAAATTTGTAACATGTGGTTTGAATACTAAATATAATTAATGCTGGTGTTTTTGTAGTGATTCTTTTCAAAATCTGATAAATAAGTAATGACAAAAATTAGTGATTTTGAGCTGAATCCATCTGGTAACACTAGTCTTGAGTCATGAGTACTTCAATAATACTTCTGTGAACGAAGAGGCTTGAATTTCATTTTTTATTGGATACTCTCTACCCTTTGTAGTTATTCCCATTCAAACCTCTTCCTGTACGATTGTGAAGCTAAAGGTGCCAAATAGTACTCTGATAACTCTTGGACATTGGCTAGGTAACAGTTGGCCATACCACTCTCTTACCAAACCACCATAAAATTAAAGCTCGCACTTCAGAGTAGGCACATCTTGCACAGTAGATGATTTTTAGCTTTAAAAAATAGCATCACTTGACAATATCTATTCCTGTGGGAATGTCAGGTCAAATGTGTCAAAAATGATGCAATCTATTTATGGTACTTATGGAAGGTCAAAGTCATAGACCTAGAGACCTAGAAGCATGCAAATATAACTTGATATGGTAGGAAAACAGGTTGGGTAACACTAGACCACAACTTTTCTTGTGATCATGTCATTATATCCTGGGCAACGCCAAGCATATGCTGCTAGTCTATTATATATTATGGTTCATAAGTATGTTTGTATGTATGTGTGTAAAGGACCTATCAGGCCAAAATTTGGCATGTGATCTCAAGTAACTGGGTGAGCGTTATTAACCACATGTGGGTGAGTCATTGGGTGTGGTTTGATGGTAGCCACACACACAGGAGGGTGTGATTTTTGTATGCCAAAAACTAATTAAAGGACCAATTAGATTCATATGTTTATATATTATTTGAGTATGTGCTTTGGAATGAAATGAACAAAGTTAGGTGTTCACTTACCTAAGCAGAACAATGAATGTACCCTTGGATCTAATTGCTGCAGCAAGATATTCATTCACTTGCTTTCTCTCTCTGACAAGTCTAAGCATTGGTTCACCTTTTTATCTACAACTGCATTGAATGTGTGGTCAATTTTTTTTTCAAACTCACTTGTGCTTTCATTCTTCGTGTAATTAAATTGCATAGTAACAATGAACAATGTTAGAAAGAATAAAGTGACCTGTTCCCTTAGCTAAACTAAGTGGCTATATTCTCCAGGATAAAAATGTTTCAGTCATTAATTACTGTCTTTTTTAGATTACAAGGTCTCGTTTGTAAAAACAACTTATAGTCTTGATTGAAGGAAGTTAACAAGCATGTAAAAATATTCAGTTTTTTTGGTTGGTCCTAATGACCCAGAGTCATAATGACATTGTTGATGCTCAAATGTATCAACTTATTATTATTGAGTCAATTGCTATTAATCTGTCTATTGTTTGTGCAGTCATTCATACCTTACCTGTTTTGTGATTTGTACATGCTCAGTTGATAAATTTGAAATAAGTCAAGTGTGACTACTATATATAAGTCTTGTAAATCATTTCCTATCAGAAGAAAACACACCGGAAATGTTGGCCCTTGAAGCCGAATAGTTGCAACTAGCCTTGCTTTTCAGTTTTCTCTCTGACTCCCTCGCTTGTCATTTCCAAGTTATTTTCATTGATATGCGCTCTACTCACCACCCGACTACTTTCATGTATATTTTGCTTTATTATTACTGCTATGTTTGCTATTTCTGGTCTCAGAAAAAGAAGAGGCACAGTGGGGCAGCTCTGTGATCAGGCTTATCAATTGGCTACTTGTATTAAAGGCAAGTCAGCTGAATTGTCAGGCTTTGACCCGGCACAGGTCAATGGCTAAAAGGTATGGTGGTGTGCTTGACCAAGAATTTTAGAACTATCATTACCAGCTGCTTGATCGCATTGATGAAGAAGATGAAGGTGCCCTGGCTAATGAGCAGAGGATCTGGATAACCATGATGATATTATTGATGATGCAAACATTCGTATCAAGCTATTTATTATAATCAGTTCTTCTGCCGACTCATCTAAGCTCAGAGCTATCTCTCATCAACAATCATAATTGGAAAAGGCTGTTAACCTTGTTCATGATGTGGTAAGACCTCTAACTACCACATCAGACAGCTGTCTCATTAGACACTATGAAGAACAAACACAAGCCCGTAATACTGACTTGAGGGAACTGTATGCTAATATTCTCACTATGAATTTAGAGGACTCTGATGATCTCTACACTTCTCAGGTTGAATTGGAGAGATTAATTTTTGATAGTGATTTAATCATTAAGAAGTTACTTGTGACTACTCCTTCAGTCTCTGACAGTAAAGGTGTCAGTCTGCCCAAGCTGGTTGTACCTACTTTTGATGGAAGGTTCACCAATAGGATTTCATTTTGGGAACAATATGACATTGCCATACGCCATCATACTACTCTGTCTGATGTGGAAAAGCTGGCCTACCAGAATGGCTCGCTCAAGGATGGTTCTGCCAAAGGCAACATCGATGGATTGTCTACATCCGGTGATTTTTACACTGAGGCTATTGAGACTCTGAAGGTGCGATACAATTGGCCATGACTTATTCACCAATGTCCAGTCTCATGTTCTCATAATTTTAGATGCTACTGCTCTCAAAAAAGGAACTGGTCATGAAATTTGTCGACTTCACGATACAATACAGCAACACTTGCGAGTCCTCAAGGCTATGGATTTTGAGCCTTCTGGCCAATTTACCACTTCCATATTAGAGCTAAAGTTGGATGCCAGCACCAATTTTGAATAGCAAAAAACCAGTTCAGATATACCTGACTACCCCCACTATGGGAAATTGAAACCAGTTCAGATATACCTGACTACCCCCACTATGGGAAATTGTTAAATTTTTTTAGACTTGAGAGCACGAGCCTCTGAGGCCTCTACAATGATATTAAGAAAAATTTTACATCATTGATGGCTGTTCGAAAAACAGATTACTTCATTCGCAGCTAACACTGCTAATATCTCAAACCCTAGTTGTGCTCTGTGCAAGACAGAGAAGCATTCTCCGTTTACTTGTCCACAGTTCAAATCGCTCACGCAAGCTCAGAGATGTCTGCCGTAAAGTCTAAAGATCTCTATCTCAACTGTCTCTGCCCAGGACATTTTATGAAGCAGTTTCAATCTACTCCTTGTTGTTGTTAGTGCCAGAAATCTCACCACACCCTGCTGCATATTGACCAAGTTCACGCTCCTACTCAAGGTGTTAATGTGGCGGCCAATGCTAGTCCTGGATCTCTTCCAGGTGCTGTACTTATGACCTGTCGTGTATTGTCACATGGACCTGATGGCTCCTCTATTCAAGCTAGAGCTCTCTTGGATTCTGCATCCTCTGTCTCCTTCATATCTGAACATCTGGCACAGGCTCTACGTCTCAAGCGATCCCATCGAGATGCCAGAATTCATGGGGTTGCTGGTCTCTCTTGATCCCTGTATTCAGTCTTTCACTAATTTTTTAATTTCCCCCCCAGATCAACGTGAGCGCTGTCATTGTACCTCGAGTAACCTGTACACTACCGACTCAGCATCTTCCGCTCAAGTCTGGATGGAAATACCTGGCAGATCTCACACTAGCAGATCCAGACTTTGGTTGACCAGGCAAGATTGACCTCCTCCTAGACATGGAAGTATTTTCTGAAGTTGTATGTCAGGACCGGCGGTGTGGGTTGCCTGGCTCTCCCACTGCATTCGAAACTGATTTTGAATGGGTGCTGTGGTGAGACCAGTACATATGCTTCTAACTCATCAATTGTTACATATCAGACTGCTGTTCACACTAGTGATGGATTGTTAAAAAGTTCTGGGAGGTCAAGGAACAACCTACTGAACACTCCAGTCTCTCTCCCAAGGAACAATTTGTCGTGCAACACTTCAAAGATCACCATTCTCATGATAGAAACGGGCGCTTTATCATTCCTCTGCGCAAGAAGCATCTGACTAAGCCTCTAGGAGAATCTCGCTTGCAAGAAGTGAGATGATACAAATCTCTAGAGGGATCCTTGTGGTCCCAAGGAGTCTATGAAGAATTTAATGTGGTGATGGAGGAGTACTTCGCAAAGAAGCATGCCGAGTTGGTGCCGGAAGACGAGCTTAAGAAACCAAATTTAAAGGTCTTCTATCCACCCATGCAAGCTGTATACAAAGATTCCAGCAGTACAACCAAAGTACATGCAGTTTTCGACGCATCATCTCTCTTCTCAACTGCTGCCTCACTCAATGACAATTGACTTGTTCACCCAACAGTGTACTCTTCTCTCATGGATGTATTGATCCATTTCTGTTTATATCGTATCACCCTTACCACAGACGTTAGTCACAGGTACAAGATATTCCTTCTGGAGGAATCAGACAAGAATCTTCACAGATTTGTTCGGAAGAAAAATACATCCTAACCACTTCCTGACTATAACATGACACAAATTGCATTTGGAGTATCTGTGCATTCTCACGCCACCTACATGGCTGTTAAACAGAACGCCTCCGACTTATCCCTTGAATTTCTTACTGCTGCAAATATTGCCAATGATTTCTTTTACGTAGATAATAGTTTAACTGGTGCAAACTCTGTTGAGGAAGCAATCTCTCAACAGCATCAGTTACAGGAATTATTCTATCGTGGTGGTTTCACACTGCGTAAGTGGAATTGTAGCAACCCTGCTGTCTTGGAGCTTATACTCGATGAACTCAAGGATACTCAATCCATTTGTACATTACCCGATGATGGTGGGTACACTAAGACCATTGAAATCGAGTGGAATACGGTGATGGATCATATCCATATCAAAATTGCAGAATGCCCTCCTATCAACAACGTCATCAAGCGTTTCCTTGTTTCAGACATCTAAAAAAGGTTTGATGTTTTGAGTTAATTTTCCCCCTACACCATCAAAATAAAAATTCTTTTCCAGCAGCTATGTAAAATAAAAGTAAACCTGGATGACTAAGTACCCAAGTTTGTACGTGAATCTTGGCTGAAGTGGCGACCAGAACTTGTTCTGCTCTTAACAAAGTACGCGTATTGGTGTTACCATGACCAAAAGAAGTTTGTTGCCTCTACAATACTTTGATTTTTCAGATGCTTCAGAGAAGGCAAACTCAGCTATTGTTTACCTCCAATTGAAATACACTGATAAAAGTATACAAGTTACACTCATTTTGTCAAAGACCAAAGTTGCACCTATCAAAAGACTCACCATGCCTCGTCTAGAGTTGTGCAGTGCTCAACTTCTCGTTCAGTTCCTACAACATATCCTATTTGTTCTCAACTGACCTCTGAACCAGGTCCACGCATGAACCGACAGTACTATTGTGCTGCACTGGTTTGTGGGAAGTCTGAAGTGCTTCAAGACATACATTGGCAATAGAGTCTCCAATATAGTGGATCTTCTTGGACCTGAACGTTGGTGTCATGTGAGTGGCTTGGAGAATCCAGCAGATTGGGCCTCCAGAGGTCTGTATCCATCTGAACTGATTGATAACGACCTGTGGTGGGAAGGCCATGATTGGCTGAAGCTCTCCTCATCACACTGGCCAGATCAAATGCAGAGTTCGAGACCAGAAGCTATTTATGAAGAGGAAAAAAAAGTCTCTCTTGTCACACTAGTACAGCCAGTTGAGCCCGTCATATCCTTTGATCAGTTCTCCAGCTTATCTTGCTTGAAAAGAGTGACTGCTTGGATCATGCAATTTGTTGAAAAAAGTCTTGCCAAGGCGAGCAAACAGCAAACAAAGTTGAAGCACACTTGAAATTTCTGGAAGTGCACAAAGAAGATACTGGCTTGTTCGACAGCAACACTTCACCAAGGGAGATAACTAGTCTCAATAAGTGCCATAAAACACAAATCAAGTCCCTTAATTCTTCTCCACCCATTTCTTAGTACTAACAGTCTCAACCACGTTGGTGGTCATGAGCAGAACACAAACCGAGTCTATATCATTCAACATCCTGTCGTTGTGCATGGGGGACATCCTATCACGCGTCTGATCATCCGATCTGAACATCTCCGACTGCTTCATGCTGGTCTCACCTTCCTCTGGTCTCACCTTCCTCTGGTCTCACCTTCCTCTGGTCTCACCTTCCTCTGGTCTCACCTTCCTCTGGTCTCACCTTCCTCTCATCTTCTTTGAATCGTTGCTTCCACATACCAGGTTGACGCAAGGTCGTTCAGTCCATTACTCGAGCCTGTGTGATATTTCGTTGAGTTGCTGCCAAGTCACAGAGTCAGATGAGGAATGAGTCACACCAAATCTAGTCTTCAACAGAATGGGTGTGGATTATGCTGGACCACTGCAGCTGAAGCTTGGGTCCACACAAAAGTCAATCATCTTTAAGTCTTATGTCTGCATGTTCATTTCATTGTGGGTCCGAGTTGCTCACTTGGAACCTGTCTCAGATCTAAACATAGACACATTTATTGCATATCTGAGTCATTTTATTTCCCGAAGTGGGAATCCTACTCTTCTGTGGCACAAATTTAGTTGGTGCTGCTAGTGAAATCTAAGAGCTCATCAAGTTTCTCGAATCTCAGCATGCTCAAAGTGAAATCTCTACATTTTGCTCTGTCTAGAATACTTCCCAGGTCATTTTGAATATATGCCAAGATTTAGGCCTCTTGGTCCAAGGGTTTGGCAGGCAATACACTACATAGGTTACAAAGGTTGCATTGGTTTGAGAGCATAATGGGAATATCCCCCCCCCCCCAATTTTGTACTTTAAAATGTGGCAGTGGAGTGTTTCCCATGGTGCATATACCAAGAAAAATAATAATATCCCTCAACACAATGGTTTCCACTTAGATGTTCTGAATGCATCCATAACAACTTTGATCTTCAAATGACCAGCATGAGTCAGTGATCATTGGTTACAATCAGTCTATCACATAAGCTAAATTTACTTTGGATATTTAAGTAAATTGGTAAAAATAAAAAAAAAATATGCATCATATTCATACCTAGCAATTTTCAACTAAATTTTTACCTTTGGATGATCTTGTTCCCTCTTCAAGCATGAATCTGTGCACTCATGCTGTGGACTTTGAGAGTTAGGACAGCCAGGAAAAGCTGGATCTTCAACAAAAGAAGGAAGAAATTAATAAAAAGAAATGAAATGATAATAAAAATACAAACACTTTAAAACAGTGTAAATCAATGAGAAAATATACATGCAACACTTGTAATCACATAAAATTATGTTTTATAGCCCACTTGGCATTCCATTAATATTTTTATCCTCTAGCCTAGAGAATAAAAAATTAGTGGAATGCCAAGTACCACTGAAAATAATACAACTCAACTGCTACAAATTTATTTACTGTTCTTGCCACCGTGAAGGCTATAACTTTGACGCAATAATAAGAAGGAAAAAAGGTCACGTAATACATGAATAAATTTTATGACATACAGATTTTACCAATGCAAGTTAAAACGTAGGCTCAATAAAAAGAGGTTCACATCACATCACCATCATACCATTACTATTTCATCAGATTGGAGCTACTTTAGTATCTACTACACAATGGTATTATTACTATGATTTCAAAGAGAGGGTATGAATGAAGATAAGAGTTAAATGAAGAAGTATTTCCTTGACTATCATTGCTATCCATCACATTGGGGGTCAATTCAGAAAAATATGTAAAAGAAGGGGAAAAGGGTAGAAAAAAGGAAAAAGTAGATAAAAGAAGTCTGACCCAGCATTAAACTCAGGAACTTGAAACGATAAGCACTATTTTGGTTGTTTGGGGGGGAGGGCCTTGAACGCCCATGCACCCCCAGGTTTTACCCCTCCCCCATGCTGGAAAATAATGTACTAACCCCTGTAATGTCTGTTACTTTGTAACTGGATGTTAAACATTCCAAGCTAATGTTGCCACAGCCCCTCCTACCAACGTCAAGCTGAACAGAAGGGAGATATTCAAGCTTCCCACTCCACTTGCATTATTTAGTTCCAAATGTTAAATATCTGGAAGAGGTCCAAATATAAGAGAATTCCAGAGGGATTGATGTGAGTTGCAAAAATATTGCTACATCATAGCTGCAAGTCTAACACCCCAGCCTAGGGTTTAAGTCTTACTCTTTAGGCATCTTTCTCACCACCTCATGCCTTGGTGGTAAAATCTCACACGTCCACACAGTCAAAACTACAGGAAAGTCCCAGCAAAGTATCACTGAACATTATTTTGTAATTAAAACAACCAAGGATGTAACTTTACAGCACACTTTGAATCCAATTCTAGTGGACCAACATGAGGAAGAAAAGGGAAAGAAAGAAGAAGAAGAGGGAGGGGTTGTCTTGTATGTTGGACCCTTTACCTACTGCACGCTGTACTTGATTGATAAAGAGTCTGTTTTTCGAAACTGGGGAGGATGCTCAATGCATACCATCTGCGAAATCTGTGCCAACCTCTTGAAACCCGCATCTTTAATTGTGTGGCAAAGCTTCTTAGGTGAACCATCTTTTTGGCTGCTAATTAATTTACTAGCTTACTCTGACACTAAAAAATTCCCCTATCATTGACCCAATTGATTGGTGTAGGTGCAACAATAAACAATTGCTAACTTAAACAACAATAAAGAGTTTAAAAACAACAATCCAGGAGCTTTATAAACTATTTTCACAGTATCACTTATTAGCTTACAAAATGCTGCTGAACAGTAAAGTTTGTTTGAAAGATTAGAACAGATATTTCAATTTTTTTCTTATTATTATTATTATTTTTTTTTTTTTTTTTTTTTTTTTTTTTTTTAATCTTTCACTGCCAGTCTGGTGTAACCCACTATTTGCCTACTTTGGAGCAATTTCTGAAGTTTTTTTGGCTTGAAAACACTATATTGTTATCTGCAGCTGCATAATTAAAGTTGGCTGTCTGTTCTGGTAGTACTAGTAGAATTGCTCCAGCCATGGAATTTATTGCCTTCTGTGACTCTTTTCACTCCTTAGAGCTCTATATTTTCTCTGTGCTGCTTCTTTCTTTGATGTGCCGAGTTGGAGAAAAGAATTTAGCCATATATTTTTGGTTCAGGACTCATAATCATGCTGCTAAATTTTCACTCCAAGGTAATGAGCCAAATCCACATCTAGGCTTGTTTTCCACCCATAAATTATTTTAGATTGGAGAGATGAATTTTTAGCCCTATTCTAGCTGGTTAGTGAAGAAAATGTAAGCTGAAGTTCATGCAGATCAGCTTAGCTAAGCTTAGTTGTTTTCCTAGCCAGTTCCTCCTATCATTGCAGGCTCTTTGATTTTCTTTACATTACATACCTATATATCATAAATTAGGGGATAAATTCCAAGTAGACACGGTAATCCCACACCCATCATTCAAATCTCACTCATACTACTCTTCCCTCTTTATCACCGATGCCTGACGTGTGTAATTAACATATATACCTTCTTTTGGGGGATTTCTTCCCCCCTCCAGGAGTCCGCGTTTGGCTAATCGTGCTCGTAATTCCTCCGATAAAGGCATACTAGGACACCTACAAAATCAGAGAAAGAAAGTGATGTCTTGGTACACTCGGTTCTACCCGTACCAAACTCCAACTCTTTGCCTTGTGCCTCCCACGTTCCCTTACCTTACTTAAGTTTTTCAGGTACAGGTTGTAGCTAAATCAGAGTATTCATTTCCTGTCTCTCATCCGTCCTGGTTTCCTATTTGAGTGAAAAACAAGAAATTAAACATGCTGACCTTCGCACCCGAAATCTAAACTATAATTTGGCATCGAAGCGCCATTGGGAAATGAAATTAATTGGGGACCTTATTTACAAAAGGACTGCTTATAACATTAAAAAGGAGTACCCTAGAGGACCAGTCTTTCTTGCTGTTTTTTGTTTGTTTTTGGAGATGGAGGACTGCTTTTAATATTGTATTTGATCCCCAGAGGACCAGTTTATGGGACCCATTTAATAGAAGGGGACTGATAACCTGGACCAGTTTTAATAGTAAACTAGTCCAGGGGACAGCTTTTACTAATATATTTTGTCCAGGTGGACTGCTTTTAGGGGGATCTACTTTTACTGTGACAGGCCTCCAACTTTAAAGGTATTTTTCACCTACCTTACCATGCTAATATAGTTACAGAGTATCCATCTCCTAAGGTGACTATTTTGTCATTCATGCACATGTGCACATTCGAATTTTGAAATTTTGGTCCCTCTGTATTTGGTACCATATTTTCTGTAATTAAATTGCCACCAAAAAATAATTCTGACTTGATATGGCACTTGGGAAAACATATCCAATTTGTGACATGGCCCATATAATTACAGTAAAGAGTCTATGAGAGCTAGAACTCATAGACCAATTAATTCAGATTCCTTTCAGGGCTATAATTACAGATGAATATAATTCTAACAGTAGATTGGTGCTTATAAGTAAAAGGAACGCTTTAATACAGAAAATATGGTATATCATGTTTTGAATATCTAACACACTTTTTGAATATTTCAACACACAATTTAGTCTCGGATTTAATCTTGTACAAAGACCATATCAAATTAATTACTTGTTTATCATCCCCTCCCTCCAATTTTTTAAATTCTATATTATTCAGCTGAAAATAACCCCAATTTGCTTCTTTCTTTTTTTTTTTTTTTGTGCTTCCAAAGAGGAAGAAGATTTCAAGGAGCAAACTTAGTGTACCCTACCTGTGAAATATGCCATGCTGGTGGAAAGCATTCTCCAGTCCCTGAACACGGCAGTTAAAACCGAAGGACTAACTTTCAGACTTCATAATTATGTTCTTCCACCACCCATTTTCCTCTCATTGCAATTCTCTTTTCTTTCTTTTTTTTCTTTTTTTCTTTTTTTTTTAACTTTTCGGATAATAAACAAGTAATTAATTTTGTATGGCCGATTTATATTTTGGTTCATTTGAATGTGTGGGTGTGTGTGTCACACACACACACACACATCTCCAAGTAACTGGGTGGGTATTATTAGCCACATGTGGGTCTGGTTTGGGTTATGACCACACCTACAGGAAGTTATTTGGCTGCCAAAAGAGAATTAAAGGACCAACCAGGCCAAAATTTGAGAGGCTTCTACGTTTCATGTTGACATTGGCCAGCAACTATGGATACATGCTGCTGGTGATTCATGTTGACATTGGACTGGACAGTGCAGCTGTTCCCTGTTAGTCCGTATATGAATCTGTAACAACATGAAGGAGAAAAGAAAGAAGAAGGAAGCAAAACTTCAAGCACAGTAAACCTCTTGTACAAACCAAGAAGTTATTTTAATTTATTTCCTCTTTAGGTTGGGAGAATCAATTAACTCTGGGAAAATATCTTTCAGTCCCAAGCTTACTTCAACAAGCAGCTGCATGCAAACTGTAGATAGGACGAAATAGCATTTATGATCTAATCTAGTTGGTTTGGTGTTGTCATTTTGTGTTCATGCTTCCATTTGGGATCCAGACGGTGTCAGACAATATTATAACTGAGCCCCCCGTCCAATTTAAATACTTTTTGCAGAGGATTTTCCAACTGTAAAACTGGGTCTAGGTCAATTTGAAAGGGAAAATGGAACACAATTGTAGCATCAACCTTATTGTATTTCAATTTTGACTGGTACATATTTATTTTTGATTGAGACATTAAATTTTTTTTAAAAGTTTATTGAAAAAAATTTATGACAACTTTGATACTCTTAGTCATATTATTGAAATGAGAAGTAAATAGGGGGTTTCTGTCTGTCTGTCTGTCTGTCTCTGGAACTTGGCATAATAGGTTTGACCCAACTTAAAACATGAACTAAAAATCTGGAAAATGGTTACCGTAGTAATGACAAAAAGCCCAAAAATGGTATTTTTCCCAGAAAAACCATTGGAGCTACAGATCTAAAACTTGGTGTTAATATACAACTTCACTCTGGGAGTAACATGGACTGGGTCCCACCTGGCCACACCTCTTCCTTTCTCAGTGTAAGGCTAGTTTTAGATCAGTAGCTCCAACGGTATTTCTGGCCAAAATACAATATTTGGCTATTTCTCGTTACTATGGTAATAATTTCTTAAATATTTCACCAATGTTATAAGTTGGGTCTAAACCTATCCTAATGCCAAGTTTCTGAGAAATCCACCCACAGGTTTGGCCAGAATGATGGTACGAACATACATACAGACACACAAACACGCGCGCGCGCACACACACACACACACACACACACACACACACACCTCCTTTTATATATATTATATATATATACTAGTAGCATATACCCGGCGTTGCCCGGCCAATGTCAATACTTTAATTAGCTTTGGGTAACCAAAACAATTTCCAGTGCGTGTGGCTAATACCAAACCACACACATTGCCATACCCACATGTAGTTAATAATGCTCACCCGATTACTTGGACTCGGTATGCCAAATTTTAACATGATTAGTCAATAATGAGTATTGGCAGGCATAATGATGTCCTATGGGTGTGGCCAGGACCAAACTACACCCAGTGACACACACACATTTGATCAGTAATGCTCACCCAGTTTCTTGGAAGTCTCAATCCAAATTTCATTCTGGTTGGTCGTTTCATTTGCTTTGTATAGCCAAAACAACTTCAAGTCGCTGTGGCTGTGGCCATGCTACACCCATATTTGGTTAATAATGCTTTCCTTGGTACTTGGAGACCACACGCCAAATTTTGCCTGATTGGTCACTGATCAATTTTTAATCATGTCGGTATGTGCTCTTCTAAGGAAAAGAAAAAATTGCACTCAGAACCTCAACGCTTATGCAACTGAGTTTTTTTTTTCCTTTTTTTTTTTTTTTTTTTTTTTTTTTTAGTGATGACCCATGGATGTTTAAAAATTCATCAAGCAGGAAAATTGCTAACCTTGAGATTAACATCCATTTTTTTTTTTTTTTTTTTTTTTTTTTTTTTTTTTTTTTTTTTAACATTCCCAGGCTCATAACTATTGGAATACATCCCCAAAATTATAATAGCTGACTAACTCAATTGCAGGTTGATTAACAGAAACACCATGTTTAAACGCACCTTTTATATATATATATATATATATATTACTTGAACTTGAAAATAAACCTGCTGATACATCAGAATTTTAAAAAAAACAACTAAACATTTTATAATTGCAGAGATTTTTTCAGCTTAATCTAATATTAATTTACAAGGGTATGGTCAATCCCTATGCCTTGGCATATTAAAATGACAAGGATGAAGATGCAATAGGTGCAAATATATTAATGGGATGCCTCCAGATTTTGAGCCAATTGAATATCAGCCCCCTTTCCCCCCCCCCCCCCCCCCCCCCTTTTGAAAGTTATCTGCACCTCAAGTAGCAAGTTTCAACCTTCACAGTGAAATTTCTGACCCAACCTAAAACAATATTTCACCATGTTAGAAAATCTTGGTGCATGATCTTGTGTTTCATTTTCAACCTAGTTTTTACCCATGAACTTGTTAGTCTAAATATTACTTTCTTGGGATTCTACTTGTTCTTTTGAAACTTCCTCCAGACAACCAGTGCCACCAGTGCTGAGGTTCCAGTTCAATTCATGGTCATGGTTGAGTTTTATTTTCAAAGTCAAAACATTAAATCATAAGTGAGCAGGTTTTTGGCTGGAAATCTCCAGTCTTGTTCATTTTTTGGAGTTAGTAGGTTATCTGCAGCAAGCAATCTAGATAGTGTGCCCTAAATAACTAGCAAATGGCAGGAATTCATTTAGGTTAGTTAGGACCATAAAAGGTTTTCAAGTTGATATTTTTTTAGAATCAAATAACACAGCTACACCTTAAGTCATCACACTGCAGGTTCATTCTGCACCAGGGTTGCCAGGTGCTGGGAGTGAAAATTATGCCAAATAACCACCCCAAAAAATGACTAACAAAATTTTTTTTTTTAAGTCACAAAAAAAAACAAAAAAAACACATTTTTGGAATAATATATGCCCTATATTATCATATTTTTCACATTGCTTTTCACCTTGAGCAAGAAATTTTGACAACTGGGTGCTCTGAAATGGATTCTGGTGGGTTATAATGGCTTGGTTATCACGGAATCTATTTAAGGGCACCTGGTTTTTTAAACTTTTCTGGAGTTTGGGGGGGGGGGAAGCATGTCCCAGACACCCTCTACATATACCATCCCCATAAATAAAAAAAGCTGTTGGGCATTAAATCCCCCCACCTAACGAAATCTTCCTGTTGGAAAGGACCTTCATCTTTTTCTTACCCTAAAACTTACTCTATCTAAACAGACCACACCCACAAGATATAACATTCTTCCAGTCTTGTGGAAACAATATACCAAAATTTCATTGGTGTTGGTGATTTGTTAGTCTTCCAAGTCACCAAATCATACCCACTGACAAAACCACATCCATAGCCACTCAATCTACACTAAACTTTCTTGAAAACTTGCAGAGAAGGGCCCTAGTCAATTCCTTATAGTTTCGTGAAACCCCCCCCCTCCCCCCCCCCCCCCCCCAATAGTTTGGAAGGAGTTTAGAGTCCCACACAGACAGACAAACATTTCTTTTTATATATATATATATATTCATCTTTATCACAGACATGTGCTATGTATTTCTCCTGCACTCCCTTAAATGAAATCTGATGGACATGTAGGACTTGAGATCTTTCTGCACCTCCATCCTTTTTTCTCTTCCTCTGTTAAAAAAAACCAACAAATTTTTTCCTGTATAGCATCATGTCCCCTGTACTGCTTTGGTACCTCTCCTTGCTCCAAAGATATGAAGGAGCATAAGTTGGAGGCTAAAGATCACAATCTTAAAACCTACAAATTGGCTACTGGCTCCTTGTCAGTAGCCATGACCCCAGTTCTTATGTAAAATCTACCTTCACTATCACAGATCACACACTTGTACTTTCATGCCCTGTAAAGCATAATGAATGAATGAATGAAAAAGTCACTAATACACATACATTCAATGACTATGTCTCAAGCAAATTTTTTTTTTTTTTTTTTTTCAAGCTAGAACAATGAAAAATAAAAACTGAATTACCTCCAACATAGTGCTCACTGCAAATGTTAGTATTTGGCCCAGGATTGTACTTTTCCCCTCTTATATGTAGTAGTGAACCAAAGTACCACCTCCATATCACCCCCTAAGCCTTGGAATACAATAAATAACTAATGACTAATAATCATTCTCTTTTGCCATGGGAATAGAATATGACCTAGATGCAGACGCTCCATTGTAAGAAATTGTAGGTCTATATTAGGTCGTCAGCTGATTCTGGTATATTTGAGCTTTATTATTCAATGACACTTTCCCTTTCGCCTAAATTGGGAGCGGTTCCAGTGGCTGGATTTTTGGGATTTTTTTGGTTATTTATGTTGTTTTGTCCACGCGTATGAGAGAGTTCAGTGAAATCTGTGGCTGTTTTACAACTTTTTTGGTGTTACAACTTTTTTGGTGGTAATTCTGCGTTGAGCTCATCCACTTACACTCCAATTACTCCTACTCACCTGTAAGTCTATATTTATACTCTACTTCACTAGACCCAACATTATTTAAACAACTTTCTAATTTTGCTAACATGTACCCCAGAACACATTTGAGCAGTGGGTACCGGCTTCTCTTTAAGTACAGAAGTTAAAATATTTATAGCTCCACCACAAGTTACCTTTACAGAGAAATTGCTTGGTTAAATTATGTATAGCTACTGAAGTAAGTTAGACCCAAGTTGAAACAAGTTTGATCAACATTATTTTCTTTGATTTTGCTGAAAGTCATTAGAAAAACCTGACTATCATGGTAAATTGGTTGATTACTGGCTTGGGATACATTCACTGTTCATTACTTAACTTTTAGCATATCAGTTAAAAAGAAGTGTCCAATCTGTTGTAGTTTACAAGGTCTTATGTATTTTTCGATGAGCCATACTGGTGGGTGCCTTCAACCTCCCTCAGAGATTGTTTATAATGAGAACATCTTTCAAGTTTACATGGCCTTTAATTTTGTTGACCTTTAGCCTTGGTTTCTTTCCTTGATGCCTTTATAGACCAAAAGTGATTGGAGACAGACTGGTGCTTAAATAGAGTTTCTTCCTTGTGAGAAGCTGCCTGTGCCTTTTCATTAGTTGATATTTAGAAAGGCCAGAATATTTCGGAAGCATGGTATAATGCTAAATCAACAATCAGATCCATAAGTCCACAAACCATTAAGCAGCACCTTAAAGAATGCCTCTGGGAGCACTTCGTGGCCTATTTTGACCCAACATTACTTGTGTCCCTGCTCAAATGTTACCTGTCAAACCCCACCCCAGCAACTTTTAAAAGTTAACTTTATTATTTATGTTTTCTTCTAAAGCAGCACTGGAAGACGGTGTAGTTGAGGTAAGAAAACCTCTGCCTTCGATTGATAGTGATAGTGAAGTGCATGCTTTTCAGTTGGTTCCCCTCAGTTTGTATTGTAAGTTGGTCCTTGATAGATGGTTGGTGTGACTCACTTTAGTGTATTCCAGGTGACAGTCAGTTCTCAACTTGCCTTGCAATTTTGGCAAGTGGAAGACAGACATTTGTAAGTTAGAGGGGTTCAGGTGGGGGCGGGGGCACTTGACATTCTGATATGACTTCAGCGAGTTCAAAGTATGTGTGAGTCAAACTTTCTTTTGTACTGTGAGGCAGCTGTCATCAACATATAGAAAACTGACTGTTGACTTTGATAGTGATGATCATTGATGTATGTGTTAAGAGGATTGGTGAAACCACAGAACCCTGTAGGAGGCTGTTTCATTGGGTCGTCCAGCTTCTCTTTATTCTATTTAGCCAATGATAAATAAAAAAACAATTTGATAGCATTGTTCGTCTGAATTTTGTTAATGCAGCATTCATTGCCTTTTACTTTGAACAGTTTTCCAATGATCTTTGGTTAACAGTATCATATCATATGATTATTTGGGTATTGCCTGTTATCACTTATCAGACCAATCTTCTCTTCTCTGTGATGAGCTAAGATGAATGCTAGTGAGCAGCATGATTCCCAGACAGAAGCTAGCTTGTTGAATCAGTTTCTCTTTAATGTTAGGCTCCTCCATCTTTGATAGTGCCATTTGTTCCATCCATTTATAGGCTGTGCATGGTAGTTAGATGGGTTTGAAACTTCTTGGGTTATCTACTGTTATTCGTTTTGTTGTTGTTGGGCTGGATTTTTTAATTGATTTCAAAAGAGCTTCATGGATTTATTTCATATTACTGGAATTTGGTTGTTGGCAGTACAATAGTAAACATGTAAAGAAGCCATGATGTGGGCTGTAGTGATCATCTCTTTAGTGGATTCCATCTGATCAGGATGTCTTGCTTGCTACATAGTGGGGATATGGCAATATTGATGTCTTTCAACATGAATTATGCTGGTGCTTAGTGTCTTTCTTCCTTTTAAATTAGGTTTGGTAATACAGGTCTTTACAGATGGGTCTGGTGTATTGCTCCTTTTCAGTTGGTGGGCTATGAATATGGTAGAATATTAAATAAGCTACTTCATTTCGGTGTGAAAACTTGGCCATTGTCCTTTAGTGTTTTTAAGGCCCACAGATTCCACTATTCCCCCCACTGTTCTTGATGTTCATGAGTACCTTGCTGGCTTTGATGGTGTCGTCACTCCAAGGGATTTATGTTCTAGAGAGTTTTCATTTTTGTAAAGCATGTGTTGATCCACTTCGTGGCTTTGTCCTATTATGTCATACAATAGTGCACTGAAAGTGACTGATCATCAACCAATAAACAAGTGCACAAATAAATTTTGATACATTTTTACAAAATGTTAGTACAAATAGAATTATTAGGCTCATGTTTTCACTTTATTGGTTACGTTTGATCACAAATGTTAATATTGCAGTGTACCAAGTAACCTATTCTGTGTGTTACATAAAGTCACATGGATATTATGTTTATGGGATAAGCTGATCATTTCTTTATTTTTAAAATGCTGCCCCAAAATCAATGATTAATAAGCCCGAAGGACTTTCTTACATTCTTGAAATTGTATTAATTTTATTGACACAGGGTTTTAACTTCGCTGTTGGTGAAACAGTTCCAATAAATTGAAATTACTTCAAAGGAAACTGGGAGGAGTGAACAAGTCTTATTGAAATTGAAATAAAGGTAGGTCCATGTGAGATGCATTGATGGTGTAATTTGTGTAAATTTGCATTTAAAACATAATATTGTATATGTACAATACTAAAAACTTCTCCTTTTTTTCTGAAATGGTTTAATAAAGATGAACAAATTGGTTTCTTTTGTTTAGTACAAATATAAAAGAATCATTTTCTTAGTTTCTTTCTGTGAGGCAGGTACATTATTACATGTAACCAGTACAAAGTTATATAGACTCACTATTGGTGGGATGAATCACACACTATCTCTTGCTTCTGTCACTTGTCTTCCTTTTCTGTTCCTAATTTGTACGTATACAATTATGGGACTGCTTCACTGTTCGTGCATTTTAGGTCCTGTAAAGCAAACACACTAATGATAAGTTTGAGAAAAGCACATGCTCACCATCATAGCTTCATGAGGTATGGACAGCTGCTTAGATATTAAAAAATGCAGGTGGTTTTACTGTCAAGTTTAATTCTGAGGTGGAGAAGATGAGCAAGGAAAAATAGGGATGAATAATGATGGAAGTGTGATATATTTTCAGGATGAGACACCAGCAGTGGGAGTACCACAGTCTTCTCCATGATAGAAGCTGTCCAATCCAACAGCCACTTCTCTTACCTATGAATGGCGAAATAGACATTTTGGCATTCTTTTGCAGAAGGTGGTATATCCACTCCTCTACCAATGGGTCTAATTCAGCAGCTGTGTGCAAATGCTGGAGACTGTTTAGTAATATACTATGCAGCTAAGAAACCAACTGCCTTAAAAAAAAAATGAAAGGACAGATAAGTAGTTAAAAGATGTAGTTTCTACACCTCGTTCTGTCGCCACATTTATTGCAATACTAGAAAAATATACATGGCATTGCCCGGGAACAGAAATGTAGAGAATTTAAAGAATAATGAATCAAAAACAACAACTGAAGATTGGACCAAATATTGAGAGATTAGTGTAAGCTTCAACTTCTGAGTATGAACATCTACTTCTTTTCCCTCTCCCACAAACCACATCACAGCATAAGATTCATTTTGTTTCCTTTGATTGAAGTCCTGCTTCTGTTGCTAAAAATTAAAGTAATGGACACGAACACACACACACACACACACACACACACACACACACACACACACACACACACACACACACACACACACACACACAGAGCGATACGGATTTACTAATCGTTTTTAATGGAGTTCACGAAATCTATAATTGCCAATGTTGGTGTTCATTTCATTCTTATGAAACTAATTTTGATAAAACTTTCTGCACCTATTTTTAGCGACTTTTCATTCCTAGTTGCCACTACTTCTAGAATGTGGGAAGTAGGGGTGGAAGGGTATCATGAGGGAGAGATCACATGTGGAAGGATAGGAGTGGGTGGGGATGAATCATGCTAATGACAACCAAAGTTACATTTTGGTTTTGGTTTGGAGGATCTTCATTGAAGGTCTTTGAAAATGCAAAATTGAGCATTTGAGATCAGTAGATGCATATGGTATCAAAACAGTACCAACATCAACTAATCCTACACTGATTGGGAAATTCCGATAACCCTCAACAAGTAGTGAATTTTCAGGAGTCAATGATTCCAGATAAGGTTGGAGTTGGAAAAGAGCCAGCTGCCCATGAGGAAGAGAAGGGTGGAGGAGCATGCCTTCAACTTCCTGAGGAAAGCTGCAGGAAAGCATCAAGCTTCTTGCAAACTACTCTTGAGAGAGAACATCTGTATCCATATTCTTTCCATAAAATATTTCATTACAGGGAGAACTGAAGTTTAAGTTGTCAAGTAGCTGGCTTGGGACACCAGCAGCACCCATTCATATATTGATCCAATGGGGAATTTCTAATCTAACTGTTCAGCGTGGGTGTGTCAAAAATGTTCTGTCCTATTTTAAATACAAAGATAGAGAGGCTCTTCTCTCAACAACTATTCTGTCTTCCTACTTATGAATGCAGAGAAGGGCTGTATGGGACCACAGCATTCATTGAGTACCAAATATTCTATTGGATATGGCTACTATTAAAGCTGTCATATGAAGGAAAAGCTGTAGTATGTTTTGTGCAACTGTGATTCAAAGGAAAGGGTCATATGAGTATTGTACCTGTGATTCAAAGAAATAGTTCTATTATCGGTAATATGTGCTTAGAATGCTAAATATAATCTCTGTGTCAGATTTTTTTTTTTTTTTTTTTTTTTTTTTTAAGTGATTTTTTTCGATTGATGAAAAAAGTAGTGTTTTGGGGCAATTTTGTGGTGATTTTTGGCTAAATCAATCTAACAACGCTGAAGCTGATCTCCAGAAGAATGTGGAGTAGTCTTGAGCAGTGATACCTCAGGTAGTGACATTTGGAAACAAATTGGGAGGGAAAGGTCTGATTGGGAAATTTTCTAAAACTCAAAATATAGTGAGTTTTCAGCATGAGTCAGGGATTTTTTTACATAGGATCATAGCCAGCTGCCCAGGCAGAAGAAAAGAATCAAACTCCTTACCAAGACAGCTCCATTTTCCAATTGCCACTATTCTTGCAAGCTACACCTACAAAGACAATATTTATGTCCACAATCCCTCCTTCCATAAGATGTTCCATCCCCGGGAGAACTGGAGTCTGACTGCCCCATGATCAAGGAGCTGGCCTGGGACACCAGCGACACAGAGAATTTCTGGCTGGATGTGCATTCACACAAGGATCCAGTGGGGAACTTTCCATTCCAACTGTTCAGACTGGGTGTGCTGACAATGTTCTGTCTTTCTGAATGCAGATAGTAAGTGGTGCATAAGGCAAATATTGAAGCTGTGATCTGAAAGAAAAGCTGTAATATGTTCTATATAAATTTGTAATATGTGGTTGAATGTGAAATATAATGTGTTTTGTAGTAATTTTTTTGGTAGCTGAAAATGGGTAGTGGTAAAAAGTAGTGATTTTGAGCTGGATCCATCTGGTAACACTGGCTAGTCATGATTATTTCAAATAAAACATCTATGAATGAAGAGGCCTGAAGTCATTTGATTGGATGCTCTCTACTCAGTGTGGTTATTCTTATTCAAACCTCTTCCTGTGGGTTTGTGAGACTAAAAGTGCAAGAAGTCGTACTTGCCCACTCTTGGACATACACTGGGTCACACTGCCACACCACTTTCCTACCAAATTACTATACCAATTATAACCCGCTCTTCAGGATAGGCACATCCTACACAATGGATGGTTTTTAGCCAAAAAAAATGGGTTACCTGTCCACATCTTCCTGCGGGTATGTCAGGTAAAAGATGCCAAAAATGATGCAATTTATTTATGGTACTATAGACGGTCAAATTCATGGACCTAGAAGCATGTAAACACAACTTCAACCTGGTATGGAAATGGGTTGGGTCTCATTAGCCCACTCTTTTTCCTATGGGCATGTCATTCTATCCTGGGCAATGCCGGGTATATGCTGCTAGTCTTACTATAATTCACAGCTCATTTACATGTTGGTCTGTTTGTGTGCGTATATGCGGACTTGAACTCCTTCCAAACTGCTGGAGGGATCTTCACAAAAATTGCAGGGATTGATTAGGGCACCTCACTGCACATCCTCATGAAAATTTCATTCAGATTGGGTGGTTATGGGTGCGGTTTTGTCAGTGGGTGTGGTGTGGTGACATGGAACACTACTATCACTGAAATTTGGCATCTTTATTAATTGTATCATGTTCGTTTGATTAATGAGATTAGTGTCAACAATCCCTACATGTTACATAAAGTAAAATATTCAGGTTTGTTACTGCAGGTGGCTGACTTAAAAACTGCCCATAGACGGAGTTTTCTGCTAGTTAATCTAACTTGAAAAGCTGTATATGCCACAGGGGATATATGTAGCTATTTATATAAAATGTATATATATATATATGGCTATATATTCTTAGCATTATATATTTGAATTTTGGTACATGTTTATGTATTTTTAAGATATATTTATTATACTGATGTTATAATTACTTTTATAGCTGCAATTTTGGCATGAATCACAAATCTAAAACTGAACATTTGACATCTTCCTTATCAAATTTGGCGAGCAAGGCAAAAGGCAACAGGAATGTTGTTATTGTTGATCAAAAAATTGTCAAGGAAGAAACAAGTTCAGAGCCTTTAGTCTTCCGTGATGACAGCAGTGTACTTCAGCACAGTTTATCTGCCGGATATTCAACAGAGTCTCTGCCAAGAAGAAATCATTTACTTGGTGAAAGATATTCTCCTGAAAGTTCAAAACTCAGTAGCAGTTCTGTTTTTATTAATGAAACCTACGTGGGTGACATGCAGGTTAGTTGTCTTGAAGACAGGCTTTTCAATGAATTGGGAACAGAAATTGAAGCAACTTCCGCACAATTTAGACAGCTCCAAACTGATGTAAAAGATATAGCTAAACTGAGAGAAACAATTGAAGAATTGGAAAAGGAGAAGGCAGTGATGGCTGAGGATATATCTGCAAAAGATGATCTCATTCAAGCAATGAAGCAGCGACTCTCTGTCCTGCACGAGCAGAACAATCAACTTGCTCAACTAACAGAAGCTTCTGGTGGACAATCTGATGCATTGAGGATTCGTAATGCCCTTGTTGCTAGCTTAGCTCAGCTAAAGAAACTTCAAGTACAAGTCGATGAAATACCTGTTCTAAAATCGGAAATATCGAAACTACTTGAGGAAAATACAAAAATTAAAGAGAGAGAAAGTGATATTTTAAAACGCTTTTCAATCAGTCTTCCAGAAGGTGTTGCACCTTTAGACTACATCAAGTTAGTTGAAGGAGTTACAGAGTTGAGGTCAAGCAACTCTGATATGTCAAAGGATGTTTTGAAGATGGTCAGCCAAGTGCAAGTCATAGCTTCCTCCATTGAAGAATTTGGAGGGCGTATTGACAAGTTTGAAAAGTCTCTCAGTTCTGATAGTCACATGTCCACTTACATTTCCAAGCTTGAAAAAGAAAAAGAAAGTCTCCATTGTGAAATTATGAAGCTAAAATTGGATGGATCATTATCTTGCAAGGCAAACATCAACATAACCCATCTGGAGAGTGACTGCGCCATGTTGCAGAAGAATAACAGCTTGTTGCGAAGTAAACTTGAGAAAATGGCATTGAAATACAGGCAGCAAAAAGAATCTATCATACTAAAACTGTTTCACATTCAACTGTGTAGCATTAAAGCTGAAAAGTGTGATTTAGAGAAATCTTTATCAGATTTTGACGTTGCAAATATTAGTTTGTCCTCTCAACAGATATTTGGGAGCTTTGGTAGTATCAGCACAAGTGGTTTATTGCCACAATTTGAGTCACAAGTTTGCAAACTTCATCAACTCCGACTTTGCAATAAGCAGATCAGAAGTGCTTTACAAATGATTACATTTGAAAAAGACAAGACAGAATTTGGATTTTTTTTTAAACACCAAGATGAACTAGTGAAGGATCTGAAGATTCAAGTTAAGTCCTATGAAACAAAACTTCTTGAAGCACTTTCAAAAATTGGTGAGCTTGAGAACAGAATAAGAATTTCCTCTCAAGGAAGTCTCTCTGAACTTTTGAAGGAAAATGCAACTCTTACTGCAAAGGTTGTGTCTTTCCGAGATATTTCGGATACACTTCAGAAGACACAAAATATGCTTGTAGAGGAACAAAAATCTCACGATGTTTCTATACAAAAATACAAAAAAATGAAAGATAAAAAGCACGCATTGGAAGCAAAACTGAAGGACTCTGACAGCATATTCAAAAAGGTTGCCACCGAGCTTTCTGGTTCCACTGCTTTGCTAAAAGACTATCAATCCCAGTGTGAGACACTTCAAATGAAGGTCGACTGCTTGAGTAAAGAACGTCAAATGCTTATGGACAACACCAACCATCTAAAAGCTGAGCTAGAGGTGGTGAAAGTGGAGTATGGTTCTAATGAACATCCAGCCATTTCTGCTGAAGATATTGAGCATGAATATACAACCTCTGCACCAATGGTTACCTCCAAGATGAACAGTACATCAAGACCAGCATTGAAAGATGTAGAACACAAATGTGATAGCAACTCAGTGGCTTTAACTAAAGTGCATGAGCTGGAGGAGAAAGTGGTACACTTGCTGGATCCAAAGATTCAATATGAAAGGTCATCGGAGGAACATCAAAAGGAACATACTTTTCTTAATGTACCTAGGATTACAGAAAATATACAGCAAATATTCAAAGACTACAAACTATTTGTACAGAAATATGAAAGAGATTGGGCACATAAAACATCTCTAGAAGAGAAACAACTGACGTCCAAACTAAATGGAGAATTGCTTTGTACAGATGAACAAAAAGTAGCACTCTCTGAAAGAAAACAGAAAGAAAATGAATACTTGAGTGTTATTCAGGGCTTGAAAGTCAAGCTTGAAATGTTAAAGAATGAAAATCAGCAGTATCAAGATGAAAAGTCAAATCTAACAAAAATGGCACTACTCAAGGAAGTTGATATGGATAAACTTAGAGATCAATTAGCATCTGCTGAAGCTAAGATTGTGCAGTCAAACCAAGATATGACCAACTTGAGGTGTGAGTTAGGGCAAAAAGATATTGAGCTTAAAGAAGTCATGCATCAGCTGAAACAAATTTTGGGTAGCAAGGAACAGGAAAGAGAAGCTCAGGTAACAGAATGTATGAAATTAGACAAGTCAACAAATACAGATTCTCAAAGGGAAGAGGATGTTTCTGGATCTAAATCAGATATTAGATTATGTCACATTGAGGATGAAGTGGAGGGTTACAAAGCAATTATAAAAAGTCTTCAACGTCAATTGGATGAAGCAGAAACAAGAGAGATGGAACATTTACACACTGAACAGCAATTTAAAAAGCTCGAACAGTCCATTCAAAACAACTCGGGAGATAAATCATTGTCTAAGAATGTGAAGGTATCTGCTTCTAGACATTTCAGAGCAGATGAAGAATCTTTAAGTGATCATAACCTTCAACTCGAGGAACAAGTTTCTATTCTCAGTCAATGGAATGATAAGCAAAGGCAGCAAGTGGAGCAATTAGAAAATTCCTTACATTATTCCACCATGGAGTGCAACAGACTTGTAGCTGACCTCAAAGAAAAAGAAAAGATTTTGCATCAGAGTATTTCTGAACTCAATGAAATCAAAGTGGAAATGAATGCTCTGCGTCGTGAAGCTGACTCTGACATGCAGGAGGAGCTGAAGATGAAGGTTGACACTCAAGCCCACCTACTTGCTGCTCTAAATGAGCACAATACCCTTCTGCATAAACAGGTAGGGGGAAAATGCTATTAAACAAGTATCTATTAATAATGGTGTGATGATCATATAATGTTTCTATTTGTAGGTTGAACATCTCCAATCAGAGGTTAAGCTACTCAGTGGATCTGAAATTAGACATAGTCAGATTTATAATTCCACACCAAATATTGCTCAGTCATTGATAGGAGAGACATCAGGAAGTTCTTACAATGACCTCACGAATGAAAATCTCTTCTATAAAGATCGGATACAAATGTTGGAAAGAGAAATCAGTCGACTGCAATATTTTTCTGCTAATGTTCGAAGGTGTATTTGCAGTTTGATGGCACTTATTACTGTGCCAATGGGAAATATGAAGGATGATTCACTTTTCACGTAAGTGATCTAAAAAACAAACAACTCTCTAACAATTGCAATTGAGTTCTGCGTATTTTGCAAATAGTTAAATTCACTATTCTACTCATTGTGAATAGCTGCATTTTATAAATCACTTTAATTAATGTCCTCAATTTTTATCTCCCCAAAAAAATAAAGATTTATAGATAGTTTGCATAGCTGTAGCTGACACTTGCTTCTATTAGCCTTCAGTGTATACTGATAATCTTTTAGTGTGCCTGATGGAATGTTGCTGCCCTGTTCACTATTGTCTGATCACCTCAAATCAAACACATCAATGGAAGATCCTGTTGCAGTAAGTGTCATATCCTAGCTGTTTCATATGTGATAGAGGTGGTAATTATTTAGCTTTTATGTTTTATTTTTAGCTCTCATGGAAGAACAGTATAAGTGCAGAATGGTTTGCATGCATGTCCAAGAAAGCTCTTACTGCAGCTTGTGTCCAACACTACATTGCTGCTGTCTCACGTCTGTCAATCAAACTGCTGGAAGTAGTGATCAATTTGCAGGATAATCAGGTGAGCAAGAGATTATGGTTGCCTAATGAATCGAATTAAATAATTTTCTCTGACTGTTTTGATATAGGTTAGCTTTTCTTTAGTGTATATCCCAACAAAATATTTTTATATTAATCCATGATCATGTCTGGAAGGGTTGCAGCTGCTTTACAATGTTTACAATGTTGCCTTTAAGCTATGGCTTGAAACAAGAGAAGCTTCTTTAGAATTAGTTAATTAGGTTAAAGCACACATTCTGAAAAGCTCTGGGTGATGTTTAGGTGTTCTTGTATTGTGCATGTTGCTATGTAGGTACTTTTGGTTACTGCAATCATATGCAACATAAAACCATTACCACATCAAGGTAGCATCGTTTAAAAAGGTTGGCATTGCACTATTGAAGTCTACTTTGGCTACTCTAGGTGCTCTTCATTCTGTTTCTTTGTTTCAGCGTCTGGAGTAGGGTGGTGTCATTTGGCATGCATGGAGTGGGATCCAACTGCAGAGCTGCCTTCCCTCTTGTGTGGCATGATGGCCTGCAAGATGATGAACAAACATGAGCAGTAGTTCAATTGACAGTTCTAGTTTGATTTGACAGGTCTTAGATTGACATGTCAATAGTTGACGGTTTTTCAGTTGATAGCTTTCATTTATTGGCTTCAGTTGATAGGTTTTCAATTAATAGGTTTACTGGTTTGGCATAGGCTTCTATTTCAATCTGTGTGCTAAACTACTGGGATTCAGAAATGGCTCCCTTATTTAGGTGGCCAGCTTTTTTTTACCAGTAATAGTGGTATGATATGATAGCAGTGCACAATATTTAAACATGTAGAATCAATATAATGAAATAAACATGATAGAATTAATGGACATGAATTACGTCACAGAAACACAATGCAATATTTGACACTAATCTCTACAATCAAATGGACAAACATAATACATACAATTAATTAACACTAATTAAGCTAGAGTTCTAGTTTTCACCTCACGCTGTTTCTGAGTAGTCTGGATGTGGTTGATGTGCTCCTGGCCTTGGGTGATCCACAACAGAGAAAGAAGAAAATAGAGTAAAGAAGGAGGAAAAAAACAGAAGAGGAGGAGGAGGGTGGGGACTGTGTTGTAGTCGACTACTTCAGAGAACACATACACGCAAATAGAAGATAGAACGAATTGGAAAAAGGCCATGTTAGATATCAATATTTTTTCAATTTGGATACTCAAATTCTCTAAATCCCTGTCCACAAGGCACAATAAAACCAGTTTCACCCGTGTTTGGAATGGGTTCCACGCGTCCACACTACACCAAGTTTCATCTGAACAGGTACTACCCAGTTTCATCTAAAACCTTCAGAAGAGTAGGCTTCAAGCAGCTCATATTTATTTAGCATACCTGTGTTGATGTTCGCTATTAGGAGATAATAATAAAGATAATTACTTTTTACCACTTCATTCATTAATCTGTTCCCTCTGTGATAGTATTATTCTTAAATAATTCTACAGCTGTAGATTGGATTGTTTTTACTTCCATAAATTGCTCCATGTTCATTAGGGAAATACAGCTCTTCATTACTTGGCTGCTAATATGAATCTCCCAGCTCTTCACCACTTCATCAATGTGCAAAGTTGTAATACTCTCATCAGGAACAAGGTATGTTTCAGTGATCCTATTAACCTGCCCCATACAACACACCCCACACATGAATCACATTTTTCTAGATTGCCTGCATTCATGTGTTGCATGATAAATTTTACTGCTGCAAAGATCAGTTCTTTTAGAGCATATAACTAATGGAAGTTAACACTTCATAAAAATAACATGCCTTTTTTTAATATACATTTTAGGGTGGATACAATCCTTTGATGATTTTGTCTTCAACCAAGGAGCATATTTCTGACCATAAAGACATATTTACTCATCTAGTTGAAAGGACAGGTGTAAACATGGCTAGTAAGGTAGGTTTTACACTAGCAATTACTTGAATAATTTCAATTTGTATTTGAATTTGTGTAGGATCAGAGAACTGTGCTTATGCTTGCAGCAGGGACTGGAAATGTGTCCATGGTCTCCTCATTTATAGAAAATGGGTGCGACATCAACGCTAAAGACAGGGTTAGATATTTTTGAAAATTTTTTTTTTAATTACCAATTTCATTAAATTTGTGGCAGTTACATATTACTGTATTGAAATACCTTTTATTGTGTGTATCAATAATTTATTTTCAACAAAAATGAACTGCACACCCTGTTCTATTATTTCTGCTTCTTTCAATGTCTAAAATAGGATGGATCAACTGCTCTGATGTATGCAGTGCAGAATGGACATGAGAAAGTTGTACAAATAATACTGTCTCAATCTCACTGCGACTTTCTGGCCAAAGACATTGTAAGATGTACAAAGTAATAACTACTACTTTGTGTGTATTCAACTTTTGGCAGTTTAACTGTTGGCATTTATTAAAAAAGAAGTGGATTCTATTGGACTGCAATTATTATGAGAAGTTATATAGCAAGTTTGTGGTATCAGAAAATAACAGTTAATGTCACAGTTGCATTTACTTTTGTTACACTAGTAAAGGAATCACTCTTGGTGTGTTTTGTTTTTAATGAATATATATCAACTGAAGTCACAAGATATGCAGTTACAAAGCTAATAAGTGATTTTACGTGTGGCAATAAGATGGCTTTTCTGGCCACTATTTTAAAACCTGTGCCGTTTTCAATATAGCAAATACTACCGTACTCCTGAATTTTATTGCATATCTGAGTTTCTTGGCTAATGATGGTGAATTCTTTCTAATTCCAGGAAGGATATACTGCAAAAGACATTGCTCAAGCGATGGGAAATGAACACATACTGTCTCTTCTTAAAAGGAACGCACAGCTTCTGAAATAATTATATACACAACACAATATTATATCACCCACCAGTCATCATTATTAGTATTCTCACATGTATGCTTTAATTTATTGTGCTGTCAATATTCATGGTTTAAAAAAAGGGGGGGAGGGGGAAAAGAGTTAATTTATTTAGCTAACGCATTACCTGTGAAAACATCTTAACAAATTTGTATATAAATTTGGGACTTCCCATATTTTGCATACATAATCAACCTTTTCTATTTCATCCTTTATCTTGGTACTAGCATCAGTCCATCAGAGTGCACATCACCTGGAGTGGCAGCTTGATCTAGGTTCACCTTAAGCTGGTGATAAACATTTTGCAGATTAGTGGTATGTTACAAGATATCCACATTTAAAGGTAAGAAGTATCACTTAATTATGGCAGACTCTCTAGGACTACCTGTGCATATACAAATGAGACAGGCTCCATAGTAACAATTAAACACTGGAAATCATTGAAGTGTAAGCTGCCCTATTATGAACTTCTAAAGTGCCAAAGGGGAAATAAATTCTTTAAAAAGGAAGTGAAATTGTGTATGAGCCAGTCTTAGCAACACACTCAAATGAATATGTAAATGTCTACCTACCCTTGAGGAAATTTTTAAGCTGCAACTGGCTCAACCTTTCAACCTCAATAGAAAAAAATCTTCATATACTTCTTATGTATCAGAATATCAACATTTTTTACAGTTCAAATGGATGGTAATAATCCTTTATCATTTTATAAATGAGGGATAAATTTTCATACTACAGTTGAATATAAAATCTTTAAAAATATTAATCAGATTGAAATAGAAGCTTCTCTTCACAGAATAGCACTTGTATTTTCATTTCATATAGCTATAAAATCATAAGGAATAAGATGAGAAGAAAAAAATTAGCATACTACACGAATATAATTAAAGAGAGAAAAAAACTTCTTTTTTTTCTTTTCTTGTGAGGATCATCATGTTGCAAACACCTAGTTATTACATTTTTCAAAAAATGCGCAGACATTTTCATGAACATGACATGGTCATTCTGCAAATTAACGTAAACCATGCACATCAAAATTAGATTGGCACAGAGTAATACTATGCTGTCACTGTATCTCTGTACATCGTGTTTTATGAATATATCCTCATCAAGAGTTGAATTCTGCACTACCATTCATCAAGTAAGTGCATGTTCACAATGTAAGAGTGACATATCCATTCAGTTAAATACTTAATATTTTACTTGAAAATACAATATCTTAATAAGAGAGCAAACAATTTTGTAAATAGTCAAAAAGTGGAAGTACATATATTGAACATGTGTCCACAGTTCATAAGCATCTGCAGAAGTTCACATTATCATACATGGTTGCTAAAAATGACAGTTATGATATTGGATTCTTTGAAAATGAAACTCGGAGATGATTAGTTTCACTTATCTTGTAATTGTGCATTTCCTGCAGTGGTAAAGAATTGGAATTAAGTTAAGCAAATGATAAACACCTGAAAATACAACCAATATTGAAGTTTAATGCTAAGCGATATCAGATCAACTCCAAATGGAAGGAAAATAAAATGATTTTCCATATGCACAAATGAAATGGCTGCGTAAGCTGAGGTAACCATAATGATCAATGTGTAACACAAGAAGTACATGCAAGTAGTGGGTTACATTCTGCTGCTAATTAATCCCAAAACACTGTGTAAAGAGTGTACTGAACATAATTCCACTAAGACTCAAGGTATAGATCAATCCTGCAATAATGAATGTGTCTGCTAATATAATCAAGAACATCAGTAAAATCATTGCTATAGCAAATCTAAATGGAAACATTTTACTACTTTGGCATAACTACAAAATAGAATTTAGGGCCACATGTGGAAATTCCCCAAAATTTAAAATAATTTCAGTCGAAAAAAAAATAAAGATAATATATTATCAGTTCTCAAATGAAGCTACCTTTTTAGGCTAAATCATGGTTGCTTACTTAATCACACATAAAAGTACATTAATTATTTAGATGCATTCACTAACCAGTATTTCAATAGTATTGAGTAAAACAAAATATTTAAAAGAGAATTAATTTTTTTAAATCTTATATTTCAAAGGCATAAGAGGTAAAGGTCGTACACTGGCCTATAGCAGATATAGTTCATGCAATATAGCAACAAGAGCAACTCACAATAAGAGCACCCACTGCCTCCTCAGTTGAGCTCATCTGAACAAGAGCCATGCGATGGTCATTCCTACACAGTATGGAAGCCACATAATTGCATATTTTTTAAAAATGAGCAAAATGATCCGATCTACACTTGCTTCGCATGTCAAAGTCTACCACATTCTTAATTAAGAGCATGCACAATAGAATGACAAGTACTGTATATTGGTTTGAACAACAGTGCAAAGATATGATTTGAGGAAGTAAATAGCTTACACTGTCCTCTATAGAAACACACCAACAGAGGAAACAGGCGCACACATCTACTTACTGAAAGAAGCGGAAGTTGTGCACAGTGCCACCATTAGATGAGAAAAGGGTCCGCATGTAATCTTCGTCGACACCATCCCTGTCACAAAATGTTCAAATTACATATGGTGCAGTAAAATATACAAACTAGTACTTACGGGATATTGGAGAGATGTAGAGTGGCACTTGGAGGAAAGATGTTCTGATAGTTTTTTGATCCCGGCTTCTGCAATAGAGTGTGAGGTGTAAATGACAACAGCTTACTCGTTACAATATGAACTACCCAACACATTCCTCAAGGATAAGTAATACTTGGGTGTGTTAAAAGCAACAACATACATATGTATTAATAATATATAACTCTTAATGTGTGTGTGCTTGCTTTAATATTACACATCTAACTCACTTTAAACCTGTGCAAGGCAGAGTTACTATGATCTTCAGTAAGTGCATCTTCCTGTGGTAAGAAAATAAACACAAAAAACACACACACAATTTGGTATGTAATTAGAGTATCATACAGCACAGTATATAAAGCCTATAAAGTCCTATCAAGTAAATTTAATATATACATTTGAATAGATTTATCTTAATGTTGACAAAAGTGTGTTTCTTGCATCATTACAAGGCTGCCATTTAGGACATAACAATAAAATATGAATTTTGATCCCCCCAAAAAAAGAAGAAAAAAAAAAAATAAATAAAAAAATAAATATATATATATATATATATATATATATATATACACATCAAAGAATTCTTTGTTGCATAGAGAGAAATAAAAAGACCAACCAAGATGTACTTACACCAAATATACAATATGAAGAAAAAATGAAAATAAAACAACACGGGACTTACTTAGTCTTCTAGCAAACTCTTACATTGGTTCCAGTTTGTGGCATCTGTACTTGAGCATGTTTGGAGTGAGTGACATGGATCTTCTTACCAAACAGAGACACTCCATTCAAGTTTGCTATCGCTAGGAGTGACAAGGAACACATTGAAAAAGAAGCACAGCAGCCATTACTTTAGTAAGTGAATACAAATATTCATTTCAACACCTTAACTTTACCGAACTAATCCTCTACCCAAGTAGTCCTTTACCAAATTCTTCTCCTGCATTACATGTCCTGCTACGTTGTACAATTCACTATTTATCTTCCAAGGGTATCAATTATTGAACAGCATGAAGTAACAACCACTTTATGTCATTAGTTCTGGTACATGATATAACAATGCACGTGTATATGTACTGAATATCTAAAGACTGGACAGCTGCAAAATGCATTGCTAATAGTAGTTCCATATTGCCAGATACAGTAGCTAAAACTATTGCATGCTGCAACTTATATCTAAAAATTGCAAATGATTGCACGTATGAGCAAGAGTGCAGAGAACAGTGCCCATTCATCGTGTGCTTGTGTAAGATCACATGATCACTCGTCATTCCAGAATATGTTAAGTAATATATTTTTCAATGTTAGCTTCTATTTTGTTCAAGAACAACCACATCAGTTATTCCACCATCTATATGTGGTATACAACCAACTCTAGATATGTCCACTACTACAGAATGCCACAGACATGAAGGAACTTGGCCTTTCCCAACATCTCCCATTGAAGAGATCTCTTTAGTGCAAAACATCAATCACTCTAATAATTGTGTTACAATCATTCCTTGCCACAGTAATTTACGGTAGGCGTCCACAGGCAGGCATCAATTCTTCTTTTCACCCTTGATCTTGAATCATTCAGATTAGTAGCTAATACAGAGGATGTCCAGTAAGTTATGAAGACAACCTCGCCCAAGGAGGAATACAGTGAGGAGAAAATTTTGGACCAAAGAGAAGTCAACATGCATGGAGCAAAGCAGCTGATACTGTTACTCTAGCAATATTAGACACAATTCTTTAGGAACTCGTCAGAAAATATGAGAATGATCTCACTTTTAAACTTTTGTTATGGAAGTGGTTGGTAAGCTGGAAATCAGTATAAATTGAACATAGGATGGATGGATGGAGGGGTAATTTGTCTGATAGTTCTAGAAAAGAGAAAGATTAAGTGACTCAATCCCCATAGAAATCTGAAATAAAAAAATTAAAAAAATGTGAAAAGCGAACGATCCTACTCAGACAAAGAATTACCTAAAACAACAAACCCAGCCCCTGTCACAAAAAGTACCTAATAAATAACACGATAGTTTCCTCCTTTAAAAAACCATACCAGTTTGAGCGTGTTGCAATTCTTTGAACTGAACCAGAGCAGAGTCTCTCTTATTGTAGAGAATCTTCACACGGATGACATCACCATACACTCCTGCAGTGGAGGAGACACACAATAACTACATGAAAACAATAATCAGTGGGGAAATATTAAGAAGAGTAGAATAACATGTACATACCAAAGAGAATGAACAGAGCATGAGGAGTTATCATCTGTAGAATTGAGAGAAGACAAACAGACAAGAAAAATATACACTAAGGCCAAGAAATGAATACATCTTGAGAAAGAAAATATGTCAGTGAGCCATGCCTAAGAATAGACCTTTAACCTTTTCATTCAAATTAGAAATGAGCACTACAGCCCCTGGTATCATGATAGAAGCTTGGGGCACAGAGTGAGGAGAAGCTGCAGGGTTGGAATGACTCATAGCTTCAAGGACAGCACGCAGGTTAGCTATAGCTTAACACAAAACAAACATTCAGTCAATTTACTGTGAAAACCCCATGCCATGTAAACATCGCACGAGAAGTCTCACCTGGGTTTTGTAATAGAGCTGGAGAAATCCCTATAGACATCAATATCATAAACAATATAAATGCTGGCTAAGAATGTCACCAATAATAGTGAGCAAGCAATATTTATATTATTATGTATTTGGGAATGAGTTATAAATAACATATTATGAATCCATGCCAAACATTGTCCAACCGTCGACAGTTCACACACAGAAGGTTTGTTTGTCACCTGCGAATGCTGAGGAGAGGTCAGGCATGACAGCTGCTGCTGCTGCTGCTGCGGACGGCTGGCTGCTGCCCATCTCACTCTCACCAGTGGGAAGCTCACGAGTATAATCTCTGCCACAAGTGAGAACAGTCACAAATGGACAGTATCAGATTCAACAAGTCTGATCCACAAAGCAATGAGAGTTCTCCATAATACAAATTATGTCAGACCAACTATCTACTATAACAATTTTAAAAATTCAATGAGCACCACAAATAGCAGTTGCTCTATGTTATCATAAAATATCTTCGAAGAGTGAACATGTGTACCTGGTCTTCTCATTGTTGAACTTGACAGTCAAGCTGCTGAGCTTGGAGAAGTCAATCTTAAGAGTGCAGCAGCCATTATATATGTTCTGACCATCCAGGCTCTACACGACAACGACAACAATGACAACAACAGCTAATTAGATAATGAGCCCATGATTCAGCATGCAAACTTATTACAAGTACAAGTAATGCCCAAATGATCACCTATTATAAATCCACTGAAGATAGAGATTTCATAGAACACACTTAGAAAGAAAAAAAAAAGGATCGAATTGACGAGACAAATTACAGAATGATAATCGATCTGTAGCATGAAAATTAGTTGTTTAACCAAATGTGACTATGCTAAATTTGAATGACCCACTGCTATCCTCAGAGACTGTGTATGCATATCCTACCATAACTTAGAGCTGCTAGAATGGCAAACTAGCTCAAACTTCATCAGTTAGCCCTAGCCCACATAGTCACTCACAGCCTTAGCATTGGAAGCAGCCACAGCATCTGGAAACTGAATGAGAGCATGGAACTGAGCTGCAAGAAGATACAATGAAATGCATTATTAAGTCATTGCCATCACATGTACTACTACACCTCAGGCAGTCCATATTAGGATTAATTGAACTAGACAGAGCTGTGTCAACACACATTCTCGTAAAAGTGTATTAAAGGTCCACTATCATGAATTATATCTGCATGGCCTTCATATTCTATCAGGGTGATGAGGTTATGACAACACAGGGTAACGTGTTCACTCATTCCATGTTCACGACTGAGTCATGAATGACTGCCACACGACTATCCATTGAGTTGCACTAATCAGTGAATCTCATTTCTTTGACAATTATCACAATCAATCAATCACACAACTAGGTCCACAGTATAGTGCACAATCTAGGCTCTGTAACGCACGATGACATACTTTAAACATTATGTACATGTGAAATTACTCCAATTATATCATGAACCAGCCATGAATAGTTGATGGTCAATACCAGCACATTTGGTAATGAAACCAGCACTACATGGATTTCCATTATGCACAGTGTGTGTTGTACGTGTTTGTATGCACGTTGTATAACGTTGGAATTTTATAGTATGATCAAACTGTTAATGTTTATTAAAACATTACATATGAAATACAGCACAGTATGCTATTTAGAATAAATATAAAAAATACAATACAACAATAATGAAGCCAACATGTCTGCCTAGAGGTGGACACTTACTGTTCTTGTAGAAAGTGACAACACGAAGGATACTTCCATACTTGGAAAAAATCTAGGAAATCAAGAAAAGAAAAGAAATGAGGAAGGAAACCATCGCACTCCCTTCTCTCAGGACAATACCACATACACTCGTACTGAAGGTCAGTGCAGAAAATTGACAATAGAGGACTAATGCTCACACTGACTTAGAACAGAAACCAAAATCATGATCATTCAAAGTTTAAAATAACAATTCTATAATGAAGATCAAACAACAAAGAAAATGATATTTATATCACACACACACACACAACAACAATAACAAATTGATGGAAGAGTGTAAGCAATAAGGATTCATTCTAATTCAGCTTAGTAAAGAGTTGAATATCTATATATAAATAGCTTTAAGTTTGTTTGCTGTTCGAACCTTTCTCGGGCTATACTGCTCCAATCTATAATCTATAATCTATATAAAATTCATATCATTTGAATTCATATTTACCAGGGATGGTTTGTAGTACAAAATGATTTCCTAAGATCACACAAAAAAGTTAGAGGTCAAAATCGGTATTTTTTGGGCAAATTTAGCTTGAATTAGTAAAGGGTTAACAACTAAACAACCCCGTTTTTAAAATGGTGGTTAGAAAGAAAGAAATAATAATTCTATGAGGAGCAGCGCTGAACTGGAGTACTTTGAACAAGCATTAAAACTAAATCAGCAGCTATCCAGATTACTAAGCTAAACTTGAGCCAGTGTTAAATTTTCAACAAAAAGAAACAAATAATAAAGCTAAATAAAATAAATAAATAAATAATAATAATAATAATAATAATAATAATAATAATAATAATAATAATAATAATAATAATAAATTAATAAATAAAAAATTTATCTTCTTCAGCCAAATAAATTTACAATTACTACCAATTTCATAATTTTCCTCACTTAAGAATGCCCACCACCCAGTACTGTAATTGCAGCAGCTGTCCTCTTTCCCCTCATTCATAGAGGATTATTTAGCTCAGGTGAGAGAGAGAGCAATGCAGCAGCTGCAATTATGGAATGTAGCTATTCAAAACACTGAAAAAAAGTTTCGCCTATTTTTTTTTTAATATTGTTGCCACAACTTTGAACTCCTTTACCTAAATATTCTATTTACATTAGTATTAAACAATATAAAACAAAGGGAAAATTATAGCATCATACCATATTAAACAGAGGGATAATTAGTATCACACCATATCAAACAGAAGGGTAATTAATATAAGACCATATTAAATAGTGGAATAATTAATATCAGACCATATTAAACAGAGGGATAATTAGAGTATATATCATATTAAACAAATCCTGTTGATCACTTCATCCAAACTATGCACATGTTCAATAAGGCTGCACCTGATGCAAGACGTCAAGTGTGATTGGGTAGAGCATATTTTCAATGATCACACGGAGAATAGAGTTGCCATTGCCTTGTGAGGCTGGGTCAAGAGATAATCCTGACATACCGATGGCAGAAGGGGACACACCTCGGCTTGAAGAGACAAGGCTGCCAGAAGGTCTAGAAGACTAAAAAAAATTAATAAAATATTTTAAAAAAATTTTTTTAATTTTAATTTTAAAAAGAAAGAGAGAGAAACAAAGCAACAGTTTCCACAGTATGATACATTATCAAGCAGAAAGTCAGGTAGACGAACAACCTATAAATGGAGGATGTGGGGGTGGGGGTTAAGCGTAAAAAATACTATCACACACTATGAACACAGATGAAAATCCAAACCCAATGGTATATTAGTGCCTACAGTAGCAAGCAAAGGAAGTTATACACATGCCATGTTGTGAATATGTGTGCTTTTATGATGATCCTCCATTCTAATATAAATGGGCATGTTGTACTTTGGCTAGTTGTATTGAATGCAACATGGCCATGAGTGCACAGGTGTATGTCAGCACATAAGCTTAGAGTATGTGTGAGGGATAGAGTTTGGACTAGCAAGAGGAGAGGTGGCAACTGGTCATTTAGCCAGTAAAGGAGAGAGAGATATATAATAGCAATGGAAAACAAGTAACAACAACAAAAATTGAAAAGAAAACAGATTGGTGCACCCTGGGGGAAGATAACTGTGATTGCCATGAGTGATAGTTCTTAAATAACAGATTCCTGTTGATAGTGTTCCAAAGGTCTCATCATAACATATTTGACATGTTTCTGATGTGTTGCTACAAATACTTTACTTGCATATGATGCAACTAATAGCAAGTAAATGAATGAAGAGGAAAAGGAGAGGGAGGGGAGGGGAGGGGAGGGGAGGGGGGGGGAGGGGACATTACATAAGTGTCATAATTAGGCTAGAATAAAGTGATTACACAAAGTAAAATATAAAAATGTAAATTGTATGCCACACATTTACCTGCTGTGTCTTCAATTCTTGATGTTTGGAATACTGCACATAAATTGTTCGCTCCCTAAAATAATTAAAACTCTTATCATAATAAAAACAACCAGAGGGCCATTGCAGCTTGGCTTGCAATAATCAAGTCACTGGTTGTCCAATAGACAAAACATGCATGGACAAAGAAGAGCCCATCTACACATCAGCCTGCACTTGGCCTGTCTGCATTGCACCTGCCTGGCTCAGGGGCGGGCGGGCAGGCACACTGCCACTGCCACTGCTGTGTGAGGCAGTGGTTGGTTTGGTTTGTGCACATCATGTCCACTGATTGGACCATGGCGAGAGAGAGAGAGAGAGAGAGAGAGAGAGAGAGAGAGAGAGAGAGAGAGAGAGAGAGAGAGAGAGAGAGGAGAGAGAGAGAGAGAGTAATGTCAGACTCAGTTGCTCTGTGTGTGGACAAGATTATACATACTTCACATATTTAGTGTCACGGTTTGGCTCCTTGCTCGCTTATATGAAAGATCTACAATTTTTTTTAACACACACGCACACACATACGCACTGTATATATTATCATCATCACAAATATATTTCTGACTAGGATTGATTATGAAGAAAAAAAGTTCATTTTATATTTCTCAGTTGTACCTGATGGTAGCAGGCACAGTGGTGTAGTAGTGGATCATCCTGGAGGCTGCAATGGACTCACTGAACTCAATGAAGCCCTGGTTCTTCACTTTAAGCAAAAGAATATTGACAACTTGGCCAAAGGGAGTCCCAAGAGCCACTAGATCACTTTCAGTCGTATCTGAGGAAAGGTTCCTCAAATGGAGGACCTTAGACAATGCTGCTGACTGCTCCTCCATCTGCGGCTATTCACACGACAAAATAGGAATTATGAAACATAGCAGTTCTACACACAAGCAAATGTTAATTATGTTAACTATATAATTTATTTGAACTTGGTAATGTGAACATTTTCAAAGAGCGGTGAATCAGAAGCAAGCCAGGCATAATGTAGACAACAGAGAAACCATCAGAGAAGCAAGCCAGCTATAATGAGGAGAATCGAGACCAGGTGAACCAAATGCAAGCCAGATACTACACAGAAAGCAGAGATACCATCAGAGAGAAGCACGCCCAGTACAATGAAGTTGACAGGTTCAGAAATTGAAACAGGCAGACAGGCTACAATGCTCTCAACCGCAAGATGATTGCTGCTAACCAGGCCTGGAGACGCTAGAAAAAAAAAGCCTTGTGAACTCAAGATGACAGATACCTAGCCTTCAACCACGAGAACATGTGGGGCTTCATCTTTATCTGCTGCTGCTGCTGCTGTGAAAGGCACTCTTTTTGAAAGAGTCACTGAAACAAGCAATTCTGGAGAAGATCAGAAAAGAACATGGTGATAACTTCATCACAAAGACACTGTCTCTGGAGAATATTAAGAAAGCCAACTCCATTTGCCACTCATGCTACAACAAAATGCTCAGAGGAAAGATGCCCAGTCAATGTGCCAAGAACAATCTGCAGTTGTATCCCACCCCACCACAACTGCCAAGTTCATTGAGTTTATTGAGTGGTAATTCATAATGTTCATATTGCCAATTTTAGTGACCATTAGCTTATGAGTGAGCAGGTTTATGGCTGGACATCTCTGCTCCTGATTCCTTTCTAGTTTTCCTTCTAACTCTTCTTATGGTAGACGCTAACCAAACCTTTTGGGTTAGAGGCTATATACTTTAGAGGGTGGTCTGTGGTAACCCTAAATTCCCACCCCAGGCCCACTCACAGTGCACAAACACAAAGAAGTTAAAAGTTTGGAGGCAAAAATGCAAACAACAGAAAAAAGTAGCACCCTATAAAGGCTGATAAATGTTCGGTAACTATTTAGTGTCAGTGCAAAAGTGAAATAAGGGATTACTTTACAGTTGCTGGCCTTGGGGAAAAAAAATACTGGTGGTGACTAGGACAGTGCATTCTGGTAAGTGTGAAGAAGGTGCTATTAGCTAGATTAAATTTTTATTGCCATTAATCTATCAACTATAAATGCCTTTATCTCCTAGCAACTATTAGAAAGTGTTTTACAACTGTAGTCTTTTGCTGTGCTTCTACAGTTGACTGTTGGGGACCTGGTGAGCTCCAAAACAAATAGCTGAAAATAAAAATATATAAAATATAAAAGTGAGACAAAATTTTCATTTTTATCATTCTTTCAAGTCCAATTTTCTCATTTCTGAAACTTTCTAGCCTTATCAAGGCCCCCATTGCGTGTCTACTTATGAGCTTCTGGAATTTGAATAAAGCTGCAGGATCTAAAAATGGTATTTGGAGTGGTTTCTAGCAATGTGAGGTATACCTGCTAGTGCATAAGTAAAAGCCAAGAAGTGATAGCATGACTCCATCAATATCAACCATATCTACATTGAACAACAACTTTTAAAAAATCTTTAAAATATAAATCATCAACAGCTATATTCTTAATGATAAAAATGAACTGGTCTTCAACCAACTGGGACGTTAATCCTCACCTTTTTGGTTGCTAAATCTTGTTGCTCCATGGAATTTGGATAAGAATTCACACCTACTACAATGAAACACACCAAGCAATAAGGATAATCTCCACTTGATTGAACCTCCCCAAGTGCTAACCTGAACTAGCTCCTCCTTCATGAAGTACTACACACAATTATAAGTGTGATCTCGAATGTCACCATATGCACAGAATCTTATCTCCTTGAGACATAAGAGGAAAATGAAGGGAAGATTGGGACACTGAGGGAGGGGAGGGAGGGAAGAGAAAAACATCCTTAAATAAATATTGACATGAAATCCACACTAGCCACTTTTCTTTGGTGGTAAAATATAGATACTTCATGTTGCTGCTCAAGTTCAAGTTATAATATAAGAAATGAAAACAACAACACCAATCAACAAAACAAGCATTCCCTAAGCAGCTTGTAACAACAACCCCAAGCACTAATATATACATATATATATATAGCAGCTGTTGAACTATGCTTAACATGAAATGCTACTTGTCTTCTTTAAAAAAAAAAAAAACATACCTGTGATCTTGAAATAGTTCACTTGGCCAGCAACGTATTTTAGTCCTCTGGTTGAGTAGTGAACTTGAAATTTGGTGTCCTTGGTGCTAAAGTGTCAAGTACGCAAATTTCTAAAAGATATTAAAAAAATTTAAAAAAAGCTATAAATTATAGATTTCCCTTTACGTATGGTTTATAATAAATGAAAAATGGCAAATATACCATTTAAAAAAATCTGCATTACCAACTACATCATGCATATTCATTCCTTCATCAACACTCCTCATATCTGATGTGCATGTAGGTGGAGTCTGTTGTTTTCTTTGTGTCACATTGGGGTGCTCCTGTTTTGTAGCCTAATTGCTGGCCACTTTTCATGCATAATTTGTACAATGGAGTGCCCAAACAACAACACATGCACATCCTTCCAAGGACTTCAAGTCACATACCTAGTTAATACGTCTATGCCAACCAGTTGGAACAGGATGCTCATTAATTCTCTTGCTCTCTACTTCATAGTGTATGAACACATACTTTCACACCCACTTAGTCCTATAACAATAAAATCATATCATTGAATCCTACACAATCTTGTTCCAATCTTACTAGACAAAAATTCTATATATACCAAAGAGATGTATAACGAAATATCATGCAGAATTGCAGATATGCTGCGTCCATGAAATAAACTAAATAGCAAGAAGAAAAATATTACCAAGACTGATCCAATATTTCCTTCAAAATTTTAAGTATGCTTTGCATTATTAGGTTGCACAGTTCCATGTAGAACCAGATACCACATTTTCCCCATTTATTTCCTTTCCTAATGAACAGCTACTTGAGATAGCTAAACCATGTGGCATGCATTCTCACAGGGTTGAATACTGATTCTCACCCTTCCCTCTCCCATTGCATGACACACCAACTACTGTTGCTAATTTGTGAGTGTGTTAGTTAACAATGCAAAGCCTATGATATTTAAAGACTGATGAAAAAAATAACAACTTGTATGCAGTCTAGGGAGTGGAATTTTGGAGGAAAAAATTTGGTTTGGACAGCACAGAATCTTCTACTCAATAGAGTGTAAGTTATATATACATTCACTAATTTAATCAATTGTTGCTGCATCTATATTAAGTCTAAGTATCTTTATATATATATATATTAAAAAAAAAAAAAAAAAAAAAAAAAAAAAAAAAAAAAGGGCAATTGTGCTGTAGTTGGTAAAGGATCGTCAACTCTCTCTTTTTTTTTTTTTTTTTTTTTTTTTTTTTTTTTTTTTTTTTTTTTTTTTTTTTTTTTTTTTTTTTTTTTTTTTTTTTTTTTTTTTTTTTTTTTTTTTTTTTAATATATATATACCAAATCGTATGTTTCGTTTTTACCCGCGAACTTATTAAAGTCTAAATGTTATTTTCTTGGGAATCTCCTTGTTCTCCTCCGACTACCAGTGCAAAGGTCCCGAGTTTAACTCCTGGTTATGGTCGAGTTCCCCCCCCCCCCCCCTATATTCACAATTAAGTCAAAACATTAAATCATAAGTGAGCAGGTCTTTTGGCTGGAAATTTCCAGTCTTGTTCTATATATTTTTTAGCAATAAATGGCCAAAAACTATTTAGATGAACTTTGCACATACGTCCTTGTGTGCTGGGGAAGGTGTTATGTTCGGGGTTGGTTCAGAAAATATCTTTCCCAGATCACTGGAGTAGTTTTTAATGATTTTTAATGATTGGGAATGAAAATGACTGTGATTGGTAAAATTATGGATCATGATACTAACTACAGCTTGGGATGGTTTGTTGATGATGCTGTGGTTGGTAAAGGGTCAGTCCTTGAGGGATTACAATTTATCGTACCATTAAAGAAAGGGCAAGTGATCAGCACAAAAAAAAGAGTTAACTACTAAAGTGGTGAGGCAATTCCGTTCAGAAGGAAGTGAAGAAAAAGACAGGGTTCATCAACCTACCAGCCTCACTTGGTCATCCACATGGAATCTGTCTGACTCTGGGGTAGACAGATATTGTTTTGTGAGGCAGTTGCAGTATTTCTTTCCCATCTATCCACTTCCTGATATTTGTGCATGTTTATTTTAGAATACCATATCTATTAATTGAATCATGTGAATATAGAGATTAATTCTATCATATATGTTTGAATATAGAGATTAGCATCAATAATTTTCTTTTGTTAATATAGACATCACAGATATATTTGGCCCGGGGCAATAAGGGCTATATTCTTCTAGAACAGAATAAAATCTCTGATTTGCAACATCACAACAAAAAATGAAATAATTAATTTATCACACAACACAGCCGCTGCCTGTGGGAACTGTAGTATACCGGCCATTCTGACTATGACCTGACACTAACCAAGTTCAATATCCATCCCAGATGTACACAGATACCAGTGTGAGTGCACTACATCCAACCAATAGAAGCCAAACTCTAGCACATGAGATCAGTTTACCACATTTACAATTCTACAAGAAATTCCAGGTACTGCCTCAGTTCTACAACTTCAAAGGCGTGGTGTCAGTCTGTTTGTCATTGCTACATATTCCTCATGCACCACACACCACGTCATGCAGGCACACATACACATAGCATTGGACATGTTTTGACCAGTTCAATCAGCATCTGAAAATGTTATTATACTGTATGTAACTGGGGAGAACACATTTCATTGAAAATGAAGGACTATATTTAAATTGACCCGTTTCAAAAGGGAATGGAACAAGACGGTACTCATGTAGACCACAGGGTAGATGACCATAAACATGGGTACAGTCTTGTTCGATTCCTTTCTGTAACACACCAATCCTATGTAGTCCATAGTTTGTACACACACATTCTTGCTCTTCTTCCGAGCTGTTCTTGTTGTTGGTTTTAATGCGCTCATGACATATATATATATATATATATATATATATATATATATATATATATAAACATGTTGTAGGTGTATCATTACTTTTTGAATGTGTGTGTGTGTGTGTGTGTGTGTGTGTGTGTGTGTGTGTGTGTGTGTGTGTGTGTGTGTGTGGTGTGTGTGTGTCCACCAGTCCAAAAAAATCCAAATAATTGCCTTCTAGATATCTACCTAGTGGGTAGATAATTCTTTCCATTTCTCTGGTCTTAGTTAGATGCATTTATATTTACTGGAGCATTAGGAGACTTCTGGTACTGACGTTATTAAAAGATTACAGGCAGTCCAATGATACGTGAATTATGTGTCAGAGATAACAGAGATAAGTGGACTTGTGACATAAATGGTACAGGGAGGTTACACCTCAATGCCTTTTCACATATGGAATCCTCTGCAACTAAAACTATTATGAGCAGTCCAATTGTATACAAAGTAATATACACGAGAAAACAGAGATAGAGAGAGCGATAAATCTGAGCACTTGAATTTCACAGGAACGTTTTTCACACCATTACCTAAGGGTGCTGTTTCTAGTCGAGACATTAGCTTTTGTCATTGTGTTTCCAAAAATATAAATGTGGCCTGAAGCTATCCTGAGTTTGTAACTGCTCATTACTGAATCAATTTTGTTGGAAAGCAGTCAAAAGTTCAACAAAAAAAAAAAAAAGAGCAACACAAAAAAAAAAACAATGATAAAAAAAAAAAAAAAAACAAAAAAAAACAACAAAAAAAACAATAGAGCAAGCTTATCGAACTCCTAAAAAAGATTGAATTGTCTGAGTAAGGGACAACTCCGACAATGACCATGAGTAGTGAAGAAATATGCAGGATGGAAAGTAGCAGCTGATATATTTATATGCCACACTAATATCATAAATAAGGTCAAAGATAGTTCAGCATGTGTTGTGTTCGTGTAGAGAAAGCTTTGCACATCTCTTCCAATTATCAGGTACGAGAAAGTGTAAAAATTCCAATGATAGTTAATTAAAGCCAAATAGTGCACCACCAAAAAAAATTTGGCGATAGGTACTGCCGAGATTCCTTGGGCAAGGCAGATACAAGGTTGATGGTGTATTAATGTTGGTATTGGAATAGGGCAGACATTGTAATGAGGGACTATAAGGATCATATCCTGCCATATTGCAGAGATGCATTCATAGCCATCACAAGAAGCAAAATTTAAATGGACTACTAAAGAAAACCCACAATTTGATGTCAATTTAGTTTAAGACTGAATGGATGCCATCAAAAGAAGCAAAAGGTCTTCTTAAAAATAATTGAAAGCCAATCAACTTCTGGCCAAGTACTGCAGTATGGGTGTACAAGTCAGGCACTAATGTAAGCACCATTTGTTGACAATGAGACAGAACAATAAAATGTGAGTACTTGTAATCAGACCAAGAACTAATGAATGAATTCACTGGTTTCAATTCAACCATACCTTACTTAGTTTCTCCACCTTTTAGTGTCATATCTATCTCTGTAGTTGTCAGCTACAAGTGTGGAAGGTAATATAGAATACCTTAAACCTATGGTGAATGCACATAGTTACAGCAAAAAAAAATGTCAACACTGGACAGAATTGACTCCAGTTTTCCATAGGTAATTATTGGGTATAAACTAAACAACTTTAGAAACATGAAAATAATATACATCACATCTATTGTTCTTAGTTACCTGAAATATTCCCCCAAAGATTAGGAAGCAGAGGAGTGAGCAGGAGACTGAAAAGTCAAGAACAGAAAACTTAGAAGGAAAAGAGTGGGGGTTCTCCAACTATTCTTCCACACGCATCCCCCCCAAGGTGGTGTGGAGTCCAACCTCAAAAATATCTAGAAGCTCGAAGCTCGAAGCTCTTCTTGTTTTGGGGGTTGGAGTTCACACAAAACGAAAAGGCGTGGTTAATTCCAATTTGAACCCACCCTGGAAATCATAAAGAGTCAGTTTAGAACTTCTGACACTTGGGATCGGTCTCATTCACTTGATTTTGAAAACTTAAAGTTGACACTTCCTGGATGACATCTGTGTGAGAGATTACTTGAATTGGGCATATTTTTGGCAGCTGGTTCAAGCATATTCAATTTTTGTGTTACCTTCTTTTCATGTCAGGTGGGATGCTGCTGCTATTGAATGCAGCTGGACTGATTTATGTCAACGTCTTTTTGTTTCCAAGGACCTTCGTGATAAATGGTGGTCTATTATTCATGACAATTATCAAAGCAATGGAAGGCATTATCATACACTAAAACACATTCAATTTATGTTAGATTGTTGTGAAATATTTCAAAAAGAACTTAAGTGTGTTGAAGAAGTACTACTGGCCATATATTTTCATGAGTGAGTGGAGTACATTTAAATGGAAGGAATGATGTTTTACTAATTTACAGTATTGTGTATGATGTGAAGGCTTCTGATAATGAAGAGAAGAGCGCAGAAATGTTCATGAAATATGCTCAAGAGTGTTTTAATGTAAGGAATGTTTGTTTCTCTTCATTGAAATATAATTTTTTTGTTGTAAAGCATGAAGAGAATTACCAAGTGTGGTACAAATAAATTCTCTTGTGTTAACATTCTGTCTTCACATGATTTAAAATATGCTGTGATGGTCTAAGTGTGGTCAATTGTTGAAAATCCCATTATTGTTTTGGTACAAAATTCAATTTTATAGTTTTGATATATATATATACTATCAAGTGCGAATAGTCTGTCTGTGTGTCTGCGATTCATGCTTGACTGGTTGAAATTAGACCCACGAACCCATATATACATGGGTTTAGAATCAGTGTCACCAGGGCAATGTCATAAGATTTATATGGCCACACCCCTTTTGGTTTTTAAAAAAGCCAAAAATGGTATTTTGCCAGAAAAACGAATGGAGCTACAGGCTTAAGTCTTTGGCATGCAGACACAGCTTGACTCTTGCTAATAACGGGGTGGGTTCCATCAGTGTTACCAGGGGAACATCGCAAGCATATCTATATGAACACACCCCTTTCTGTTGGTTTTTTTTTTTTAAACCAAAAATTGTACTTTTGTCAGCAAAAAAGAATGGGGCTAGACACACAAGCCTATATATATAATTGGAAATAGTGTCACCAGGGGGGTGTAAGCATATTTATCTGGCCTCACCCTTTTCTGTATTAAAGCCAAAAATGGTACTTTTGCCAGAAAAAAGAATGGAGCTACAGGCCTAAAAATTTAGCATGCAAACACAACTTGACTGCGAATAACATGGGGTGGGTCCCATCTGCCCACGCCTCTTCCTCTTCGTGTGTAAAGCTAAAAATGTCAAAAATGGTACTTAAAGAAACAGTTTGACCTAATCACATGTTAGTTTTAAAATTCTACATGTCTTCAAGGCAGACATTTTTGTAAAGTGCGAATAGTCTATCTGTCTGTTTGTGTTTCTGCAATTCACGGTTGAAGTGAGACCCATGAACCCATATATATTTAGTCTATATGGCCACACCCCTTTCTGTATTCTAAAATGAAGCCGAAAATGGTACTTTTGCCAGAACAAAGAATGGAGCTACACCCGCTAACACATGTTTATAACCAGGGGAATGTCGTAAGCATATCTATATGGTCCCACCCTTTTCTGTATTCAAAAAATATATAGCCAAAAATGGTACTTTTGGCAGAAAAAATAATGTGGTTACAGGCCTAAAATTTGGCATGCAGGCACAACTTATCGTAACAGTGGTTAACATTGAATTATCCTGATATACCTCCATATTTGTGTAAGCAAGTGAAGAAAACAGATGGGTCATGGACATATACCAGTTGAAACTCTGTCGGATATGGTATTAGCGAAAGCACTAATGTTTCCATATTGTTATTAGCCTAGCTCATAAAGAAGATTTTAATGAAGAATGAAGACTAATTCAAATTTTTTTATTTTATTTGTCTCTTTTGGGGAGTTCATTGGCTTAGGAGTTGGACATGGACCTTTATTAGAGGCTCCTGAACACAACATGGAAAGGTTGGATTGTTATTATCTACTATCTTGGCAAAATATGAGTTAGTTTTGTATTATTTGCACTCTCAAATACATAACATCGTAGATATGTTGAATCTCTGTTTCTCAGAGTTGCAGGATTAAGAGAATCGCTGGCTCCATTGGGATAAGATTTGGCGATAAACTTGGAGTGTGTGGGAAATGGATTTAAGATAATAAAACATGGAATTGAAGTATGTCTCCAGTCTATCATATTTTAATGTTTATGCATATGTGTGTTTGTTGGCAAACAATATCTAATCGGTTAGGTTCTTGGTTAAGTTCAAATGCTGCTTGGCCATAGATCCCCCCCCCCCCCCCTCCCCATCATTTCTGATTAGACCACTCTTAGCAGGGTAGGCATCATTTAGGCATATCTATCTTACTATAATTCACAATTTGCTTCTCTGTCGGATTGTCTGTGTGTATGTGCGCACTCGAACTCCTCCCAAGCCACTGGAGGAATCTTCGCGAAACTTTCAGGGATTGATTAAGCTGCCTCACTGCATGATCTCGCGAAAGTTTTGTTCAGATTGGGTTTTTCCGATGGGTGTGGTTTGGTGATATGAACACTCACATAAACTTGCATGTCTTAATTGCATCATGTTTGTTTGATTAATGAGATTAGTGTCAATAATTCCTACATGTTTCATAAAGCAAACTAAGCAAGTTTGTTACTACAGGTAGCAGTCTTAAAAACTGGCCATAGGGTGGGTTTTCTTCTAGTATATATAAAGTAGTAGTGTAATCACCAAAAATGTTTGCCTAAGGCTCTTCAATAGTTGAAAGGATTTTGATGAAACTTCCCAAGCATGATCCATGGGTGACATGCTATACCCCTATTAAGTATTCTGGGGGGGGGAGGGGGGGGGGGGAAGAGAGAATTCTAATTTAATACATAAAGAACCTTGGCAAAATAATTTAGGCATAGCTTTTTTCAAGTGCATGTTGGTGTTTCGATTCCCCGATTGGGCATTCCCTACCACCTTTTTCCCCCTTCCTTTCCTTCCCCCTTGCTTCTCTTCTTTTCCAAATACCTGATAAAAGTATTACTTGGTTCTTCCTGACTAAAATGTAACTAATCAGGGTCGGAAGGACTGCTCCCACTGGTGGTCCACATGAAATTGAAACCCCCCCCCCCCCCCCCCCAAAAAAAAAGTATAAAAAAAGAGGTTATTGACTACAGAGGCCAATAATGTTATCACACAAAGCTGAAAAATATTCAGTAATTGTATTGTGTTTGTGTGACTGTACTCCTCAGCGTTCAGTAATTGTATTTGTATGTGTGTGTGTGTATATCTTGAGTTGGCTCCAGCAAGAACTTCTACATCCTGTGGCTTTTGATGTACAGAACTGTCTTTAAATACTTCAAAATATAAACTCCACTTTACTCTATCATAGGTAAAACAATGTCATATCTTTAATTATAAACTTTAAAATGGTGCTGTGTACCCCCTTATAAATTTTAACCTCGAGTGAAAATTATTGGAGTACCTTGAGGGGAAAAAAAGTACTACTATGTGGATGGATATACTTTAGTGTTGCATGGATAATAAATTTGATAGGCACAGTTTATGTAGAGTTGGGGTTTCTGTATTTTTGAATCTTATTTGTCATTAGTTTTCAACATTAATAATGGCAAATCAGGTCAACTATGCTCAACTTTGTCCTCTGCTTCGATTACTTACAGTATTCATTGATTAGATGATAGTTCAAACATGTGGGCATAAGTTTTAATTAATTATTTGTTAGTGCATGGATTGTTAATGCAGTTGAATAATCTATATTTACTAGGAATGCTCCTCCACTATCACAGTACATGCACATGTCGGAGACTAAAAAAGAGTTCCTCTGCAGACATAATTTGAGGAATTCACATTTTCAACTAAAAGTAACAAAAATGTATTGTTACTCTATATTTTAGCATGGCACCTCCAAAGCTATTTTACATCTGAAGTTTAAATTGTGTTTGTCAATATTGAATTACAGAACTGTGACCAAGTGAGTGCTCCCAAGGTTGAGGGTATGATCCTGATGACCAAGGAGCATCACACAGAAGAACATGACAATCTCAAGTTGTGAGTGTTGTTATTGTTAGTGTTGTCATGCTTACATGTGGTCATTAACACATTGTGTTGTTCTTCTAGAAGCTATCCTTGCAAAGGGGCTTAGAATGATTGTGTGATAAGCTAGCTAGTGCAGTGACAGTTATGGTTAAACTAGCTGATGACATCTGCTTAGTGGGAGAGAGGTGCAACAACTTGTCAGCGTGATGAGTGTGTGCTTATCCGTATTTCAAACCAAACTACATTAATCAAGTTAGACATTTAGATGTGAATTGCAATTTGATCAATGTCAGGAATTGTAGCAAATCGTTCCAGAACAGCTAATTGATGTGTGTCCATAGGGAGTGTAATTGTACAGTATCTTACACTTCCTCTGTCTTTCTCCCCACTAACTTTTTAAAAAAATTATTTCTTTGTTTGGTTTTTTTTTGATGGAGTTTCCTTTTTAATATGAAAGTGTTCACATGCACTGCCACCCACTCATTGCCACATTCACACACAAGCACACATGTAGCATGCATACGTGCACACACATGTAGCATGCACATGTAGCATGTGCATATGCACACACATGTAACACACACATGCACAGCTTTATTTAGCATTAGTATTTGTATCAAGTTGACTGGTAAACTTGGTGGATTAATCAGTTGTAGTTATATTTCTTGACCATGCACTCTCAGAGAACATCGAACACTCACATCATATCTATTTCAATCTCTTCTACTGTAATCTTTCCTTGTTTTGTCTGTTCTGTTTGTTGTTTTTTCTGTTCATTTGTGTTGCACAGATTTGGATCAGAAGATATCCACTACCTTTTAGATTTTGACATGGCTATACTTGGCCAAGATCTTGAAGGTAGAATGTACTTTTATATGTGCTAGCAGAAAATCCACCCTAGGTGCAGTTTTTAAGTCAACTATGTGCAGTAAAGACATATTTGATTTGCTTAAACATGAAGGGATTAACATTAAACTCATTAATCAAACAAACATGATACAATTAATGAACATGCCAAATTTCAGTAATAGTTTAGGTGTTCCATGTCACCAAACCACACCCATAGCCACCCAATATGAATGAAACTTTCACCAGGATGTGCAGTAAGGTGCCCTAATTAATCCCAGAAAGCTTCGTGAAGATCCCTCCAGCGGTTTGGGAAGAGTTAGAATCCGCACAGACAGACAGACAGACAAACAGACAGACAGACAAATTGTGAATTGTAGTAAGATGATGGAAATGTGGAACTATTAGTGGGATAAAGATCAAGCATTAATTAGAGAGTAAGATCTTATAGCTAAACATACATGCAGTGCACCCAAAGGTCTCATTAGTTCAGCCAAGTTTTGTTCTTTTAGTTATTGTTGTAAGGAGTCAGTCTGAGTTATTGTATTTGTTCACTTCAAGCAATTCTTTCTTGAAATTAATTAATTAATTTTTCTAATACATTTTCCCTCACTCTCTCTCTCTGTCTTGCTCCTTCAAGCAATCATTTGGATATGTTTTTCGTGAACAATTGAATTTAGTTTCTTTGTTCCTTCAAGCAATTAGTTCAACTTGGGGGGGGGGGGGGGGGTGGTGGGTGGCTAGGGATGGATGACTGGGATTTTGATAGTCAGAAACTGTATATTCAAATAATTTATTCTCCTTATCCACTTCCCATAAATATTATTTCTCATCGGTTCGATGTGTTCTTAATGTGGTGTACATGTTGTGTACAATTTTTCATCTATTACTTCTACCTAAACCAATTTTGCAATATGTCACTCAGATTCTACGCGATTCAGTGAGTGCAGGAATATTCATGATGTCCATATTAGTAATATTGGAAGATGATGTAAATAATCCCATCAAGTGTCATGTTGAGAATCATATGTTAGATCTAGATACTCTCTGATGTGACATTCAGATCATCTCAACCTTATAGAGTTGAGAATTTATGCTAGGAACACACACAGGAAACTACAGTTGAAAATATAGAATATCTTATTAGCAAATGGTTCAAAACATACTGTATACATCTACGCTACACACCCAAACATGGCTTATTTTAAGTTTTAGCACATCCAACCATCTTTTTGTCAGTTAGATTCATGGAAATAATTGGGAGCAAACCTGTATTACAGGTTTATGTATAAAAGAGCCTGCAAAAGCAGCAGTTTAGCCTTTATTTACTAGCATGACAACTGCATCACTTATCAAGGGACAGTGGGTGTGCATTTCTTATCTTTTGTAAAGAGGATTATTCCAGCAGCTGTGAATCAACATTAGAACAAGGAAATCAAGTGGTCTGCACCCACAAACTCCACAGTGTGCACTTACTATAGACTTGCAGAATGGCTTGTGCTCATTATGTGTGTCACATCAACGAAAATGTCTACACAAAATTTGTACTGTGAAATTAAATAACCCCCCCCCCCCCCTTCTTTTTTAGTGTGAGGGAAGGTGTGTATGTTTTCAATAACCTTTTATCAGAATTATCTGTAATACTAAAAATGAAATTAAAAAAAAAAATAAAAAAAAAAAAAAAAAAAAAGAGAGAAAGCCTGAGCACTGCAGCCACAACAGGCAGCGGGTCACTAAAAAAAAAACCCAAAAAAATTCTGCCACATCCCGGGGCCATTCATGCAAAGTTTCATCATAATCAGTCCATGGATTTAGGAGTTCCGAGAGAGAGAGAGAGAGAGAGAGAGAGAGAGAGAATTTATATAAATGCCACAAATAATATCAGTTTGTCTGCCAACCCAATACATTTCTGAACTGCCTTTATTTGCTGGTTAAAACTCATTGTAGAGTTTGTTTTCTGCAGTCAACTACAAGATTGGTGAATATTAAGTGTAACTATAGCAGCTACTCGTGAAATCTTATGTAGATTTAAAAAGTGTATATACTGATAAGTTCAATAGACAATACAAATTAAATTCTGCGTGTGTTCACTGTGAGCACAGGTGCATGACTGTAGCAGCGCTAAGCTGACTCTGTCATGGCAAAAAGGAAGAAATAAAAAGCATCCCCTCTCCTCCCCTGAGTCAATTTACCTACAATCAGATTCTGTATCAAAATCAAACAATTTGGTGAAGCATTGTAATGCAGTGGAGTATAAATTTTCAGGTGGGATACTTCCATGTGCATAAGACCAAAATAGCAGTTTCTTTAAATAAAAAAAACTAAACAATAACAAACATTTCTTTTTTACTTACTTTTTGGTAATGTAGTGTTTATTTTTTAATCATACAAAGGATTACTTTTTTTTTTTTATCCTTCAGTAGGGACAAAAATGCAAGTAGCATGTATTATTCTATTCAGTTTTAATGCATGGATTCTGCATTCTCAGTCTGCTTTCCGTTTCCAAAGAAGTCACTCCAAGCTCTCTATTGGATAGGTCAGCCAAACTTGATAGTTGAATAATACTACTACTACTCAATGTGTAGGCGAGACAAATAGCAAGCTTGGCAAGAGCTCATACTTGGTCCATGCCATTGTTGGAAATACCTACATACTGGCTCAGCTTTGACATCATCACTAAGTCATAACTAGGCAACTTTTCAACATCAAAAATAACTGATATGGCTGCTGTCACATTACTTGTGGTGTTGGTGATGGTGACACTTGCATCACAGTGATATGGTCAATCACAGTGATATGGTTAAAAGCCTTTAACCTTGCTCCTGTTATTTTACCTAACAACACCTGATGAACTCATCTTCAACATTACAATATCACTTTGGTGAGAGAGAGAGAGAGAGAGAGTGTGTGTGTGTGTGTACAAATCTTAAAATATAAATCTGAAAAATCAATAGCATTTCAAAATAGTCGGCCTTCCATCCCCGGCCATGACCTACGACTTGCTCAGGCAGTCTCAAGTACACACACTGCACATAATCATTCTCCACTGATGTTGGTTCATCATCCTGCCAAACATTACACAAACTCCAAATACTGATCTGGGCTGAGTTAGCTTCCCCCAGTTGTATTAATACGGAATGATTTAGACATTGGGAGTGAATCATATTTATGCATGTGTTATGTTTGCTAAAATTCCCCACTTTTCCAGTGTACCGGCAATACTGCACCAATATTCGTCAAGAATACATCCATGTTGAACAAAGGCTTTACAACCAAAGGAGAACAGATGTAAGTTCTTCTTAACACTAATGCAATTTAAAGTCAACACCTATATATTATTAGTCAACACCTGTATGTTATTAGTCAACACCTGTATGTTATTAGTCAACACCTGTATGTTATTAGTCAACACCTGTATATTATTAGTCAACACCTGTATGTTATTAGTCAACACCTGTATGTTATTAGTCAACACCTGTATGTTATTAGTCAACACCTGTATGTTATTAGTCAACACCTGTATATTATTAGTCAACACCTGTATATTATTATAGGTACTCAAACAGTTCCTTGGATCCACCAAAATATTTTGTACAAAGGAGTTCTATGACCGCTATGAAAATTTGGCACGGGCCAATATAAAGTTCGAAATATCTCAATGTTTGAACAATTGATGTATAAAGTTCCACAAATATTCCTGTAGAAGGTTTTTGTCATTCATTCATTTCGTAATTCTTGTTGTTTATTTGAACAATTCAATGTGATTGTGTACAAGGTGAAAGGTCAATGCACACAAAACAGATGAACACAATACAATTAGATGTTTTCAAATTTAAAAGTGCATATGATATGATGTTCACTTTACAAAACTATTGAGCAGGTGAGGAATGGACAAAAAAAGTTCAGAGTTTGATGATTATCACTGCATTCGACAGCCTGTAAGTAATTCATACAGTACCACAGTAGTTTAATTTGTAGACAAGATATATACATACAGAAAACATTTCAACAGATAACATGTCCTATACTCCATTCCAGTCAGAACAGAGTGGCTAGCTATAGTTCTAAAAGAACAGTTCGCAACTTAAATACAGATCAAAAAATTACTAGCAGAAGTAGGTACTTGTCAAATCCCAGATCATCAAAATCAATATAATAGTATTTGCTGAGGATGCATAGTTTGGATTAACTAACGTATACACGTAATACAACTTTTACAGCATAGATACATGAGCATTCTGTTAGCAACCAGCTGTTATACTTCCAAACTCACGTGATTCTGTGGTGTCTGATCCAGTAAGAAACCCAATTCGTGGTTTTTGCTAAATGCATATGTATATCCATATAGTACATGTAATTCTATTACATCAGACATTGTATGCATACCTGACTAAGTAGAAGAACTTCTTCTGCCCGATTCAAGTAAACGGATATCTGAGCAAGGTCAATAGGTCAATAGTTGATTGGGCATTCATTATATAAATCATCTAAATTCATTGCTTTTTAAAATTTCATTTGAACAAACCTCAGATTTTATGAAGTCACCATCTTCCTGTGATGTTGCTGCAAATGCTGCACCAACACAACATGTGATTGATAATAAGTGCTTGCTAAAGCTGTGCAATATTTTATGGTATTGTTGGGTATCTTAAAGATCACTAATAAATCATGTGATCATTGTACTCATTTAAATAGTTATAAGTGATGATAGACAGCTGTTCTCTCTACAAACGCTGCACACATTAACCTCAGAGAGAGAGAGAGGGGGAGGGATTAAGGAAACAGTACCTTCTACTGCTGATAGTAAAAGTTCAACTGCATCCTTGTAGAGATCAAAGGCAATTTTGTATGTTTTGCTTGTTTCTGCTTTCTGTGCCATGCTGATTTTCACATAAGCAGTCTTCAGCTGGAAATTGTCTTTGGTCATACGCTCTGGAAGGAGAAGGGGAAAAATCAAAGATTTATTCAGGGGCAAATATCCCAATCTGCAAATCACTGCTATGCACACACATACAAACAATTTAGAATGAATATGAACTTAGATCTTTTCTGTGCTCATGGACATAATTGATACCTTTACTTTAGTGTAATGAATTGTGGCCAGGGTGTAGCTATGCTGCGTACACGCACACATAGTCACCTTTACTAGCTATTGACATTTGTCAAGAACTAGGATTATATCACGTGTACCAATTAAGTCCTGTGCTTGGGAGTGATACACTGATGGTTGTCTTCCAGTCAAGACTTGCTTCAAATCCTCTGCTCTCTGTATGTACTGCTCCACCTGCACAAACAACTGATTGAAGCTTCAGTATGTACATGGTAAAGGAAGGCTATTCAGCAGGTTTGTTCTGAACATATTTAAAGACTCATGTATTAAGTGGATTTGCTATGATCACTGCTTTTGACCAACCAGGTCAGAGTTATGTTGGCTGTATTGAGTCATAATGATGCAGCTTTTTATGAGTAGTTGCCTAATGTAATACTATGGTGAGAGGAGTACTTATATTCTTGGGCAATAATTAGCTTTAATCATGGTTCTAAAGAAAGTGGGCATGTTGAAGATTTATACTGTAGCTTGCAATGTGCTTCTGTGTGTTATGTGATGACCATCTATCCAATTTGTTAATAAAATCCATTAACATAACTGCTGTGCACTAGTAGCAAGGTCTCATACAGGATTTCCCCCCCCCCCCCCCCTTTTTTTTTTCTTAGGGAGGAGAAGTGAGAGATTCAAGGGGAGGAGTAACTTGTTGCACTTTAAAATTTACACTGATTGAAAGTTGCCATAAGGTGATTGAGCTGACCATATGTACAACTAAAGAGTGTGCTCCTTATCGAAAAGCATGTTTGTGAGTGAGAGTTGCCTGAGAGAAATCTAATGGACAAAATTACAACAAAGTATTTTCCATGAAAACGTTCCCTAAAGCTATTATCTTTATTCTTGAAGCTGATTAGCTCATTTCAGAGTGGCCAGTATTCCTAAGGGACCCACAAAAATAGAATAATGTACAAATATCAGCGAAAAGACAAAAAAATATTTTAAATGGCTATTTCAAATGTTTCTGTTATTAGATGCCAACAGTGGAATTTTTCCTTAAGTTTATATTCTGGTCCAAATCTTACTGCCACTTCCAGTGGGAACAGCTATGGTTGAGTAGTCGTTTTCCCAAATGAAAATGATAAAGAGCAGGATCATAAATTGATTGTCAAATGAAATTTTAAAAGCTGTATATACTCTAAATAATTTAATGTTAAAATAAGACTCAACCATGCCAGGAGTTGAACCAGGGACCTCGGCACTGGTGGTCGGATGAAATTTCACAACTAGAACAAGACCCCCAACAAAGTAACATTTAGACTCGGGGGAACTTGTTAAAGTTTATGGGTAAAAAATAAAGATACGCTTAATGTACAACCAAACTATTCTTGGGTTGAGTATGTTTTAGCATATTTATTACACAAATTCTTCCAAAAAATAAAAACTAAGAATGAAGGTATTTTTGCTGCAAATTAGTGACAAAACGTTGCTATGATTTGGATTTTAGTGGTAGATATTTTTAACGCTTATAAGAGTAGCACCAAAAGAGTTGTATCAATTATTTTTGTGTGTATTATTTCTGAATTTCATAAGTATGGTAACTGGTTGTATGAAGCCACAAAGTCCCAAGATATCCCTTTCCGTGTTGCCCTCCCAATTTTTTTTAATTTAAAAGAAACATGGTAGGCACAAACATACCATGAATCTTAATTCTTCTCTTTTAGAAACATCTTCCTCATCTACAAACAACAAAGCATTCTAAACTACAATAACATGCGTCCATGCTGTGAACTCCTTCATATTCAGTACTGGTCTTCTACCTTACATTTCATGGCAGGCATGAAGTACTCTATAGCTTGAGTGTAGTGTGCCAGGGCAGACTTGGTGTTGCTCTCACAGTCAGCAGCTACTGCCTGCACCACAAGATTCCTCTGCAAATAGAGAATAGGCTACTTTACTAACTACTCCTATTAATGAGTGACCCAATATATGAACTGTGCATAGTTCACAACTATATGAAATAATGATTGCTATCATTTGGTGCATATAGCACCAAAAACACATTCACACATACATACATACACAACCCCTCACCACCCCAAACAACAATGCTTTGTAGCTCACTGCTTTTGGTAAAGAGTCTGGCCCAGGCATATGCTCCAAATCCACAAAGGGATGATCAAAAAATTCAGGAAATGAAATTCTTTCACTTTGATTTCTTTTCAGTAGTTGTTCCAGAAGACTGTTGCATTCACTTGAGATGTTTGGGCTTTTGGGAATCTAGGCAGAGAAAGAAAGAGAGAGAGAGGAGAAAAGTCACTTCAAAATAGAGCAAACAATTTTTTTCTAAAATTTTTCTAATGGACATACTTTCACTGGTGATGGATCAACTATTTTTTCTCCCAATTCCTCAAATGTCTTGGAAGCAAAAGGTGCTGCCCCAAATACAGTTTCTGGAGAGAGAAAAACAACAACCAAGTATTCTTGTAAAAACTATTTTATAAGTTGAATATTAAATGGGTGCTAAAATATGCCAACCAATAATTAATAATAAGCATATTATTCAAATATTTTCTCACTGATACACGAGACATTTATTGTTGCTGTGCACGTCTAAGGTGGTTTAGGATGAACATGCCAGATAAACATAAAACATATTCTGTTTAATCTTCAAATGGAGGTACAGCAGTTAGTGGTCTGAACTTGACTTGGCCAAACATGCTGATCAACCGAATGCTATTTTTAAGTGTATTTTTTATGTATACAGTTGATTTTCTGAAATGGCTGGTTTACTTCTGCTGTATATTGGAAAGTACAGAAAGAGAATTGTGCTAACTGAAGAAGAAAAATTTAATACGGAAGAAAAAATTTTTAATAAGGAAGAAGCAGTTCTAACAGTTGCACATGCACAGGGAGCCTGTCACGCACAGGGACAGAGTGCACTATTACTCTTGAGTAGCAACCTGGTGGCTGTGATTGACCTTCTAATGCTAACAATGAAGAGGAGAGCCTATGACTATGACTGCCAGCAAACTACCCCTGGCCATCTATTATGGCACTAGCACTGACAACATTCACAGCATGTGCTCATTGCACTTCTACTAATACTGTCACAATCGGTACTTTTAATTAGTGATTAAGACTTTTCTCTGCCACTTCAGTTATCCAAACTTTTGGAGACATCCTTGGTCCCAACCTGTTCAAATAACGGACTATAATGTAGTGTGAAGTTGGGAGTCTGATATCAAGTTGAATTATATCTTACCCCCTAATTTATTTCCTATAGTTCACCTTAATGTTTAGTTTACTGTATTAGTAGATATCTACTACATAGTGGCAGAGTCTGCATGAACCTCCCCCCCCCCCCCCCCAGGTGTGGACATACCATTCCTGATGATACACACAACGACAAATAGATACTGTTACCACAAATCTATCAACTCATGTTTAAGGTACCAGGTGAGAGGCAAAGTAAAATAGCATGTTTGACCAGATGGCAGGCCTAGTAATGTGCTTCAACTGGACTGCCTCAGCATCACACAAGACACTCACTCAACTCTGTGACTATGCAACGTACCATAGAGAATAATACCGACGGACCACAAATCAACCTTTGCATCATAGGGCAGACCAAGCATAATTTCTGGTGCCTAGTTTTGACACAATGAATGACACATGCAGAATTAGAACAAAACAACAATAACACAAAACCAAACCAAAAAAACAACAACAACAACAAACAACTGTGCAAGTATATATGCAACACACATAAATACACCCAAGGTAGTATAATGAACATAATAGCGTCCTTTTGCCATAATTTTGCATGACTTCATCAAAATCTAAATGGTTTGCACTTCTCTGCATTATTTAGGTCACAATCACACCTGGGGAGCATAGCACCATAACAACAACCATTTACAGTCCTACTCTGTGGTCATGTTTATCATAAATTTTGATACTTACCATATATAGTGGTGAGCCTCTAAATTTCTCCGAACTGTCCCCAGTACGTAAATGCTGAGCCATTCCAAAATCTATAAAAGAATACTTAAATAACCTCCAAAATAAAAAGTTAGTACAAATAATTATTACCTTATATATTAATGTGCTTATACGTCGATCCGTCATATTTCACAATAAATTAAAGCATTATTTGGGTGCCCACTACTGTTCTTGTGAGAAGCAAAAGTTCACAAAAAAAGTTCAGGGAAGAGGTTATACTCAGAACAAAGACATCTGGAGAGGAAGAACTGAGCAGCAGCAGCAGTGAGGGCTATGCTATCAAAGAGAAAGTTAGTCTTTTGTGGAATCCCTTACCACAACCTTAATTTTAGCGATTTTGACCAGACAATTTGTTTCCCTAGATGATGGCACAGAAGTGGGTCTTTCACTATAAAAAATAAACACGTATATTAATAATAGTTTGTTTTGTATGACCTTAAGCTTGTTTATAACTGCTATCGTGAGCACTAATAGCTTATGGTTGCCATAGTCATCTCAATCAAAGCAGAGAGAATACATGTTGGCTTCCACTCAATATTGAGAGACGGTTGCTAAGAGTGATGTTGCCATGGATATGCAAAGGCTAAAGGGAGCATTGTCATTGCAAACTATGTTGTTTCTCTCTACAGCCTAGACTCTCAACACTTCAGAATCATGCCAAAAGTAACGGTCACATAAAAGGGGTGAAGATACTGTAACTATGAAACCACTTTTTTTTTGGTAATGTTCAACCATCTTAGGATAAAGAAAAGGTGAGACATGCAGAGATTTGATTGGCTGTTATAGTTTGCTGTTATTGTGTCCTCAGAGCTGATGGTCACAATAGTGAGATAATAAAAAAAAACATATCTGTCATTTGAAACATATCCATTTTCATCGGCAAAAGTGCATCTGATTTCTCCTGTGATTAAAGATCTTCTTGAAGATATTGGCCAAGAAAAGTTCTGTCTTTTAGTTGATGAGAGCTCGGACTGTACAACAGGAAAAGCACTTTGTATCTGCATCAAGTTTTTTTAGTATGAAGGAGCTCAAAGTCCGCACAGAATTTCTTGCTTTGATACCTGTTTTAGAAATATCAGGTGGAGCTTTAGTCAATGCTGTGAAGATTTGCCTAGATGATTTTGGACTCAATCTCACAAAGTGTATTGGCTTTGCCTCAGATGGGGTTTATAACACATGGTGGGACAGCACAACTCACCATGGTCTCGTCTTGTGTCAGATGAAGTGTCAGTGCCACAATTTGGCCTGTGCATTGCCGAAGTGTTCGACAACTGCCAGCCAGCTGGTGTCATAATTTTCGGACATCTCAAAATGGTTTGCCAAAAGTGCCATCAGAAGAGATGCTTTTCAGCAGATTTTCCAAGCTATAAATCCCAATAATGAGAGAAGTGGCACTCCTACACCTTTTATGAAACCATCTACAACAAGGTGGCTAGTTCTGGGGAAATGATAGGAAATCTCACCTAAAATTGGGAGGAACTGAAGGCCTATTTCCAGTGTGCCTATTTCCAGTGTGCCTATTTCCAGTGTGTTCAAGAAGGCCTCTACAGAGAAGCCAGATATAAATCGAGAATGCTCTTTGACATGCTGAATGATGACACCAATTATTTGTTCTTTCTTTTCTCTCCACCTCTGGTCAATGCATTTGAATGAGTCAATTCAATGTTTCAGGCTATTGATGCAGATCTTGAAATGCTGATGAAAGATCTAGATTTGTTCATTAAGAATCTGAAGAGAAGGATGCACGATTGACAAGGAAAAGACCTTCCAATATCCCAGGTTGATTTCGGGGCAAAATTTACCAGCGAAACTTTTTGTGCTTGAGGGAAAATGGGCATGTCACAGATTTTTTGTTTCATGTGGAGCCAATGAGGAAGAAATGTTTGGATATGCTTGAGGAAGCCATTACACAGATGAATAATTAAGTCCCATCCAATCTCAAAGTGTTTAAAGGTCTCAGTGGGCTTAGTCCTGCACGTGTTCTCTCACACTTTCATCAGCTACCTTTTAAGAATCTACCTCAACTAAGGGGATAAGAGTGTAAAAATCAAAAATCAGTACAGGCTATTCTTCTTCAGCCTTGGAAAGATGTTGTTGAGTTTTGGGTAGGAATCTAAGGTGTGTTTGCACTGACTTGGGCCCTGGGGAAACGTTAATAACTTGGCCAACGGATTTCCAGATTTCAAGGACCAACAAACTCATGACGCTCCAGACGTTCTTTTAATACTATTCCTGAAGAAGTTAACCATCCCTAGGCAAAGTTAGCTGTATGTCCCATAAGCAAGTACACAACATTCCACTGAGCGTTAATTGACCATATGGAATGCAAGCGCAAAAATATCCCTTGGAGGCTAACGTCCACCGCAGAACTCTAGCAGTCACAAGCACAGAATTGATTCTTTGTTGTTTCAGCTGGACCCTAACTCCAAGTAAGCTTATACCTTGTAATAACTTCTCCCTCTGGCTCAAGGCTAGTGGCTGAAGGTAAAGGTCGGTTGTTCATGTCAATCATCTCAAGTGGAGTGATGAAGTGTCCAACTTCAGGAAGTTGGTCAATAAGAGCAAGGAAGGCAATTTCCATGCTTTTTGCAATTTGTTCCAGGGACATACCATGCCAGTTCACCAAATACAAATTTCTCATCATTAAGTCATTTTTATTGCTTCTGTATTTATTTATGTATATTCATTACTTCTTTGGTGTGTTCTTTATCATTTCAATGAATGAATAAACTTGTGTAAGACAAATGACGAATATAATAAAAAATATATATATATTCAGAGGAAAAACGACTTTTTTCTTCTTTTTTTAAAACTTTTGTTGAATACGTGGGGAAATGAAATCAATAGCAAACACCAATTGTGAGATACACAAATTAGTGGAAAAATGATGATAAGGTCTAAATAGCTAAATATAAGATACATGAATTAATGATAAATGATGACAAGGTGAACGCTTGAAGTGGACTGTTACCAGGGATGAGATAGTAAAATTAAGATAAAATTGGTTGTAAGTGTTTTTTAAGGCAGAAAGGAAAGAAGATATTCTAATGTGGAGTGGAAGACAGTTCCACAGTTCTGTGGCAGGGGGAATGAAGAGAAGGGAATTTTGATGTTGAAGGGATGATAGTAATGAGAGGATGTTATACAAATTAATGCTAGGTGGATGATGTCTGAAGGAAAATAAATAAGGTTGGTAAGTATTCCAATGAGAAGCAGAGGCTTGAGCACAATCTACAATAGAAGATACACTAATGTGAGAGAAGTGAGTTAGGGATGGGACAAGTTGATTGCGGGGGGGGGGGGGGGGGGGGGAGGAAGATAAAGATCAGAAATTGAGTTCATTTTTTCAAGAAGTGAAGACAGCAATGAGTCGTTGACATTGAAATCAGCTTCAAAAATAAGGTCTTGCATGGAAAGGTAAAGGATTGAGAAGAGGATAAAAGAGTGGCAAGTAAACAATCTAAATGATCAGGTGAAGAGGGGCATCCAGCACAGGAAAAATAACATACGAGTTTTTAATTGTTTGTCATATTATTTTCATTGATGTTAATCCATGTTTTGGAAGTACTTAGTCCAGCCTTGCTGGCTACAAAAATGTCCCCATGATGAAGGTACAAGTTCTTGATGTGACCCGTTTCACTTAGTTGAGGAGTACTAAATCTGTATCACAAGCATGTGTCCATGTTCGCATGGTCGAGGGGTTCAACTTTCCCAAAATTGAAGGAAGATAATTCTCAGTATTATCCCATTCTTTTTTGGGGGGGGGGGGGGGGTGACAAATCTCTATACTTGAAGGAAGATATTTCATGAGGCTATGTTCATCATCACAGTATTGAATGTTTCACTTCTCCCTGTACAGAAGGAACAATTTGCAAGGATATATCCCATAGGTCATAACCAGGAGTTGATGAGGGGGTGGGGGCTCTCTTCTATTTATTGAGGTGTTATCGGTTTTCCTTGGAGTGCTGGTTATCACACTTGTAAGAAGTATTGTCATGACATTTTGACTCAGAATAGGTATTGGTCTGGCAGTTAGACTCAGAAGGGTTACTAGATTGGCAGTTTGACTTTGAAGAAGAGGACTGCTTCTGAGACACAAGGTCAGTCTCAGAGTTCACAGCACAGCAACATGACAGAGAAGGAGAAGGCTCTGTAAAAATATAAGCATATCATCATATAGAAATAATAATTCCTAGCCCTAAACCTATATATTTCCCTATGTTAGGCTGGCACTCAGTTGACAAGCCACAGCAACTAACAACATCCAGCCACAGCAACTAACAACAACCAACCATAGCAATCAGCAACAACAACAACAAAAAATGCAAGCATTCAGCATTAGCTAACAGAGTTTAGCATGATTGAAGATTACAATAGCACAGCTTACTTATCAGTCGAGAAGTTCCGAAGTTCTGAGAGATGCCTTAAAATGCCTGAAAAGCCTGGGATACCTTACAAGTGCAAGTTTGCCAACAGGGAAAAACTACATCCTCCACGGGTACAACTGCAATGGGTTATTGTGGGCATTTGTTTGTTTTTTGCGCAAGCATACCTTAAACCTCTTTTGGCAAAGTTAATAGGCTGAAGTATGCGCACGTCACTTCAATAATTAACCACTGACTTCCGGGGCCCAAGTCAGCGCGAACAGACTATAGAATTATAAAAAAAAATTCTGTGAACATTGCTCCATACGAAGATCTGGCCAAATATGCGTTTTCATGCTAACCAACTCATGTCAGCAATGCTTTCACAGAGCAAATCTTTTCTCATGTCACCAATATGAAGTCAGATTTGAGAAACATATTCACCAATGAAACCCTTGATACTTTCATTAGAATTAGATGCCATTTGGTTTTGAATGGAATTTGCTGTCAAAATGTTCAAGTCAGTCCAAAAATAACAACAAAAAAGTTTCAACAGTGATCTTTATTGTAATATGGATTCCAGTTAAGAAGAAATCGTGCAGATTGATTTTTTCACCAATATTCCTTTAAGAACAATTTATTTTTAATTTCTGATTATTTTTTTTTGTTCCCTTGACCCTTCCACAAATGTAGCCAAGGTTATGCAGCTGGGTATACTTTGCTTACCACTTATTTATCACTTTCATTTAGGCAAACCATCTCTTCATCAATCTACATTTCACACATCAAATAAAATCTTTAAAAATTGAAAGTAGTGCATACATTCATATTTTAGAATTGATCAAAGTAATCAAAAATTTTTTTAATTATTAATTTTTTGGGCAAAACATGCTATGTTATCTAATGGCATCCTCTGATAAAGCAATCTATTGTCCTATATTAACTGAGTGATATAATTTTCCTCCACAAAATTGGCATATATTTGGCATTTTTTTCAAAATGGTTTGGCATTATTTGGCTTTTATTCTGACCTAATTTGGCATTTAGGGGTTCAGACCCTCTGGTAACCCTGTTGGAGACCAAGAGCAGCAATAGAGTCTGAGGCAGACCATCTGGTAACCCTGTTGGAGACCAAGAGCAGCAATAGAGTCTGAGGCAGAGAAGAAAAGCTGCAACAATTGAAATTATGGGGTGACAATGAAAATTATAGGGAAAGTTATGGGCAAGAAAAATTTTTTTTCAGGAACACAGATGGAGAGCTAAAAACAGCAGTCAGTATTGGACAAACTTATTAATCAAAGTGGTTGTAGCCAACTTGGCTGCAAAGAGTAGAGTGATAAAAAAAAAGAAAAAGAAGAGAAAGAAATACCCTAAGGACTGAAAGCAGTCCCCTCTGCAGCTGGTTATCCACCAACAAATTATTTATTTATCTAATGTTGAACTGGTTTTTCATCTCTATCCCATTCGGTATTCATAGGCTAATATTCCATTATTGTGTATTCACTCGGAAAAATTTAGAATATTTTAAACTAGCTATATATCAAGAGAGCAGCAATTGGAGTCCATAATATTTACTTCTCCTTTTCTTCATAAAGTGAAAAATTAAGTCCACATGCTGGTTATGTATGTGATTACAACTGGAACTAAAACAACACACTATTGTGATGCTTGCTGATCCAAAGACAACTGCACATTACAACTGCAACTACACAAACTGAAATTACTACAGATAAAAATAGCACAACTTAAGGGTGGATATTTCCCCCTGTGCCAAAGTCTGAAAGATCAATGTAAGTGTACGGTAGGCCCACATTGGATTAAAGAGTATAAACCACCCACACCTCACAGTTTATACCAGGAGGTGTGGGTATGGACTTAAATTGTATTGTGGTATACTGAACTCACCTGCCACTTTCAATATTGGACTTGCATCACTTGTTAGCAGGAGATTCTGTGGTTTGAGATCCATGTGAGCAATTCCTTTGTCATGAAGAAACTTCAATGCCAGAGCTGAGACACCAATATTAAATATTTACTATTCCACAAGCCTGTACTTAATTTACAATAGCATTTCAATTCAATAATTTGACATTATGTCACTACCTAATTGCCTTAAAAATCTTCTTGCATCTTTCTCTCTGAGGACTACTCTTCTTCTGATGAAGACTGAAAGGTCACCTCCAGCACAATACTCCAATATCAAAAAGATGTACTTGTCATTCCACTAGATATATCCACAAGAAACAACACGGAAATATATACATCAACAAGAAACAACAAAAGAACAATACTGTAAGTACATTGATCCTCAAAGTTTAACATGATTATAAAAAAGAACAAAAACTAGCAGCTATACCTGGGGCTATACCTGGGGCTATACCTGGGGCTATACCTGGGGCTATACCTGGGGCTATACCTGGGGCTATACCTGGGGCTATACCTGGGGCTATACCTGGGGCTATACCTGGGGCTATACCTGGGGCTATACCTGGGGCTATACCTGGGGCTATACCTGGGGCTATACCTGGGGCTATACCTGGGGCTATACCTGGCATTCCCCAGGATGTAGTAACATGCCCACAGGGAGAGGTGTAGCCAAGTGCGACCCAGCCCATGTCCAAGGATTTGGATACCATTTTTTATACTTAGCCTGACATGTCCAGAAAAAGAAGTGTGGTCAGGTGGCATCCAGCACGTTTCTCCCTGGGCCATACATGGGAATATACAAGTTTTTGGTCTTTAGTTCTAAGGGTTTGAACCAAGTACCATTTTTGGGACCTACAGCCTGATGAACCAATGAAAATAGGTGTGGGCAGGTGGCCATATTTTGGGGGCAAGAACAATCCTCAGTGTAAGATATAATTATTCCAAAGAATGGGTTTCATTTTTACAGTACTTCAGTGGGCAAGTGTATATACACAAACATACATACACATAATGTATATACTATTTTTAGCCTGACATACCAGAGCAAGAGGTGTGGCCATGTGGGAATCAGCCTACGTCTTTGTCCATAAGTACCATTTTGGCATTTTTAGCCTCACATGCCCACAGGAACACGTGTGGCCAGGGGTTCACTTTTTTGAGGTTAAAACTATAAAATATTTCTAGATGAGTCTTGGTGATTGTATTGTCTTTGGGTACAATTTTACATAATCAATAATTCGGTGATGTGGTTGGGAATCACTCCATGCTAAGATTATATCATCATCCACAAACACGTTTTTTGCCAGGGGGCAATGTATGGGGGGAGGGGGGGTATATATATTCTTCTAGTCTATTATAAGATGAAGGGGAAGTGGTGCTGTGAAATACCTCAAAATCCTCCAATTTCACAATGTGCTTATGATGCAGTTTCTTCATCACATCAATCTCTGTCAGCAAATTCTCCATGGAACTGTGAGTCAGTTTCTTTCTCTCTATGCACTTGATTGCAACTATAGCATCATGCTTATCCTATATTAAAAATTGTATAAATAGTTTCTTCTTCAGTGTATTAGCTACTAGCTACAAAAGAACAATACCAAAGACATCCACAAATGTCCACCTTTCTATGGCCTTTATAAACAGTTGCATAAGTCCCTGCACCAAGTCGCTCAGTCAACGTGTAGTGCTTCATCACTGGGTAACTATCACCGTGGTGCTGTCTACTCCCTGTAGACAGGCTCACCGCTGTCTTCATGTTCTCAGCAAACTTTAATCAATCCACATCCTCCGGAGTACCTATCTTAACTTCTCTCCTAATTTTCCCAATAGCATATGGGGTAATGGTCGTTAGGTAGATCAAGTTGTTGAATCCTAGACTTCACCTTCCCAGGGAAAATTCCCCCCCCCCCCCCCCCCCCCCCCAATATAATTTGGGGAGAGGACACAATATGCTAAAATGAATATATATTTGTACTGACGTTTTCTTTTAAATTTAAATTCTTTTACAAGATATTTTCTACTCCAATTATGCATGATGATGGAGTCCACAACACCATATATTTTTTCTTAAGTACTCTTTTAGGGGTGGGGGGCTCAGGGGGTTTCTTTGCAATATTGTGAAAGGAAATATTCATTCTATTACTTACCCATGGTAATAGCTTCTTCTTTTTTACACTGGATGAAATAGAGTTTGGAGTCAGTGATTTAGGGATGTAGAGTTAGGCATATATAATAATTGACCACAGGTTTCAGAAATTATTTCAAGGATCAGAGGTCACAGCTGTGAGGTAATGCTCAGTCAAACAAGCACTCTGTTAACTGATCAATTCATCAATGTCAGCAATCTGAAATTTGGTAGCACTTTGGCCTGCATTTATGTGATAGAACTACACATGGCTTCCACAATAGAGGATATTATAGTTTCATCCTGATTCAAGGCTGGATAGCGCCCCCAAAATTTTTAGAAAACCAACAAAAAAAATTTTTTTTTAAAGCTCAATTAGCTGTTCACAGTGCAAGAGTTGTACAGGTGACAAGAAACATGGTGTAAATGCATGAGTTCACTTGTGGTGGTTATTGGGATACACCCCATAGACCTTGAACATAACCTACCACGCTGGCACTGCATAGAACTTATGACAGTCTCAGTAGAGAGAGTATCATATTTACTATGAAATGATTAATCATTGTCCAAGCTATCAATTTAAGATTTGATCAAGGTGGATACAAACTATTTTGTATTCTGCTGATGACTTGGATCAACAAGTTCTGGCTTTACAGTTGTGTGTTCTACCATAGTCTTAAATCTATGGTTCTACATTGTAACCTTCCCAATGAACTCAAATCTTAAAAAATGGGCAAAAGATTAAGGTATTGTGAAACTTCCACTGTCTCGCAGTGAGTATGACCAGCAGCTCTATTCCACAGTGGTTTTCACTGTTCTACCACTGCAGTGGTGTAGCCAGAAGGGGCAAAAGGGGCATTTGCCCCCCCCCCCCCCCCACCCCCCCCCCCCCCCCATTTTTCAAGGCCCTTCTCTGTCCTATTTTCTTCTTTTCCTTTTCTTCTCTCTCTCTCTCTCTCTCTCTCTCTTCCTCCTCCTCCTCTTTCCCCTGTCTCCCTTCCTTTCCTCTTTGTTACTTATTTGTTCTGCCAAAAAATAGCAACTCTGTTTTAGCTTGGCTTGCAACTGCTGCTATTTAAGATTGCTTGTTCATTTTCTATCTGCTCAAAAAGCCTCTGCAAACAGGCAAAAGGAGAAACTTAAAAATCATGAAACTTATTCACAATTCAAAGCTACATAACAGGCACTTGAATTGACAATTATGTTTATCATGATATTTTATAGTTTCACTCATTAATATGATAAAAATTTAAATACCCACAGATCTCATTTGTCTGCTCATTGTAGCAGTCTTTCTTAATCAAATTGAAGAAGCAAGTTAGTTACATACAAATGCCTATAATTTATGATCAGTATCAAGACATTTCAAGAGTTTATGCTGCTACAAACTCCCCCATATTACATAAATGATGTATGTCAACCTTTATAATCCCATTTATAGGGGTGTGCAGAGATCAACAACTTTACACAATTCATGTTGCAATGTTGACAGTTAGAATCTGCCTCAAGGTCTCATATGTGGTAGATCTAAAACAGGCTGAGTAGTATATATAGACTTCATAGATTTAAGGAAATTTCATGAAGTTTAGTTGTCTTTGGTAAAATGACTAGCACTTCTTGTAGCACTTTCGTCCATCCCCCCAAAAGCCATGTTTGCATTCACACAAGTATCCACCAGGGAAGTTATAGCATGAAGCATGAGGATGACAGAGACCTTTACCATCAGCACACTCGTCCACATCTGCAAAATAATTTAAAAAAATAATAATTAGAATAAGTCAAAACAGTTTAATATATGCACATTTCTTTTATTTTTTTTATTTGTTGAAATTATTTTTCCTGTTTTTTGTTGTTGTTTTATTCCCCTAAAGTACACCCACACTTCCACTTTTACTTTTACTTAGTCAATTTTTAACATAAAAAATAGAAGTTACTTAATATAAGAGTAAGACTTTCTAGATAAGCATGTTTCATGCTATAAGTGGGTCTTAGTGTCTTCTTCCATGTAAACTTTCACTCCTATCAGGGGGGGATCCAGGATTCGGGGGAATGGGATTCAGATTTTTAAAATAAAATTTTTAAAGCTAACCACACATACTACCTTTAAACCACACCTACTAAATTAGTAATACGTATACATGTTGAATAATTTTTCTTTGATATTTGTGTAGTTAAGTACAGTAGAACCTCAAATTGGACCCAATAATGGATAGATCGTCAACTATATAATTTTCTTCACTTCTGGGGTGCTCAGCTGAATCAGCCCTAGAATTGTAGCTGCTGTGTGCTCTCTCTCTACACCACAAACAGATGAGCATGTTTCCAATAACAAAAGAGAGTTAAAAATAAATATTACTCACTCTCGCTGCATAGTAACACGAAAAATTTGAACCCCTTTTTCCATGGATGGGGGGGGGGGGGGGGGGGGGGCAACTTTTGCTACTGTTTTAATAGTTCTATTATTGCCAGGCATCCATGGATCAAGTAAGCAAAGTTTAATCAACATCCCTGCAGCTATGACAGAGCCAACGTGAACATTAAAAAATGTCTACTACAATAGCTATTATTGCCTAAGGAGGGGTTTTTTTTTGTTTTTGTTTTTTTTTATATCAGAGATCAACAAACCACCTCTGGATCCGCTGGACCACCCCAGAATACAAGGATAAAACCACCCCCTTTATCTGCAGTTAGAATGGGGGTGAACCCAACAAACCCACTGGATCTGCCCATTGCCTATGCTTTACCAAAAGCAGGTGTGTGCGTGTGTGCGTGTGTGGGTGTGTGTGTGCACACGTGGTGTGAACGATTTTAAAAATTAATAGTAATACAAAGCCCACAGCCATGAATCATTGCTAATCATGATGATATTCATGTTGCCACACATCCACTACCTACCACAGTGAGTGGATAAACCTGATGACAATGCTTACACTGACTTATTCTCTACATTATTTTGATCATTCCCATTCATTTTATGTTTTCTTCATTCATATTCAGTCTAACCGTTTTGCAAGACTTCAACACTTCTCTTTGATAATATTTACTGTAGCTATTAAAAAAGAAATCGCAAAACTATTGAAGCAGGTAAGATATTTATATATTTTTGTTCTACACCAATGGATAGATTGGTATGTGTATCACTAGTAGTCAACATAATCAGCAAGTAAACAACGTGTTGGCTGCATTGGTTGCCATGAACTGTCCCTGACAACTATTAGTGAAGTATTTAACTGTCATGGAAGAGCAGGTAGTAGTTCAGCCTTTTGGGTACACAGGGCAAACTGATTTACATATGGGCCAAGTAACCCATTCACAAATAGTTAATGGTCAAGATCTGGATATTAGAGTGAAGATAGAGATTCTTACAGGTAATGCACAGCAACTCTCAACTCACTGCCAACCTCCATCCTATAAGACATTTGATTCACTCTCACTCCACTGAGACAGTTCTATTGCGCCACTTAAAAAAAATTTTTTTTTCGTGCTCACTCCTGCCTTATTTTTGTCATAAAAGCAATGGCATATTTTACCTAATTCAGATATTATTTTATTTACCATAGCAATGTTTTCCATTCCCATAGTAACCAATCTTGCAGATACATTCATAGCCTTGGTTCAGATCTACGCACTCTGCATCCATATGACAGTCATCCAACTTCTCCTCACATTCATTACCTACAAGAGTTTGCAGTATCATGATAACATAATTGTAACAATTCCAACAAGACGATGACATCTATCTTTTTTCATGAAGGTAAGATTTCTCAGTAAATATGTACTGAAGTACAAAATATATGTTCTACTTTATTTTGTGTTTTAAAAAAATAATATATCAAAGTGAATTGCAAAACTATGGCATCGTGTTTTACAATAATGAATTATGTATTGAGTGACTATTGCAGCATATAAATTGACTTACTATTGAATGAAATATCAACCAAAACTGATGACAATCCACTTCTACATATGTACTCTTGAAGATGTTCAGTGGAGAAAGGGCAGAACACTATTGTCAGAGTAGATACTCCAGTATGTTCATTGATAGCAGCACTTTTAATTTGAATACTATCATTGCTCATGATGATATCGCCATTACTTGACAACCACTGTAATGGCATGTTTGATGTGCTTGACTTGCAGGTGAGTTTATACTGCTTGCCAAGTACTGGAGTTTTGGGACAAACTATGACTGGTCTAGGAGGCATTGGTGTTGGCATTGGGCCAATAGTTGGTGACAGTGTAGTGGGCACAGCAGTTGGAGTCACTGTAGGAATATCTGTGAATGTAGTTGGAGTGGGGGAGGGTATTGTAGTCTGAATGGTGAATGCTGTGGTTGAAATTGTAGTTGGAGTGGAGCCACCATTACTTGTAGTTGGAGTGCTTGTCTGTACAGTAAAACTTGTAGGGACATTCGCAGTTTCCATGGAGCTGGTGACAGAAGTTGGAATGAATGTACTGGGCATGGAATCTGTGACAGTGGGGGTGGTACTAGTTGTCGTAGGAATTATTGTAGTCATAGTCACAGTTGAAGGAAAAAGAGTGGTAGCAGTTGAAGTTGAAGGTGCAACAGTAATTGAAGTTGAAAGTACAACAGTTGTTGAAGTTGAAGCAGTATTAGTTGCAGTTGAAACTGAAGGTACCATAGTAGATACAGTTGTAGAGGTGGCAGTAGTAGTAATACTAGAAGTAACAGTAGTAGTAGTAGATGGAGAGCTGGTTGGAATTTCTCCTACAGGAATACAGTTGGTTATTCTCAAAGAAAATGCAATTTCTCAAAGTCAATTGTAAGATATCAATACAGAGCTAATTTAGTAGGTCAGTGGACCTGTGGCAACCAGCTGCATCTAATTTGGTGATGTAATATTTTTAGTCACCATTCTTTCATATTGATGAATTACTAGGTTTTTGTTGTTGTTTTTTCCTATGAATGGTATTACATTGCTAAAACTCTGGACCTAACTAGTCAACAAAAACAAACTCATACCTTCCAAGATAAGTGTTTCAAATGCAAATAGTCCAAACAGAGGAAATTGTGGAGACACAATGGATATGTTGCAATAATACTGCCCAAAATCATCAGCTGTAAATAGTTTAATCTCTAAAATAATTTCTGTTTCTGATGATGAAATTGTCTCGGTGATTATGCTCCCATTAGAAAGTTGAAGAAATAAAGTTCCTGATGGACACAAAAGTTCTTCAACTTGAACTCGACATGTTAGAGTGGCACACTCATCAACTTCTGATGCAGTAGGATCTGATGAGAGTGTTATTTGAGCTGCCAATGCTGTAGCAAATGAAAAAGTATTTTACATACACTTATAACATGAACTTACCTTAGGACAGTAATTGTGTTACCTATTTATACATTACTAGTATTCTAGACAACCCATTTGAAAGAGTTTTGATACATCAAAAATTAACTCTAGAAACACCAGAATCACATACTTCACTTCTTTCTTCTTTTTTTTTGCATTGCACTAGTTAGTTGTAGTTTGTCTTTAGTCATTCAAAGTATATGCATATTGAATTTGGTTAATACGAAATATGTAGGTTAACTTGCTTCGAAAGTTGGTACAGTTAATGCAGGTAACTGTATTTTGAAATCCGAAACCTCCACCATTTCTTCCTTGTAATCCACAACATTCTCCAATGGTAGCATCTTCTCCAAGTAGAATAGGGTTACTAGAGCAGCCATCCAAGCACAGAATTGACCCAGTAAACTCCTCACAGTCTGTTGACAATAAAAAGAAATGAAATGGTAGCCACATTTTCTTACCAACTTACATGCAATAAATATGCATAAGAAGATGCAAATGCTGCTATGAAGTAGATACAACTCCATGTACAGTGCAGGGTACAAAATTAACTCAATTCTCTACTGTTCATCTTCAATGTAAAGTTTAGAGATTTTAACTGAGGCACTAGATCTTCCTATGTAACAAGCTTGCACAAGTTTTTTCCCCCTTTTATTTGAAAATCTGTCAACACAGGTGCCAATAATTACAACTGCCAACAATGACACAAGTAATTAGTGCTTCACAAATGTTTGAATATGACTTAAGGGAAGTTGGAGGAGGACGTAGGAGGAAATAGCATTACAAAGGGTGCTTATTTATCCTATTTACTAAAATAACTAACTCATCAAATTTTCCTATATAACATCACTGGATTATTTAGATGAAATTTCCATACATTATGTAATTATCTTCATTCAAAATTCTGACCAAATACTTAAACTGAATAGAAATTCAATTAACCCCATCATTCATTCCCTCCAAGGTACGAGACAGCTGCTGCCACCCCCTGGCTATTAAAACAACCTTTTCTTAAGGAAATCCTTAGCTTGTACTTAGCTTGTGGCTAGCATGTGGACAATTTCATTGCCATTTTTGAAATAAATGAGAACCCAAAAGAACACCTGAACCCTAAAGGAACTAAGATTTTACATTATTTGTAAACAAGTAAAGAAGTACATGTCTGTAAATAATTAGTATGAGTGCCTTGGGTTCTTTAAATAAGTTATTGAGTGAACACTACTATGTATCCAAATACTGAAAATTTTTTCATAAACTCTCTGATCTTATGCACTGCAGATCCATAAATCTCCCTCCCCTCCCCTCCCACTTGGATTAGTCTCCTTGTCAGACCCTTTACCTACCTCTTCGCACCCTAGGATCTGTCCTTTATCTTAATAGTAAATCACTTTAATTTCTTCTCTGGTGTAGGGGGCATGGAGTACTGGTCACGCATCACCAGGTTGCTTCATTGCACATCTGGAGCTGCGCCTGGGTTTTCTTTCTGCTCCTTTAATTTAAGGAGTGGACAGAAAACCCAGCTGATGCCTCAGATGTGCAATGGAGCGACCCCATGGAGTAAAAGATCTTTAAAAAGACCGGTGTTAACTTTGTGGTGGTAATTTTATTCTCCTACCACTGAGAGACCTACAAAATACTTGATTTGATTTGCATTTCTATTCAAACTAACAGCAGATGCTGTTGATTGACATACCGCAATGTCGGATAGCAATCGTCGTCAAGTCCACGCCCCCATATGCTGGCTCTCTCTCTGAATCTGGTAAATATTGATGCTTGACGAACTGAACTGTCCCAGGACCTACAGGACTTAACTCTCAACCTGGGGGAAACTGGAAAGGGTGGATAGAGAACTGGTATGTCTGCTAATGCTTCAGGAGAAGGCAATAGTTATAACAGCGACCAATCCAGCTCCTCAACAGTGCAATTCTTGGAATCTTCAATACGTGATAATCCTTCTCAAGATGTTCAAAATGGTCACTTCACTGAAGATGAAATTGACATGGGAATGTCAAGAGAGAGGGAATACTTCTGTGGAATTGGAAAATTCAGGCCCAAGTGGATGCAAGTGTTCAGAAATGCCAAATTTTTTACATTTATTTTATGTCTCTACAGCTGCATTGAAGGAGGTCTAGTGTCAGGTTAGTTACTTGCTCTGAATCCTACTCCTATCTGTTATTGTGATATCTTTCCACACCATTGCACTGGTGTATTCAAATTTGTCTTGAGGCCAAATTTGAAAGATAACTAGCCATTCATGTTTAAAGTCCTTAAAGTCAAGTTCTTACTCAATGTAGTAGAGTCAAAATGCAATATAGCCCATAACAAATTGCAATAAGATGTTTAATGGTGTGTTTCTGTAATGTTAGGTTCGGAGAATAACATCAAAAGTTGGCCAAAATTGCTCCATCAGAAAGTGTATAAATTTAACCTCTAAAAATGTGGCTGCCATTTACTATAGACAGCTCTGTGTGTGTGTGTGTGTGTGTGTGTGTGTGTGTGTGTGTGTGTGTGTGTGTGTGTGTGTGTGTGTGTGTTGTGTGTGTGTGGTGTGTGCATACATTAGTTATTTTCTCTGCCAAACTGCATGACTAATCAGACTGAAATTTAGTATGTTGTGTCCAAATACCTGGGTGAGTGTTATTAACCACATGTGGTATGGTAATAGGTGTGGCTCTTCATTGTACACCCATAGGAAGTTATATTACCTGACAAAAACTGATCATAGGACCAATCAGGCTGAACATTGGCATGTGGACTCCAAGTACCCCCCCCCCCCCCCCCCCCCAGTGAGTGTTATTAAGGGTATGGATTTATCATAGCCACTCCTACAGGAAGTTCTTTTGACTGTTAAAAAACTTAGACTGAAACTTGGCATGCAGTCTTCTGTGTGACCAGGGAAGTATTAATGCCCTCCTGTGAGTATTGATAGCCACTCCCATTGAATATTAATAGAGACAAGACAATATTGTCGATGATGACTCTGGTTTAATCATTACTACACTCACTTGAACAAGCATGCAAGATATAATTACCATCAATGATTATTTTGAAAACAGACCTTGCCTACCACAACTATTCATGAAGTAGTATCACAACCTTTGAATGCATGGGTGAACAACAGATCATAGCAGACACCATTGCGTAGTAACTGTTTCAGAACCTGGATGTTGTGCACATCTGGTATTTTTTCTTTGTGTTTGTCTGTTCGAAAGCAGAGATCCTTGCAGTCCTTGACTCCGAGGTGCGATAGCAAGACAGATAGATCAGCGTCTTCTCCAGTGACAGTTGTTGACTTGTATGATGACATTGTAGTGGCTGCTTTCATAATATCTACATCTTCATCTCCTTCAGTGTAGATGACACGATTGTTCTATCCAAAGTGCCTCTATTAACGGTTGAAACTTCTTTTCTCAGAAGCTTAATTATTGTTTCAAGGAAGTCTCATAAAAATTAAGAAATGTGTTATACTTGTTCTTGGTTTTTTTGGTTGAATGAATAGTTGAATATATTCATTCTTACCAAAGCCAAAATCTCTGGATTCCTTCAATTCTTTGGTGGTGTGAATCGTGTAGGGGTTGAATGATTTATGTTTGTCAATTTTATTGTCAGCTATCAGTGGGTGTTTCAGTTGTGTGTTCCATTGATTGATTGACCTATTCAAGTTGTTAAGCTGATTAAGCAAATGGTATTAGAGTGGGTTTCAGTATGCAACTGAAGACTCTACCGCCTCACATGCCCATGGATCTAATTAAGTATTATGGTTCATTAATTGAATAGCTCGTGTTACAAGCTGATTAAACAAATCCTATTATGTTTGATTTTCTACACATCTATAAGTATGTATGATTGCATACTAAGCATGCTGAAGAGCCAAGGTATGGTGAACACTATGAAGTGTTGTCAGTTTAGTTCTTGATTTTGTAGAAGTGGGTCATCTTGATTATTTCTGTCTTTCATGTTTGCAGTGTGATGTTAACATTCCTGTTTATAGAACACCAGAAGCCAAACGGGAGAATCTTCCTGGTTGTAGAGCAGGGAATGAGAGTATAGAGACTTTAGGTTAGTGCACCGAAGATACTGTTCACTGTGACTGTTGTCATGTGTATAGACTTCTCTGCACTGTGTTCTATGCTATATAGACAGTAGTGCTGAGTTTATCTGGTCACACTTTACCTACTTTTATTGTTGTTGCTTAAACTGCACCTTTACATTTTGATCTGTTCTCATTCACTTTGCTGGTCAAAAATTGTTATAAAGTGTCAATATTCACTCTTTTCCAATATTTCAGCTACCAACTAACCCCTCTTGAAGTGGTTTCCTTCCAAGGTTATTCCTGGAGCTCTCCAGTGGAAGAGCCAGCATTTAGCTGTATAGTTCATAAGGGAAGTACAGGCATTCTTCCAACCACACAGACTGTAGTTGGAATAGCGTCCCTTGCCATCCACGGGAAGCAGAAGCTAAAAAATAACTGATATCTGACGATTAACTTCTTGTTAATCATAGTACAACCTGGTCCAGTTCATAGATACTGAAAAACATAGAAATTATTTAGCTAGATATTAATATATTGCAATGAATCAAGAGGTTTCAATAGACTAAAGTTAATTTACTTATGAGCAGGTTCACTACATATACACCCATAGCTACATGAACTCTCCTACTACAGTCAGTCTGGTAGTATTAGTTAATTACTGTATGAACCTGCACACTTCCTTTTTTCTTTGCAAGGTTCATCTGCCCCATCTGTTGTGCACTGAGTTTGAGCTCAGCTGCCAATATAGATGAAGGAAACCCTGGCTCACCTTGTAATCAGTGATGCCTTCACTGTCCCCATTCCTTTAGGTGTCTTGAAGGGCATGAAAGGTATATTGCTTAGTGACTTTACCCCTGTGTAATTATACTTGTATGCTTGTACTATGTATGTATGGTGTGTAAGATTAGTGAATGTTTAACCTTTATAATGTCCAACCTTCATGTGTTCATTGCATAGGACAAGGAGCTATTCACACCAGTAGTGGTGGGTGTGGCTGACTGTAGGTCACATGAAATTGCTCCCTATAATTACCCTGGGCCACAGAGTGCGCACAATAAAGGTCCTTTCCTACATGGTATAGATGTTGTAATCAAATTATTTCTATTTTAAACTTTTCCAGTTCTTTCTTTTAGCTTCCTTGTATAGTGGTTTGATGGACAGCATTCTCCAGCAGTTCTGGAGAAACCTCACCTCAATACAGCTGGTGTGCCATAGTTGTGTAAAGTTGATCCCAAAAAGTATCTAATTTGTTCAACAAATGGTCAAATAACACAAGCAAAGTTCACTATGAAAACAATGATTACTAATTATTCACTTTCAGTATGGTTTATGATAAATGTGTTGGTGTACAATGTTTGGAGAAGTTTTGTAAACTAATTATTATCTCAACTTTTATTTAGCATTCTATGATATTCCAAGATACTCTTCCATATTTTGTTTGGGGGGGGGGGGGGGGGGGCTGTTGGACTTGCTTCTTGGATCTCTTTTGAGACTTCTTGAAAGAATTTATGCAGTGCATACTTCTGGTGAGAGCTCGTCCACCTGGTCACACTTGCTTGATCACTGTCTCCAGGTTACTGCATTGATGAATAGGTGTTGGGTGTAAGAAAGTACTGTGTCAATATGTGGAGTTCAATTTATGAACTTCTGCTGGAGTTAGGAGTCCTCTTCTGCTTCACCAGACAGTGTGCTTGCATTTATTTTCAGCCCAACTTCCCCATGGACAGAATTGGGAAGTGTGGTGTCAGAGCGGGATTTTTCTTCTTTTCTAGAATTTTTTCAGTGCACTTTGTTGTTGACTTAAGGCCTGTCCACACTGCACACTAGAACTGGTTTCACCTGTGTCTGGAACAGGTTCATGCGTCTGCACTACATTCGGCTTCATCCCAACAGGTTCCACCAGGTTTCACCTGAAACCTTCAGAGTGGTAGGCTTTAAGTGGCTCAAATTTATTTAACATTTCTGTGGCTTTATTGTTGATGTGCGCTATTAAAATAGCTACTAACAGCTCTCTCCCTCCTCTCCGCCGTCTGTGCGATGACATTGCAGAGGGAAAAAGGCAGAACAAAGTAGCACACACACAAAAAATACAATATCCCGTTTTTTATGAGGTAGAGGCAAACCACTTAATCAGCCCAGCCAATTATTCAGACCACAAAGGTAATGTGGAGCGGGTTCAGCACTATGCCAATGTGGACGCAAGAAAATATTTGTAACCTGGTGTTGCTGGAGAGAGGTTTAAACCTGTTAGTAGTGAACAGGCCTTTAGTCTTTACACTTGTTTTGAATCCTTTCTTCTCATTTGCTTTTTGATCACATGAACCAAAATGTTTTATTCAATTTCTCCCTTGTGCCTTGGATAGAAACACATCTCTCTGCTATGTCATGCCTATCACTCTCATTCTTTGAGATCTCTCTGATCTTATTTTCCCTCTCTCATTTAAAAAGAAGCTAATTAGCCTCAGCTATGCAACTGAAGCTGCAAGAAACTGCTGCATGATATCTAAATCTCATACACCAGTTCATTGCTAAGTGATTGATTGTGATATTGGTCTATCTTTACTGGCATTTGCACCTCTTCTACATTCAGAATTATATAGCACTGTGTTGCACTGAGTATCATTGAACTATTCACTGCTTGTTCACAATTAGGTGTAACAATGCAACGCAAATGTGATTGTTACCTTGCCAAAGTGTCATGTTTCCAACCTAGTGTTGATAAAATAAGGCATGCAGTTGTGCCAGCCATGTTGCCTTATGGTGTAGTGTTAGTGTAGTGTACCAGGGCCACTGACAAACAAGACTTTACAGGAGAGTAGGACCTGTTATGGAGTTCCCCCCCCCCCCCCCTACATGGGCATTAGTTTGGCAGCAGACATGTTGGCATGATGTGCATGGGTGGAGGCAGTCACATTGCTCTCTCCTGCATATTGTCATGTTCCTGCATGCAGCCAACTCTTCTTATGGAAGTAATGTGGCACAGACACCATAAATAGTGGTCCATGGTTCTTAATTGTGGTGTACGCCCTTTCTTTCTAGCAATCATAATCACATTTTTGGCTGCTAATAATCCTCAGGCAACAATGTCTCCATGCCATTCCCTGGCTGGCTGCAGGTGCAGAGGCAGTCATTGCTATGTATTCTTACACTGACTTGGCACAGTAGAAGTGAAGTGCTGGGCATGACACTGGGTCAGCATTCCTGTCAGTCTGCAACATTTAGAACTAGAATGTTTGAATTGAGATGTGAGCAGATAGTGATCAGTTGCCAACTGAGGGAGGAGGCATGGTCCTGTTAGTGCAGCATAATAATAGTGTGGCTATCAAGCCCATATGACTGTGGTGGGTATATACCATGTCAATATTGAACACTTGTGCTGGACACTTTAATACATGTTGTGACGTTTCAACATAGCAGACCAGCGAAAGCTAGGCTGTTTAGATAGAATTATCTTGTATTTCACGTAATTGTATTATTATCAATATTGTCATGCTATTAAAGAAAAAAAAATTGTTTGTGAGCAAGTGTTTATTAACATCTGCTGCTTTTTGGACTCCAATATGAACAAGAGTTGAAGATTGTAGTTGTCATATAGCTGCCCCACATCTAGTAACAGCTGTCAGGGAACAGCAGGTGTTTTATAGTCTTCTCCCTATTGTCTTCTCTTCCTTTAATGTTTTTTTTTAATCGTTTGTTAAATTCCTTTTCCATTAAAAAAAAAAAAAAAAAAAATATATATATATATATATATATATATATATTTTTTTTTTTCCCCTTTGCTTCAATTTGTTACTATTCCGTTATGAAATTTCCGAACACGTAAATATATTATTAGTATTTCTATCATAATTCTCAACAATGCAATGCGATGTAGTTCTTTTTACCTTGGGTGCATTGGTATGATGGTTCAAAGTGAACATCTACCCTTAGGGATAGCTGTGTTGCACCTCTATCTGTATAAGAAAAAGTGTTGAACACTATCTCAAATTACGTAGGAGTGAGAGTGCTTGTATGTTCTTGTCAATAATGAATGGAAAGAACTTTTTCATTCACTGGCTTACTTCAATGGGAATAGTAGTGGGGGACACAGGACTCACAGTGATTGGAAATGAGTGCTGATAAAGAGCATGTTAACGACAGAAAAGGTCAATTGATGATGGAATTCAAAATTAAGGTGATACCTTCAATAATCAGGCCACTAAGCCTGACTCCGAGCATATCTTCATCAAGCAATTCCACTATACAGGTTGGGTTAGTATGGATAGGTAGGTGTCATTGTTGCAGTAAAATCCTTTTCTTAACTTAACCTAAACTAAGATAACTAATCTTTTTGTTTGTCTTCAATGAATTAATAAATTCCTAGAGCCTTTTATGGCTAGCTCCTGTAAGCAACAACAGCTACAACAAAATCGTAGTGCTTTGACAAGTTAAGAAACACTTTCAAAAGACAGAGAAGTGTTGATCTTATATTTTAATTAGCATCCAACACTGAAGTGGTAAAAACATGCCAAAACCACTTAATAAACCAAACAATTGAATTTGGCCACCCCAATAGAACCCTCTTCCAGTGCACTCCAGTTGTGTGACCTGTTTAATAAACTGTCTGGTCCACTTGCCACACCAGACACCAGAAAATATTCAGCTTCTCTGCAGCTTCCATTTAATGTCGAAGTACCCTACCGGTCACAACTGGTAAAGCATCTATGAATCTATAAATGAACAATAGCTTTCTCTATTCTGCAGAGTAGTTAAGAATATGGTGAAGAAGACTTGTGACAGTGTTTACCAGAGAAGAGCATATAGAACAAGAGCATGTGATGGATGTCTAGATGAAGATTGAATTTAAAATTTGCTCTCCAATTTGAGTTATGCATGACTGCACTGGATAAGAGTGAACTGAACTCCAGGGAGATTGTTGTGCTACTCAGTTTCTCCCTCCCTGCTACACTTGTAAAATCTCAGGTACACTGTTACATTCCAATCAAAAGTGAAGGTATTGAGATTTCTAAGTATTCTTGACTTCATATTGTGAAACTATGAAGTGCAGTGCATTAAGTGTACCTGTAGTTGTCCATCGTTTGTAATAGTACTATACACTTTATGTAGTAGACCACCACCAGACTCTGCACCCTCTAGTTCCAGCTGTCAGATAGAACAGACTGCCATTCTGTGGAGTAGATACACCAGCTGTCAGTCAAATGAATCACTCACACCACACTACCTATCTCTTCATGTGTTGCACCTGTTTGGAACTTAAAATGAAAGATGCTTTGACAGCAATGTGTTATACAAGGGTCTATGGATAAATGGTTGTGAGTACAGGAGTAAAATTTCCTGGTGGTGATGTAGCAGCTATGGAAGATAAAGAGGTGGTGGGTGGTTACAGGGGATCTGAGGGAGGGGGTGGGGAGGGGTGATGATTGTGGTGATGACAGGACTGGCTGATGAAGACATGAAGGAGAATGATTATATTGCCATTTATTAAATTGTTGTTATTTTTCCTTGTTGTTTCTGTTTAGGATTTACGTCTGTGGTGTTGTCCAGTATAGAGCGCCGCTACAGGTTCAACAGTACACTTGTTGGCTTGATTGCCAGCACCTTTGACATATCTGTGTTAGTGTCAGTTCTCCTCATCAGCTACTTTGGTGGGAGAGGACACAAGCCAAGATGGTTAGGGGCTAGTCTCATCATTCAAGGAACTGGTGAGTGTTCTGAATGCTCTCACATAGACTGATGGCCACTGCATACTCTGCACAGATACATAAATATAAAAAATTTAAAAAAAATATATATATATATATATATTATGAGTATGCACTAACTATGCACTAAAACTGCAGGTTATGAATAGCGGACACAATTAATTATTGCGGTTTTGTTAAAGGAAATGACTAGACACACCCTGTGGTGTAAATATTGTGTGGTAACTAATTGATCATCACGCACACACACACACACGCGCGCGCACACACACACACACACACACACACGTCTTCACCTATAGATGTCAACAATATAGTTCAACACGTTCCAATGTTCTATACAGTACGTGACAAACTCCTCCATACAATCATATTTAGTGATATTTTCTATCATGCCATATATGGATGTCCAATATTATATTGATCAATCACAGTTATGACTACACTCACAAATTCTGGACCAATGCATGTATACATAGTTTTATTTTAATTTACAAGATAATGAATAGTGAATCTATTGTGCATGTGATATGGAGTTAGTGGGAGTGAGAAACTGTGAAATCATTGCGTACTAGTTGTGACGGAGATAAAAATACGGGGTGAGGGTGTTAATATCCATGCTTAATTAAGAATTAACAGATTTATAAAATGAAAAAAAGTGCATTCATCACAATGTTTATAATTAGCATCCAGGATGTATGTGGCATGGCTGGTGTCAGTGCACTGCTGGATAGTGCAGCTAAATGTCAGAATACTTGCGTAAAAAATAATGCACATTTCATGGTGACTATTGCCTGTGCTTATTCATCCTTTTGCTCAACTTTATTTAATGTGAAGTTCATATTACAAATCAATAGCACATTTTCCTGAAGTTAAAATAGAATAAAAACATTTAGCATGTTAATTACACAGCGACTCATCTAGACAGCAGTTTACTAGCAGGTTGCTACATTATAGTGTTGAAATTTTAATTTTTTTTATTACCAATGATCTCTCTGGGTATGTTCTCGCTGAGTGAAGGAACAAAACAATAATATTTTCACATGTTATATAGCAGAATGTGTTCTCTGGAGAAGTGGTAATATTTATCAACCAACTTTAATCCAACAATGAGTATTTTGATCTCAAGTTGGATATAAGAGTGCATCATTCCTACCTTTTCCCAATAAACTATTTCCTGAATATTTATGTTTCTGTTATTTATTATTTATAGGAGCTCTGATTTTTTCACTACCTCAATTTATATTTGGCTCCTACAAAGTGTCAGGAGAGAGTGAACAGTTTGAGGTGTGTGATGCAGACCCAAGTTACAATCCAGATTGCTCTTCTTCATCCTATGGTCCTCTTGTATTCTTCTTCATCGGCAACATACTCATTGGCATTGGAGCAGCTCCACTGTTTACAGTAGGCACCTCATATTTGGACGACATCATACACCCAAAATATGTTTCCATACATATGGGGGTATTTCTATCCTTCGCAGTCATTGGCCCAGCTCTCGGGTTTGCTCTGGGTGGTGCGTTGCTATCAATTTATGTGGATCCTTGGATTGCAACAACACTGGAGCCTGGAGATCCTGGATGGGTCGGTGCTTGGTGGATTAGCTTTTTACTGGCTGCAGTAATCTCCTGGCTTTTTTCAATTCCTTTTTTTATGTTTCCTAAACTGCTTCCCAACAGTCTTGAAGTGAAAAAAGCACGGGAGAAAGAAATGGCACAGAAGTATGAAGGCAAGGACAGCATTTTTGACCAAGTTGATTTTGCTACGAAAGTTAAAACCTTCCCCCAGCACATAAAGCAAGTCTTACTAACACCTAGTTGGCTCTTCATCACAATTGCGATTAGCTTTTCGACACTCATTGTTTCAGGAGTGGCTTCTTTTGCACCCAAATACTTGGAGACTCAGTTCAATTTGAGTGCGTCAACTGCCAGTCTAATTGTTGGAGCAATTGGTAAGTCATTCATTGTCTCTCAAAAATTGATAAATATCATTATTGGTTATCTATAGTATTTGTGGGAGCCATTGGTGTGGGTTGTGAGAAGCCATGCATGTGTGGGGCAGATATGTGTGTTGGGATTCCTTCAAGGCATGGGAGGGCATACAAGACTTTGTAGTAATAGTACCTTCCCCACCTCCACAACATATCGTGTATATGAAAATCTAGGTGAAGCCATTCATTAAAAAAAATCATCATATAACATTGAAATGAAAAAAAAAATGAAAAAAAGCATTCCACATATTATTTAACATGATATCAAAAGTGTAAAATACACAAATAGCTACATTAGCCTTCACATAATCTTTTCTGATTCATTATTACTAATGATAAGATAGTGGCGTAATCCTCATTTGGCTGCTCTACTACACCTTACCAAGTTAAAGGTATGCTGATGAACATTTGTTGTAGTGTGTTCATTGAGTAGACCAGTTTATACAGATTATTCCTTAGTATTGCTTTCAATACCGTTATTCCCTGCGTCTGCGTATTTTACATGTGTAGCTGTCCCATGTGGTGGTGCTGGTGTTATTGTGGGAGGCCTCCTCATATTCTTCACCAAGTCTTCTGGAAGGCGTGCAGCACTTCAAAATTGGATTGTCACCTTGATTGGTTTAGGACCTGTCTTTGTTTTTCTTATCACATGTCCAACTTTGAAACTGGTTGGTGTCACTGAGCCCTATTTTAATGGGTAAGTACACAATGTAGTACTATTGATAGACTGTCACAAGTTGAACCCCACCTGCTTAATGTAGGATACATTTATTCATGATTCTTGATAAGCCATGAGGACTGCACACATGCATGCATGCACGTGTGCACACACACAACACACACACAACACACACACAACACACACACAACACACACACAACACACACACAACACACACACAACACAACACACATACACACCAGTGTAACAAGGAATTTATCATGTTTATGCTATTTATTGTACAGTAATTGTAACATGTAATTGTGACTGTTAATCAATGTTTAGTAATCATGATTAATTTATACAGAGAACATTTCCTTTGCATATCGTGCAGTCCATCAGTTACAAACCATATTATTGGCACATTCAGCCAAAAAAAAAAAACAACAGGGGGGGGGGGGGGGGGGTTGTCTAATGTTCACCCGTTGTTAAGGACTTCTGTTGAACCTTCCAAGCTGTAAATTATCCAGCACTGCTATCATATGCATTTATGTCTGTGTTGGTATAATAAAGTCTCCCAAGTCATGATAGTTACTTAATTCCTCTATGTCTTAGGTCTCTGTTAGAGTCCCCGACAGACAGGATCAGTGGAGCATGTTTTGCATCGTGTGCTTGTAATTCAAGCACTTTTGAGCCAGTATGTGGCCAGGATAACCTCACCTACTTTTCACCATGTGCAGCTGGTTGCCAAAGGAGGTCCAATGATTCCATGGTAAGTTTTGTCTTGACTTTTTTCACTTTCCGAAATGCATTGTTATATTGTTATGCTCTGTGTCTATGTTAGTCCCCACCCCACCTTACCTCACCTCACCTCACCTCACTCCAGTTCACCTCACCCTGCTAATAGGGTTAAGAGTTAGCAGGCCCTCATTATCACCTTTTGGGTCAAGGAGAGGGAATGTTTCCCCCTTGAGGTCAAACTTTTTAATTTCAGTCCATTAAAAACTGATTTTTACATTTTCTAATTTTATTTCTTTTTAGGGAGGGGGGGGGGGGGGGGGGTGATGATGACAAAACATATGGCTTGAGAGCCTGTTCCATGTACCAGTTGCCTGGAAGGAGGACTCTAAATATATTTTAAAAAAAGAGGTGGAGGGGGGGAAGGTATATCAACTTTGTGATGCCATAACTTCTTCGCTCCCTCCTCCCATTCCTTCATACACTTAATTCTGTTAGCAAAATTTGCTTATTCTATGTGCTTTCAAATGGTATGTTCTGTCCCCATTTTTGTTAATAGAAGATGCATAAATGTCACTTAAAAACTGCTTAATTGTAGTGAAATCATTTCTGTTGCCTCATTGCAAGTTAACCGTGATGTAACTCTTAAGATTACTATTTTAAGAACAGAATAATCTAAAGTAGTAACATCAGCAGTTACATCATTTCATTTGGTCAGAGCATATGAAGGAGTTATGTATAGGTTGTAGGTTACTAGCTTAGAGAGAGACAAACCAATGTTTCAAAGTGTAACATAACTATTTATGGTATACACTTCGGATGGATTGATCGCGATATGATCATCAGACAATGTGGGAAAATATCCTCTGTTTCCTGCTTTTTGTATTTTGTTGAATGACTTGTGGTGCATATGTCATATGCAGGGACTAGTATTTGAGGACTGCAGTTGCGTAGGTGAGAGTTTACTGCACGACTATGACAGCTTCAACATGACAGCCACAGTTGGGACTTGTGACCAAGGCTGCAATAAGTTGTGGTATTTCTCAATACTTTTGGGTCTTACCCTTTTCCTTCTCTTCTTTCTTCAAGTACCCAATGTCATCATTACTGTCAGGTCAGTTGCAACCAGGAGTCTGGTGAATAGCTGGAGTGCCTTAATATGACAGCACAATGATATCGTGTTCTTCCTAGACAACCATCCTCCTCTTCTTTCAGTCACCCCATAAGTCAATCCTCGCTCACTCTCTCAATATATTTTTCTTATTCTAATATATTATATTGTAACTGAAGCTTGCCCCCCCCCCCCCCCCCCCTCCTCCCCTCAAAAGAAAATTATGTTACAATTAACGTTCAATTCAGTGAAATCGAGAAAAAAAGTTTCAAATTAATAAAATCTAAAATTGGCATGTCCAAGATGATGGAACTGGTAAAAATATTTTCAATTTAATTTGTTTGTGTGTTGTTCTTGTATGTGCATTAATGGGTGCTTACTATTTGTGCTTATTATGTATGTTGTGTGTATGTTGTGTATATGTTGTGTGTGTGCTTCAGTAAATACTTAAGTTTAGGGGTTCATCTCAGGTTGAGTCATCAAAGCTAAGTGGTCCTTGAGCAACAACCTTCGCAGTTAGCTTTACTCCATGGAAGACATAAGCTTCTCTATAACCTTCATGCAAGATCTCTACGTAAGAAGCTTGTCACTTATCTTGAAGTCAATCTTAGTTCATCACTTTAGGAAGTGCAATTGTAAATCATTCACTACATGTGCATGTTAAATCACTTGCACAGTGTGTGAACTAGAACAGAGGAGCATTGAATAGTGTAGTATTGCTGACTCATCTGCTATAGGGAATTGTTCACTATTTATTACTGCCATCCTACTGGCTTCTTGGTGCTATTCCTATTACCAAATACTGCAATGTATGTACATGTGTAGGTACTGTATTAAATTGATAAATATTCTCTCTCTAATTAATACATAGGTGTGTTGCAGATGAGCAACGAACTTTAGCCCTTGGTGCTCAGTCTGTTGCATTTCGTACCTTTGGCTCAATCCCGGGCCCCATCATATTTGGTGTCATATTTGACTCTGCATGCGTCTATTGGAAGTTTGAGTGCAGCAGGAGAGGGAACTGCTTGGTCTACAATAATGACCACCTAAGCCAGAGAGCGGTGGTTTTAGCTCTGCTTGGTATTGGCATCAATTTCATATTCTCTTTCTTGTCATGGATTGTCTATCCCAAGAGGAGCGCAGCAGAGAAAACTAAGAGCACATCAGAGAAAACTAAGAGCACATCAGAGAAAGAGAGATTGAATGTAAGTATGAGCGCATCACAAGAAGTACTAAATTTCACAGAAATGGACTTGGTAGAATCAGAACAGCAACCAGTGCCTCATGCAGGAGTCATCAAATAATGCACAATACAGCAACTTGTGCATTTTCATTTGAAATATTTCAATAGCTATAGAATATTTAAACCTTGGAAGTTCATTTTGTATGTTCTGAAATGTAATATATTCTATTTATTATTGCATGAGATTATTAAATACTGATTTTTGGTTTATTTTTTTAATTTTTATATCCTTGTAATATTAATATATTTCATTTCACTGGATTTAAAAAATTAATATTTATATCACTCTTCAAATATATGTGCACTGGCTAAATTTAGTGTTATTGCTTTTTTTAAATTTTATTAAATATCTTAACGATTAGTTGCTACCATACTCCTAATATTCTGAATGGATTTTCCAATGTTATATGGGAGAATGTACAAGAAAGAAAATAGAGTGGTTCAGTGGCATTGCTAATCCCAGAGTTTATTTGTAAGGACAAAGCTCAGAGTTCACATACTGTTATCTTTACTTCAAACACATGCCCTAGTCAAAATGCAGACTGAAACCTACATCAAATGAAGTCACAGAGTATCTCCCTAACACTCACTACTTGCTACACTGGGTGACACCTATTTTAACAGTTGAGATAAAAGTGTGAACGTTAAAGTTGAGCTGTCATGGTGTGAGTGCTGATGGTGCAATTCAGCAATAGGGTGCATGGCACAGAACATGCAAACTGTTGATTTCCATTCACAAACAATAACACAATTATGGAAATCAAATTGAGAACCAAGTCCAAATCGAGAATTTCCTATAACAAATATCAATTCCTAGTGAAGTAGTTGACAGTATGTGTTACGAAGAGATCTCACAGTAACAAGTCTCATCTGGAGGTGACCTGAAGACATAAAGAAAGTAGAATTATTACGGGCACAGATAGGAACCAACATTGCTGCTGCTATACACATCATATAAGTTATAGTGGGTAAAATCCTTTATGTTTTGGTCATGTGTACTAGTCGTCATACAAGCGTTAAATTATTTTTCTCCAACCAGATTTTAACTAAACCTATTGACAGATTTAATGACATTGAGGACCACTGGACCAGCTAAAATATGGTAGGAAAGGTGAAAAGTATCAGACCAAGATATGCATGTCATCAGCTACATAGAGACTGTCGTTCCTGAACTAACTAACTGTCAAGGGTGAGGACACGGAAGAGACTAAACTTGAACATGTAGAAATAGATCATGATCTCTACTATGTCATGTACACTTTGCATGTCAGAACATCAATGGCTTAATGGTTAGTTCCTCAAGTTAGTGACTATATATTTTTGTCTGTGTTGTCACTTGTCAGTGAGGAATGTGACTCCTATTATTCAACGTTGTGACTATCTAGCTAGGGCACTAAGGCATAACCTTCATTTTGGTTGTAAATCTCAGTCCAACTGGGTTTTTAGAAAATATGGAATTTGCTCTACTTAATCTTTTAAACCAAAATACAGTATTTCAGATCAGGCTTGGTGTTAGATCCCTGGGTCAGGGAAAGGATTGGGCATTAAATCTGCAACAGTAAATAAAAAATTAAAAAATAAAAGGAGAAATGTCGAATGACCCTCTGCAATGATGCCCTGATATTACTACTTCTTGGAGTGTACAGTACCTTTCATTTAAGATGCAAACCCCATCATTAGAACACATGGAAATATCCTGCTTCAGATCAACCTGTGTAAGAAAAAAACCCCACATATTATAATATTCTAGGATGGTGTGTGGGAAAAACTCGCTATTCATTCACATTCTGAACTATGGGATGGTGTTTGTTGTTTTATATTCAATTAAAAATCCCTGAGGGTAATCCCATTTTATTGTGATGATCTGATTGGTCACACTCACTATTATATACAGATCATGTACTTTGTTTAGGTACATACTCCTATTCCCTAGCACAGGCACCGACATACAGATGGATGGATGGATAGGTACATATTGATGTGCTGCATCTATTGTAAATGTACCTGAATATCTGACCCTGCTTCCAGTCTTTCTATCTGTGACTTCAAGTTGTCCATGTGGTCTTTCAATAAGCCGCACTTATCCCTAAGACTCTGCTCGATCCCTGAAATGTATGGAGACAGTATGAACCAGAAGAGCCACAGCCTACCAATAAGCATGCATTAATTCTGAATACATACAGTTGGTAACATCTATGCCTTCGTACAGTGCACACGTGCTACAGAAGTCCAAGAGATATAAATATATTCATTACACTACAGTTGAGCTTGCTCCAGTAGTTATGCCACACTTCAGCCATGCACCACAGACTAACATTGCAGTGTCTGTGGGTGTGCCACTACTACTCTATTCAACACACTCACTCACATAATGGATGGATGGGCTGACCTTTACTTCATGAATGTAGTGATCAAATTAGTATTCAAGGTGCTGTGCATGTAAAAACCTTGACATAATGCACACATGATGATGCGTTAACAATAAGGTTAACAGAAGTTTACTGCTCCAGAACAAGTTCAGTAAGCTGGAGACCATCCCTGTACCTAACTTTATTGCTGTGCTTTTAGGTAACCTAAAAATTTCAAATTGGCTCAATGAGTCCTCATCATTTGGCTGGCCCAGGGATGCAACACATGTTTTAGGATTCATTGACAGTACAGGAACTAAACGCCACAGCAGTTTGTACACATGCTAGCCACTAAACGAATGCACAAAGAAAGAAATATGGATTTCATAAAAATTCTCTCTAAGTGTGTTTATTGTGTGTGGCACCAGCATGATCCAGGACAGTGTGCTAATGATAGCAAATCAATGCTTCACAGGGGTGGGAGATGACAACCTTCACATGGTCCACCCTGTTTGCACTAATGTCATCAAACCGATACAAATAGCAGAAAACTATCAGCTACCATTTGATTATCCGTTAATCGTTTGCTGGAAGGAAGTCTCATTCAATGAAACCTTCAGACCAGCCCCCATCCACTACTCTATTCTTAAAGTTGGACGCTCACTTAGAATTTACCAACTCAATGTGGAAGGTATGAGCCGAGCTAAAGGCGAAATCATTGCAAAGACCACTAGAAAGCATAAAGTGGATGTCCTGCTCCTGCAAGAGACGCACATTGGCGATGCCATAAATGACACCAGACTCCATATCAATGGCTTCCAGCTAGTAGCAGCAGTATACCATGCAAAGTATGGCATAGCAACCTATGTCAGATGCAATCTGCTGAATGTCTCCATCATTAGTGAATCCTCTCTTAATGATGTCTTCATTGCAACGATTAAAGTTGGTGATTTAACTATCATGAATGTGTACAAACCACCTCAAGTAGCTTGGCCAACACCTGCCCTACCAACACACTCTCATCCTGACGTCACAGCAGGTGATTTCAACAGTCATCACTCATCATGGGGTTATAACACTAATGATGAGGTAGGAGAGCGTCTTGAGAACTGGGCATCTACCTGTGGCCGCTACCTACTACATGATGCCAAACAGCCTGGACCTTTTCACTCTGCCAGGTGGAATACAGACTATAATCCGGATTTGTGTTTCCTGTCAAGAGACCATGAGAACCACCTATTACAAGCTTCTCGTAAAATCCTGCAATATTTCCCACACAGCCAACACAGACCTGCTTTGATCCATGTTGGTGTGCAACTCCCTGTTATCACCTCTAAACCACAAGCTCAGTGGAACTTCAGGAAAGCCAACTGGGAAGGTTATGCAAAAGCAGTTGATGGTTATATCTCTGATCTTGCAGCAATAGCAAAAAATTATAAGGGGTTCTGCAATATCCTCAAAAAGGCAGCTACAAAACATATCCCCAGAGGCTATTGCAAATTTTATACACCTTGCTGGCTCCCAGAGACAGAAGAACTATTTAAAAAGTTTGAAGCATCAGGCGATCTGGAAGTGGCTACATGCCTACTAGATTCACTAAACAATGGAAAGCAATAATGGTGGATAGAGACATACAAGAGCTTGATCTTACCCACTCAAGTAGAGAGGCTTGGAACCTTCTCATGCACCTTGGCTCCTCGGCTCCTACTCAGTACCAACCGCCTAAGGTCACTGCAAATGAGGTTGCTGCGCGGCTACTATGCAACTCGAAGGTCCCTACAACCAAGTAAGCCCAGCGAGAAGTCAGAAAAGAACTGTCACAAGCCACCAGACAATCTAACTGCAGCAGTCCCATTTCCTTCCTGTACACCAGGGCAGATGTTGACGAAGGACTCGCTGTAACCAAAGCAAAGAAAGCAGCTGGAGTAGATGGGATATTTCCAGAATTTCTGGCCTGGAGGCTAGTAATTGGTTGGCCTCACTCTTTACATACTGCCACTCGACTGGAGTAGTTCCATCAAGATGGAAGAGTCCAAGATCATCGCCATCCCTAAGCCTGGTAAGCCCCTTGACAATGCAGCAATTTTCCGCCCCATCTCCTTGCTATGCACTACCTACAAGCTTTTCGAGCACCTCCTCCTAGCTAGACTGAGCCCAAAGGTAGAACCAGAACCAGTTCTACCAAACGAACAAGCTGGTTTCAGGCCTGGCAGGAGTTGTGCTGACCAAGTACTTATCCTCACCACATTTATTGAAGCGGGATACCATCGACGTCTCAAAACTGGTGTGGCCCTTCTTGATCTATCGTCAGTATATGATACAGTGTGGAGACATGGCCTCCTGTCAAAGACCGCTAAAATCCTTCAGTGCCAGACAACTATTCGTCTACTCTCTTCCATCCTCAGCAATGACGTTTCAGAGTGCACCTAGCTGGCCAAACCAGCTCTGTTAGAACCCTGAATGATGGCCCCTCCCCCAAGGATCAGTGCTTGCGCCTCTACTCTTTAATATCTATGTTAGTGACATGCCGAATACTACCACAAGAAAGTTTGCATGCGCTGATGACATTGCACTCGCTACTCAAGGTACTTCCATGAATGTGCTTAGTAACTCTCTCACTGCAGACCTGAAAGTGATAAATGACTATCTAGCTTACTGGCGTTTGCGCTTAAATACAGCAAAGATTACTGTAACTGCTTTTCACCTTAACAACAGTTTGGCTAAAGCAGAACTCCAAGTTTCCTGCTAGGGAAAACCGGTCAAGCATGAAAACTACCCAAGATATCTTGGTGTCACATTTGATCGCAGCCTGACCTATCTATCGTAAACATCTAAAGAGAGCTGCAGGAAAAATAAAGTCCAGAAACAACATCATCCAAAAACTGGCGGGTACAAGCTGGGGGGGGGGGGGGGGGGGGGGGGGGATCAAACCCTAGCACCTTGCGCACAGCATCCTTAGCTCTTGTCTACTCCTCAGCTGAATACTGCTCCCCAGTCTGGGCTCAGAGTTGTCATGCTAAGAGCATAGACACCATCCTAAACTTAACAATGCACATCATATCTGGTACTCTGAAATCTACCCCAGTACAGTGGCTCCTGGTGTTGTCACACATCCAGCCCCCTAATATCTGGCGAATGGCAAAGACCCTAAAGCAGTGGAACCTTTGTGCATCAAAGCCTGACCTACCCATCCACGAGGATTTAACTTCAGTGCCCACTACATGCCTGAAGTCCCGCAAGCCTTTCTGGCTCAACACAAAGACTCTCCTCCAGTCAGGTTTTGATGCTAATACGCAAGAAGAAGAAGAAGAAGAAGAAGAAGAAGAAGATGAAGAAGAAGAAGAAGAAGAAGAAGATGATGAAGAAGAAGAAGAAAGAATTCACAAGAGTGCTCGCTACAGAAAGTGTGTGTGTGTGTGTGTGTGTGTGTGTGTGTGTGTGTGTGTGTGTGTGTGTGTGTGTGTGTGTGTGTGTGCACATTAAAACAGCTGATTAGATTGCTCTTACCTCAATAAATCAAAACCCACCGACCCACACAACACAGACACACACAGACACACACCAGCCTTGCCTTTATTGCTACAGGTTCACAATCACGCAAGCCCTAAAGGGGCAGCAAGCTTTGTGTGTTGGCTATCTAGTGGCCTCTAGCTTTCTGAAGGTCTGCTTGAATGGACAGGACAGACAAACCATGTGTACGTATGCCTGCACATCATCTCCTTGTCTGGCAGTCTTGGGTGGACCACCCACATCTAATAACATCTTATGTTCCATGAAGCCAGAATGGGCACAGAAAACCTTGACACATCTTCACATTCTGCGCACTAAAAGATCTCACATCCTGGGAGGTGAGCAAGGACTCCACAGGAGAATACCCCTGGCCAGAATGAGTGGATGCTATCAGTGGGCACCCTTTACTTCAAAACATGTAGTCCAAGAATGCTTCACAATCAACTTTAGCCAGTCATTACATTGTAACAACTGCACAGGGGTCACCGTGTGGAGGCGATGATTGCTTATATGGCTCTGATGATAACAGACCCCAATACACACATTTGGTCGACATCTGCAACACGATACAAGGATAGAAACAATACTGGACCTACTCTCATGAACACACACAACACATAATTCAAAGAAGTTTTACAACAAAATTGAATTTAATTACTTCACAATATGAATGTGTGTATCTTACAGCCTTAAAGTGTGTATTGTGTGGGATGGGGGCGTGGGCTAGTTCCCTAGAGTATCAATACAAATAACACTTCACCTCCTCTCCACTTCATCCCCCTCTCCCACTAGTTGGTGCTAGTTCACACACTCTCCTGAAGCTTTCATTTTATTGGACGAGCTCAAGGAATCTATTTATCTCCTTGTGTATTTAAAAAAATAATCTTTTTTTTTTGGTCTCACTTGATAATGGAAAAAATATAAAAAATAGTGAAAGGTTCCGCCACACTTGCCTGCACGTATAAACTGCATGCAACAAGTAATTTTTCACATGAAGGCAGCCATGAAAGAAGTTATGATCATTGCCATTCTCAATCAAATTGTTGAAGTAATTGAGAGACACGAGGTATCCATAAAAAAATGTTGAAATTTTCCAGTAGTTAATATGCATGTAAAAGTATATCAGTCACTAAATGAAACAAAACAAACAAACAAAAAAAAAACAATAACAAACAAACTCTACAATTGCTAAACACATTTTCTTGGTCTGTTATATATTTTCAAGGTCAAGCAAGTTAGGATCAATGGTGCATTGGAGTGCTTCTAAAGTGGCTTCGTGTGAAAAAATTTTTTCCCCTCCCAAGTATTTGTTCCTTAATTTTGTTTTCTAGGTGTCAAAATGATGAAATAATAATTAGAAGTGTTATTGCATTTACCAACTGCAATATTAGCATGTCTGACTCCACACAGCACTGGGTGGATCCCACAGCATGGGGTGGGTCCCATAGCACTGGGTGGGTCCCAACCAGGCTAGCATGTGAGACAAGGGAAGCTCTACAGAACTACAGTGTCATCTATCTTACCATCTCGCACAATTCCATAAGGCATTTGAAAATGTCCAGTACTGATGGAGTGAGCACTATCCTCTCCACTTCCACCCTCCATGTGGTGTGTGTCTTCACCCTAATCATAGCAACAACCACAGACTTTGGACAATTACGCACTGCACAATACTTGACTGTAGTGCAGCATTAGTGCCCTTGCCTGGCCATCTATCCCGAGACTAGAGCGCTTCTCATTCAGCAAAGCAACAAGTTGTTGCTCCATGCCAGCAAGTGATTCTCTGACACTGGTATTCTCTAATATCAACTCCTGAAATTAGAATAGTTGTTACATATCAGTAGCAATTACACATGTGTGAACACACACACACTGTTATTGAGTCACCTTTTGCCTTTCTTCATAATTACTGATGAGGCTTCTGTACAAGTCTTCATCTCCACTGGTGAACAAATAGTACCAGATCAGAACTATACACACAGCAATAATATATATATTGTATACACACAGGATCATATAGCTCACCTGCCAGGTATGTTCCATGTTTTCCTCTTCTTATCAGTTCCATGCAAGGCATTGAGCATGCTCACTCCAAGACGTCTTTCATGGTTCTTATCTGACACCAACTGTGAGGAAGTAAATGCAACACCTTCTAAAAGCTAGAGTATATCCACACACCACAAGAACACAAGAGCATGTGTGGATGAACAGAGACAATAGATTTACTGTGTACAGGCTTACAGAAATAAATCTACTTCCTTCTAATTGGCCTATCCTGCAATCCACTGCATGCACTATATGGGGACAATTAGCAACTAATTAATTGGGCAACAAGTAAAAATATAGGGGGACAACGAGGGACAAATGAATGGGTCCAATTAGCAACTAATTAATGAGGCAACAAGTAATAATATAGGGGGACGAGTGACAAATGAATGGGTCCAATTAGCAACTAATTAATGGGTCCAATTAGCAAGCAACAATAGAGGGGGACAACGAGTGACAACTGAATGGGTCCAATTTGCAACTAATTAATGGGGCAACAAGGAACAATAGAGGGGACAACAAGTGACAACTGAATGGGTTCAATTAGCAACTAATTAATGGGGCAACAAGCAACAATAGAGGGGACAACGAGTGACAACTGAATGGGTTCAATTAGCAACTAATTAATGGGGCAACAAGCAACAATAGAGGGGACAACGAGTGACAACTGAATGGGTTCAATTAGCAACTAATTAATGGGGCAACAAGCAACAATGAAGGGGTACAATGAGTGACAACTGAATGGGTCCAATTAGCAACTAATTAATGGGGCAACAAGTAACAAATCAAAGAAATGACCTGCAAGCAACAAATAAATGAGGCTGCAGTATTGCTAGTGCATATGTCACATGGTGTATACATATCAGATCTTTTAACTTAGAACTACTACTGTTCAGACCACCTGTCAATATCATTGAGGTACATTGTCCTGTACCACTTTCCTTCACTATTACTATCAAATATTATTGAATTGAAGGAGCAAATACACAGCAACAACGCCACCTTATCACTATACAGAACATACTTGTCCTAGTTTCTCCTTCATCCGCTCAAATTCTTTTTCTCTCTTTTTGTTTTCATGACTTCGTTGAGTTTCTTTGTACTGCATGCTCACCTTCAACCGCCTCACCTGGTGTGGTGTGGTGTGGTGCGGTGCGGGCAAGGGTTTACAACCACTTCAAAACAAATACTTGAAAACAGCAATACTATACATAACTACAGTCAAAGTTACGGCGTTACAAAGGAGAAGAATCAAAGACCAAAAATTCTAAAAACTTTGTACCATCTAAACTAATTTTATCAACACAAGCTGATGAATTATAAATTAAAAAAAATAAATAAATAAAAAAAAAAAAATAAATAAATAAATAAATAGTAAAAAAAAAAACAACGAACCAAAAAAACAACTGTTTATTGGTAATGTAGATAATCTCTAGCCGAGGCAATCAAATAGCCAGTAGTGGTGCTGCAGCATGTCCCACAATACCTCATTTAATTAGATGATAGAGAGCCACAAAAAACAACAACAATAAAACCCCCCACCCCCCCCCCTCCCCCCCCCCAAAAAAAACCAACCTGGCTCACATGTATGTGCACATCAACTAAAAACCAATGATCATCACAGTCAGTCAGTCAGTCAGTCAGTCAGTCAGTCAGTCAGTCAGTCAGTCAGTCAGTCAGTCAGTCAGTCAGTCAGTCAGTCAGTCAGTCAGTCAGTCAGTCAGTCAGTCAGTCAGTCAGTCAGTCAGTAGTTAATTAATAGTTAGTGAGGGGGAGACAAGCAGATATGGAGTGCAAACACAAGAATGGATCAGCAGAAGGAAGACAAGTGAGGAGGAAATGCTAATTGTATTAAAAAAAAGTCTTCCTTTCATATAGCAGGACATTCCCTGGTTCTCTGGTGCAATGCCACTTTATCATAGCTATAGCTATGTAATATTACAGTATTATATTTGGCTGACCTCATCTTGCTCAGCTCTTAGTTTTGAAGTAAGCACTTTAACTTTCTCCATTAACACTCTCTCTCTGTCCTTCACAACTGCCAGTTCCTTTTCACCACATCTGAGGTCCTCCTACAACAAATGATACAGCACATATATTAATAATTTATTATATATTAACATATGTTTAAAAAAAAGAGAGTATGGAAAACAACAGTAAAATTGATAATTACATCTTTTTTATATTGGGAATAATGCACTAGCTCAAGACTTTGCCTTCCATCTAACTCTAGATAGTAAGTGTTGTTCTCTAAATTACTTGAGGGCTCAATCCATTCATCTCATGTTTTCCTGTGATTAATGTCTTATTTTTCACAGAATAGCCATGTTCAGTGTTTATCATATAGACAAACATGCAAACATTGGTTTATTTCATATGTATTGTATCAATACCGGAAAAAGAAAACTTCTTGTATAGCACAAGATCCAATCACAGTAAACAGCATTAACACCAAATAACTATATGTCCTAATCCTGTCAGTTAGGCATTATTGTGTTTTATCATCTCTTACATATGAAATATTCAACATTTTACACATGACGTTTGCTAGAATTAAGCAGGTTAGATATGAGAGGAACATTCTGCTATTCAAATATTAAGCCACCACCTATTTCAACATCAGCATACCTAATCAGCTGGGTGTACTTCAGAAGGAGCAATTACTGTCTCCCATGACACATGTACAGGCCCAACAACTATTAGTGGGGGGGGGGGGGGGGGGGGAAATAGACATCAGCTACATGATCAATACAAACCTTCAGTCGAGCTTGTGCCTCACGTTGCAAGACAACATCGCTCCTTTCTCTGGATGCACTAACAAGTCAACCAATACATGACTTCAGTTTGAATACAGGTAACAGTGAAGGAATACTGTTCACTGCACAGCTGGTCTGACCTGTCTCTCAGTTCAGTGATCACTCTGAGGTTATGGCGATGCAGAAGTAGAGTTCTGTGTATCACAGCTACTGCTCTCTCCTTCAGCTCACTGGTGCTTGGGGGGAGGGCAGAGCTGTCTGGGGGCATGAGGGCGGGCAGACCCAGTGACTGGAGCTCCTACAATAACAACAACAACAACAATGATAACAACACAAATATATCGTGTTAATTAATGAGAAGAAACGAAGAATGAAAACCAATGAGAAGTGAGAATTGAGCACATAAATTTGCTGCAAGCAAGCTCTGCAAGGCCTTAGTTCATTGCAGATATATGACACTCATGAGATCATTGAGAAGAAAAATGACTTGTGTGGGTAGCTCTATCCCAAGTCTGAGGTAAGATTCCTCCCATTCTCATCTGGCATATTCTGTCTTAACCAAACTGGCAGGCAGTTCACTTACTCCCACCTACATCACTGGAACATTTTTTGCCCCTACCCTAAAAAATTGCAACATTAAACTTACATTACCGACGTTGATAAGTGCTTCACAAAGTGCATGAGCAGTGGGAGTATGCACATATTTATTAAGAGTTTGAATAAGATTTATGCAGTAACCTTTCCACCTTTTCTACTCCACACATCAACAACTTTCAAATCTTTTCAATGAGTTCTTTTTTTGTTGAAATTCAATGACACATTTCATTAAGTTGGATAGGCTGAGTTGAGTAGCTGCTCCATCATATCTCATTCCTACAAGGCTTCCAAATGTTTCTTTCCCTGCAGTACTTGACTAAAAAATAAATAAATAAATAAAAAATAAATAAATAAATTTAAAAAAAATAGATACCTTCAGCATTAGATTTCTTCAACAGCTAAATTTTAGTAAGAATTCTCTGGTACATGCTAATAAGTGTGCCCTATGAAGCTGTTTGAGTAGATATCTTCCACTCATGTTCCAAGAACATTCACAGACTCTACAACAACAATTTTTGAGACATAAGTTGTATTTCCTCCAGCCCTATCAAGGAAGGTTTGAAGAGTCTCTCCACTAAAATTTACTATCATTTCAAGTAGTTTGTCAGAGTGTAGCTATAAGTGTGAGATGTGCTGATGAGCTAGAAGAGGAGTATATTGGATTAGAGCTTTAACTGCCTTCCTATTTTATGATTTTTGCAGTACTCCAACAACATTTCGAAGCGGCCTGATAATGAATCCAACTCTTTTAGCTCTATCTGCTTCCATGTCCAGTTGACAGGATAGAAGGTACACTGCCATTTTCTGAATGTCATCTTATTTTCCGAGTCGCCTTTTTCCAGTTAGTGAATAGTTTAATTATCTAATTTTCTCAATCCTCTGATGAGATCTTTCATGTTCCTTGCATAGTCTGCAGACAGCACACTGTAGATTTTCACCCAATTCTAATGAGGGGAAATTTTCTTCCCACTTGCTGTGGTATATACATACCTCCTGATTCTAGATGATGTTGATGGTGGATTAGAAGTAAACTTGAGCAATTCTTCTTAGAATGATTGGATTGTACATTAGGCTCACACTGGTTTAATATTAACTTCAGAGCCACTAGAGCTATAGAGACTACTGAAAACTTAGATGCAGTCCTCGTACACAAACAAATTTTCATTCTGTTTCTCTCGTGCTTTAACGTCTATGCCACTCTATGGTGATGTAAGTGTCCAGTGTTGTTCCCTTCTATAAATAGATCACATGGACAGCATTCGTACACACCAGTCCACCACCCAGCCTTTGTACCAACTGTTAGTGCCACATTGCAGTACTGTAATATAATATGACATTTACTGTAAAAGAGAATGTTGGCAGATAGGAACATTGGTGTGCACAATTGCTGTCCATGTGATTTACTAATACTGCAAGTGTATCCAGGCAAAAGCCACCACGCCCATACCTACTCACCCACCCCACCCTACCCCTCCCCACCCCACCCAACCCCTCCCCACCCCACCCCACCCCACCCCACCCAACCCCTCCCCACCCCACCCCACCCCACCCCCATGACACTTTGGAACTGTACAAATACCCACAGAATGCCTCAAAACAAATCTCTGAGCATCTACTTTCCCCCCCCAAAAAAATCTGGAGGGAAGAATGCTCCCAGATCATCCTAGTTATGTCTTTCACCACCTCTGCGTCAACACCAAAGTTTGGATCTCACACCCCCCCCCCCCCAAATCCTGTATGAACCCCACACACACACACACCCACCCCCCCCCAACCCGACCTAGATGGTGTGTGGAAACTTTTGTCACATCTTTAAGCATCTTACCCCCCCCCCCCCCCCCCTTCCCCAAACATCTTACGATTGAGATAGCTCCATTTGTCCCCCTCCCCTCCACAGGACAATTTCTAAATGAAACCCTGCCTGATCATTTTTAGCATTCTGTCTTATGGTTAAATGTGTTTCAGTGTTAATACATGCCTATATACATTGGTAAACAAACTAGAGTGATAGTGCACCCCCAACTGGGCCTGCCTACGATGATTGATACCATTGAAAGCATATGAAACATAATTATATCCATGAACTAAAACCTTTGAGTGCGTGCCATCATGAAGTACATGTTGTAAGACTGTACCAGTTCCACGTAGAGGTAGATGTCCTCGCTGGGTGCCAGACATCCATCTTCACGCGATAATGTCTTACGTTTTTGTGATTCCATACTTGACAAATAGTTGCTACATAGAACAAACAAGAAGTATCAAAGCAGTCATTAACTGTTGATGAAATACAACAGCATAAATTTGTTCCCTGAAGTACAAGTTTTTTCTAAACACTTATACCCATCATTAACTCCCGACTACTCTAGAGTTTGAAATAAATGATGTAACACTGTGTCAGTACATTGACACAAGTAGCTGCATAGCACACTTAGCTTACAATTGATGAGTTAGCCTGTGTAAACAAGTATTCAATGTTGTGGTGGGATTGATGCCAGCTACTGCTATCAACATGTCATCCAAATAATGAATTGATCACCAGTGTCTGTCTGCCTGTCTGTGTATCCGGAACTCCTCCCAGATGTGTGAACTGATTATGATTACATTTTGCATACATGCAATTTTCTTCATGACCTCAGAATATGATAAAAAAAAATTTTTTTTTGGTTCAGAAATTCTAAAAAAAGAAAAAAAAAAGGTATCTGAGAAGCAACAACAAATCATCTTCTGTGACTTCTAATGGGGGAGGGGGGGGGGTGGGCAGGAAACCCCAGCAGAGAATAAAAGGACAAATTTGTGATAACGTATTTTTGCGTTTTTAAAAAGTCAGAAATTTTTCTGTTAAAACAGGTCAGACTTTTTCAGTCAGATAGATTAAAAATGTTGTCCCCATTTGTATAGATGGTTCCTCCTCCCCGCCCCGCCCCGCCCCGCCAGAGGTAAAGTAAATTTTTAGCAGAAGTATTTGCCATATACTAGAACACTTTCCCCCTTGTGTTGGAGAAACTTAAGAACAATAAGTGTGTAGCTACCACCAATAATGAAAGTTGCTTTATAACAAACCAGTAAGGTCACATGCACGGTCATACATTGTGTAGTTTGGCACAGCCTGGACCCTTTACCCAGTGAAGAGTCTGGGGACATGGTAATATCACAGTTGTTCTGCTGGAATGTGGAAATGGTAGCATAATATAGATGATTGGAATTTGTGATTAATTTCTAGTAAGCATATGAGGCGGCAGAACAACTTTGGCATAGCAATGTCCCCAGACCAGTTCCCAGCGTAGCAAGGTAAAGCCTCATGCTAGGACAGACTATACACATTGTGGGTGGGTAAATGGGGGAAAATGACAATCTAAACCATCTGTTCCCCAACTGGTCCTCTCCCAACATCATAAACAACATACAATTTTATTAGAAATACAAATAAACGTAACATTATTAATACTCAAACAGACCAGCCTCACCAGTAACTCCATAACCTAGATTAGCACTACAAATAATCAGTATTGGAAGAGCCATGTGCCCTACTAGGTGAGTTGCGTCATAGAAATGGAACCTAGGACTAGCTAATGAAGCCATAACAGTCAAGGGAAAAACAAACAAACAAAAACACAAAATGTGAATAATAAAAAATAGGATAACCTAGCAACGCTGTGTCTCACGCCCCACTATTATCATACATCACTTGAGCACCTCTGCATACAACTCACAGTAATAGTGAAACTAACAGTTACCACCGTAGTTTTGCGTTCTTCTAGTCTTGCTAATTTGTCACCTCTCTATTTAGAGAGCGGATCATCGATATCGTGCTGATTCAGCAATGTGAAAGAAAAGACAGGATGGAACAGGAGATCCTAAGAAGAAGAAATGCAGCCTTCCGTACCATTTATAAAAAGACGCTGAATGTGTATAGACACTATATAACCTCACCTATTCGTTGGTTACTAGAAATCAACCTTCTTTGTTGGGTATGTTTGTGCTTGCTCAGGTCGTAAGTACTTGAGATGTTTAACCTTTAGCTAACCTTGTTTTGACATTTTATGAACTTTTAAGTTATTTATTATTGAAGATGTCTACATTTTAAACTCATAGAAGGGATTATTTATACCTGGTCAAGGCCCTTAATTTATGTTGTTACATTTCTGGTTCCTTACTTCCAGAGTTAATGTGGTTTATCAAAGAACAATGTATTGATGTGATATTCTAGATTTGTCATGACGTGTTGGCAAGGTGTGTCATTTCCTGCAAACATTATTCCAATGTTCTTAAGTTAAAGCTACTGTCAGTGCATCTGGTACAAATTTTTTTTATCCATCCATAATGTGAGTCATTTCTGAGTGTGGAAGAGGTGTATGTGCGTTCACTATAAAATAGTGAATATCATATTCCAAATAATAAAAACTTATGTTTCTGACTTTATTTATCCCTATTTTACATTTCTGAAAGGTAATTCACCAATGTAGTTAATATTAAAATGATGAAAGAACAGTATCTATTGGACTTTCAGCTTTTTATTGATTCTCAGTTTAATTTAATCCATGTGTGCAGGCACTAGCTGTATTTTTGCTATGGGGCTATGTTCATTTCACATACATCATGAACCCTGAAGACTGTCTAAAAGATGTGACCCAACGACCATTCCCTCTTGATGTAATATTGCAAGTTGAAGTTTATTCTAATGATTCAGAGTTGTGGGAAGAGCGACAGAAGGCAATTGAACAGCTTTACCTTGATCTTTACAATAGATCTCACACTGTGTATGAGAGTGATGGCAGAGCAACTTATACTAGAGACAAATTGATGGAGAAGTCTTGTCAAAGGAGCTTATTGGTTAACTGGACTGGAGCACATGGCTTATGTCTATTTATTCTTAATTTCTTTAATACTACTCTAGAAATTGCAAGTGTATACGAGGAGGCATACCTTGATAATGAACAGGTTATGGACACTGACACAGCGGAATTGGAAAATGATAGTGAGGATGAAAATGGCAACCCAGTCCAGGATTCGTGCCATGTGAAGGATATATTTCTGAATCGAAGAGATATTGCACCTGATCCAAATATACCTATTCAGTTAATTGGTGTCCCTAAAGAGAAGAGAGAAGAGGTTAAGGCTGCAGTGTTTGACAAGAACTATACCTTGTTTGAGCTCTTCACCTTTTATGGTATGTAGGAACTACATATGTACTGCTTGTGTATGTAACATAATTAGTGTTTGCCACTGTCTGGTTGGTTATCAGGGTCTGTATGCCCTAGCTTTCAAAAGTTGTCTCCTTTATGTAAACCCTTCCATAATCAGTGTCCTAATGTAGGTGTGTGTAGTCTATAGGAAAACAATGATGCTGTCTGGCTTTAGTATAGAATAGAGATCCTATAAATAGCACTTTAGTGTCTATCCAAGTGAGTTATGTTTAATTTGAATAATTCTTGAACAATTTTGCACCAATATACTTGTACCCTCCTGCTTAATGTGTATTGTACATGTCCTGACAATGTTCAGTGGTTGACATGTCTAACTGGAGTGGAGAACTTGGCACATCAGCTGTGCCTAATGGAAGTTTTTGTGCATGAAATGATTCTGTGATGTGATGTGGTGAAGTTCTTGGTGTGCACGTGCACACAAGGTATAATACAACTCAATGTTTGCAACCTATTCTTCAGAAGAAAACAGGTATAGTCCCCTCATATTTGAGTCTAAGATTAGGTGATTTAGTTCTATGTAGGCTCAGTAAACACCTTGTGCAACTAGTAGGAGTTGTAGAGATGGGGACTTGTACATTTTTCACCTTTCGTCCAAATCTGTAAAGCTGTGAAAATTCAGAAAAAGATTATTTAACCACAATCTCCTAACAGATTATGTTATTTGCTAGCCAAGACACACCACCCTTCTGGCGGCTGCCTCCTCTGCTGGAGTCACATGATAGTATGCTATGTCACATGATAGTCATGCTGTGTCACACAACTGGCATGATATGTGACACAACTATGTTGTGTTATGTCAGTGTGGTGTGTAGGACCATCACAGCTGATGACTTCAGCAAGTGTGGATCATTGCTGGTGATTCTATGTGGGGCAATGAGGTGTGGCAGTCTTCTGGAGTAGTAGCAGCAAATAGGGTAGGTATTGAAAGGTTGGACAGGGTTGCTGATTTTTGTAGAGAGACCTTGCCCTTTGAGCAGCAGATACCTGGGGTTTCGTTTTCTTTACAAAGCATTAAAGACATGTGGCTGACATTGGTCCAGTATTGACAGAGATGGAATAGTGGAATTATAGTGTAACATAGCACCATGCCAGGTAGTTGTAGGGCATCATTAGCAAGCTGTTAGGTGTCAGTTGACCTTGAGATGAGGTCCAATAGTTGGTGAAGGTGTCTGTTGTGTACTTGACATGTCCGTAGAACTTTCAGGCATCTGGCATAATGGAGGTATGACTGCTTCTGTTGAGGGGTCTTTGCCTCCATTCCTGCTGCTGACTCTACATGCGTCATGGTGAGCTTGATGTTGTTCTGAAGGGAATCAGGCAACATTATGATGTGGTTGAAAGAGGAATGCATAAAGGCTACTGATGTCTCTAGCTCTCCTTGTGGCTTGTATTGTCCCTCTCCATGTGAAGATATAGCTGCCCATGGTGGTGAGGTGCCTGAGGCTCTCTCATTGCTACTGCACTTGTGTGAACACCCACAAAGCAAGATTGATGTTTTTCTGGAGGCAATATTGTTATACAATTTTTTTTTTTTTTAAGAATGGCTAGGATTGTTCCTGAGGTAGCAGCACACTCACTTCCCCTGTGTTTCATTGCTCTTTTTTGTGTGCTTTTTCTTTTCTGATGGAGCCAGATAGCTTTATTTTCTTGCCAGGCATAATTTATTTTCTTGCCAGGCATAATTTATTTTAGAAGTCATTGGGATTGTGCGTGAGGTAAAGGGTCTAATTACTGCAGATGAGCTTCCCAAATTAATAGCTGACACTTGCTGCAGTCGCTAACTCTGGCATGGTTGGTCGGAGGTGAACAGGACCAATTCAAAAACAATTCCTGGCCTCAAGTGTTCCCAGTTTCACCAAGAAAGGCTCAGTCATTGTGGACACACAGTTGCAGCACACTGACTGACGAATATCAACACTTTGTGTGCTGTTTTGATGAGCATGACAAGGATCTTCAGCAACTAGCCTGATGAAAGTAATTCTGCAAGACTTTGCTAACATTTATGTGATGCCAACCTAAAGAGAATCATCTGGGTTGCAATTTAAGGTCCAGAAATGAAGTAGGTTCTGGACAAAGTTCTTGATATGGTGTATGAATGTGTAAATGTTTGTTTTCTTTTCATGGGCAGTTAACACTATATTATTAAAGTGTTGTACACTATTTGGATCGTCATCCTCACTTTATTTATTTTGTGGTTGAGGGTAGGTCAGTGTTAATTGTTTACTGCAATGTTTAATTTTTAGTCCACTATTTTCTAACCTTGTGTATTTTTTTTTTTTTTTTTTTTTACTGTTAGGTTTGGCATTTAGGACAAACCAAAAACTTTAAGGTTTCTACAAATATATATATTTTAATTTTATTACAATGGTTTCCTTATTTTTTATAGGATTGCAGATGATTTCTTCGGATTACACTCTTCTTGAGTTCTCTCAGTCATCTGGCTATCTCAGTCTGTCCCAGTTTTCCCGTACAAAACTCAATATATCCGTGGAGAAAGTGTACATAGGCAAGTCGCTCTGTTACAAGTCATTAATTTCTACCATTTATCAATAATTATTTTCTAGCCATCCATTTTCACACACAAACTAATGGTGAAAAAAACAAAACATGTATAGGTTCCTCTGCCATTCTAATAGCTGCAATGGGTCTCAGTTTGACTATAATTCAACTAAACCAATTATTATTACACTTTAATATATATTCACTTTTGGGAGGGGGGGGGGGGTGTCACACCACTTTCCTCCCAAACTACCATACTAAATGGAACCCACTCCAGGGTAGATACATCCTACAGTGAGGATAGTTCTCCCCCCCCCCCCCCGATTTTTTAATTGCCTGACCACACCTCTTAATATGTGTGTTGAGCCAAAAATTATGTGATTTATTTATGATACTTTGGCCAACCAAATTTATGGACCTAGAGACCTAGGGTTATGTAAACACAATTTAACTCTTGTAGGAAAATGGGTTGTGTTACACTTGGCCACCACACTTTTCCTTGTGGGCATGTCATATCCTGGGTGTATCTGGATCATCTAGCCAAACCTTCCTCTAAATATATCAAAAATAGTACTTAGATCAAACACTGTACCAGAGACCTGAACTTGGCATGCTCACACACATTATGACTCTGTGAGTGACATGGGCTGGGTTCCACCTGGCATCACCTCTTCTTCTGGGTATGTCGAGACTGGAATACTTTCACATATATATGTATACATGTTTGTGTGTGTACACTTGACCACCAACGCACCATAACAAATGAAACATACTATTCAGGATAGACATCATAAATTGAGGATGTTTTTAAAAAAATTTTTTTAAAGATAATTCTTGACCTAGTCACCTAAACTGGGCATGCTTTGGGAGTGACATGGTCACACCTATTCCTCTAGGTCTGTCAGTCTAATAATGCCAAAATGGTACCAACCGTTCGACATGGTTTGTTACACTTGGCCATACCACTTTCCCGCCTAACCACCATACCAAATGAATCCACTTCATATATTACTCATTTTACACCAAGTGTGACTATTGACTAAGAATTCTGGGTCACCTCGCCACACCTTTTCCTGTGGGCGTGTCAGGCCAAAAACGCCAAAAATGATGCAATATTTTTATAGTATTTATGGCCAGTCATGGACCTAGAGGTGTGGAGACATGCAAATACAACTTTACTCTGACATGGAATGGGCTGGGTCACATTTGGCCATACCTCTTCATGTGGGCATGTCCTTATATCCTGGGCCAAAAAAGAAGAAGAAAAAAAAAAAAATATATATATATATATATATATATATATATATATATACATACTAGCAGCATATACTGGCGTTGCCCGGCCAATATAGGCTAAAATCCAGTAGTTGAACATGTCTTGCCAGTAAGAAAAGTAATGGTGAAGATGTATTATTAAGAGAAAAAGCCAAAATACCTTCTTTCTTTTCTTTTTTTTGGGCTTTTTCTCATTACTGGTTTGGCATATACCGGGCAATGCCGGTTATATGCTGCTAGTACATATATATATACTAGCAGCATATACCGGCGTTGCCCAGCCAATGTAGGCTAAAATTCAGTAGTTGAGCATGTCTTGCCAGTAAGAAAAGTAATGGTGAAGATGTATTATTAAGAGAAAAAGCCAAATTACCTTCTTTTTTTTGTGGCTTTTTCTCGTTACCGGTTTGGCTGGAATGATGGTACAAACATACAGACAGACAGACAGACAGACAGACAGACAGACAGACAGACAGACAGACAGACAGACAGACAGACAGACAGACAGACAAATTATGTTTTTTTCCCAGACATGCCACCTGGCATAAAACCATCTCTGGGTGGGTCTCCTCCATCCCTAAAAGTTTGGTCAAAATCTAACAGAGGGATTTTGAGAAATGGATGAAAAAATTTTTGTCTGTCTGTATGTTTTTACCATCATTCCAGCCAAACCAGTAGGTGGATTTCTCTGAAACTCGGCATGATGATAGGTTTTGACCCAACTTAAAACATGGGCTAAAAATTCCACAAAATGGTTGCCATGGTAATGAGAAAAAGCCACCAAAAAAAAAGAAGAAAGAAGGTATTTTGGCTTTTTCTCTTAATAATACATCTTCACCATTACTTTTCTTACTGGCAAGATATGTTCAACTACTGGATTTTAGCCTACATTGGCCGGGCAATGCCAGTATATGCTGCTAGTATATATATATATATATATATATATATATATATTTTTTTTTATTTTATTTTTTTTTTTTTATTTTTTTTTTTAATTTTTTAATCAGACCTCCAATATTATTCCAACTTCCTCTACAGTGGTCATGAGTGTTATAAGTGTGCTTTGGGTGAACTAGTTCTGTGAGTGTGTAATTCTTCGAGTTATTATTTACCTGAGAACTTTTGAGATCTGATAAAATATATGTACACTTTATTTAAGCATATAAAATTGCATGTTGAATATTATTTTACTCTGGTGCATTTTCTAAAATACAGATCCAGAGAACAACACTTGCTTTGGTGGAACATTTGGACAATTCCTGACCAAACATTTCTTGGGCTATGAAATGATGGTGATAGCCAGCTTCAAGGACCTGTTGCCTCATGACCATGGTGAGATACATGCAACATGCACCGTGCTACCACCTAGTCAAGTCAGTTGAGTGAGTGAGTGCTGCTCTTGTGAACAGGTACTGGCTATATAAGGAACCTAATGACAGGCAACCACTACTACTACAAGGTGCAGTGGATGGGGAAATGGCGATATGGAGCTGGGATCTTGCCTGCTCTGTTGTTTGTAAGTGTTTTAAGTGCAGCAATTAGGGTGGTTTGTAATTATTTTCTCGTTTTTTTACTGCTCTTGTTTCTCTATTTATTTCAGACACTAGTTGCATCTGTGCTTCTCAGACAAATACATTACCACATATTCAAGTTTTTCAGTAAGTGTATTATTCTCTTTTTTTTTACGAGGTGTATTGTTCAATGTATTATTATTGTGTGCAGCTCATTTTAACCATTTGCTGAATCAAGGTGTACCCATGTCCATCCAGACTGGAGCTCAGATTCCTTTCCTTGTCATCACATATGCTACCATCGGTGGGTTTCAAAATGTTTTTAAAAAATTTTTTTTAGTGATCTAGGGTCAGAGTTCAGCAATACTTGTAATTTTTGTCTTTATAAGTGAAAAAGGAAGAAAACAAAGGAAAATATTAGTATCATGCATTATTGTGCTCAAGAGTTAGGTAGGATGATTGTGATACGTAGTAATGTATATGTATGTTCCCATTGTGAGGTTTATAGGTTAATAGGTGTACATACATACAGTTGGTTAGAAAGGTGTCATTGTGATCTTCCTTTGTAGTGATTTTCTTTTTTTCTATTTTGTACACACCTAGGTTTAGTCATAGTGATGAGTGAGGCCCTTAGTGACAACAGTGTGTTCTCACTGCTCATGGTGATCACTGTTTGGCAGGTAGACCAGTTCTACTCGATGTACTGCAGACATTTATCATCTAAAAGGTTTCTTCCATGGTCAGTGACAGAGATGGTGTGTTAATGTATTGCATGCACACATTTGTCCAGTGTTGTGCCAATGCACTGCACCATAGCACAGTGCTACCATATGGTACTTGTGCATGTATCACTCCTGACATAGTGTGTGGTACTATGAACAGGGAAACACTCTGTAGGTGCAATCATACATGGTTATCATTGTGAACTGGTAAGGTGTGGATGTAATTTTCAATAATAATGTAAACTGATGAGATGAATATTTACATTATGGCTGAAAATGAATGAGAATATAATAAATAGTGTGATTTTTAAAATTTCCGTTAAGATTTCCCCTAGCCACCAACTGAGGGAGAAAGGGGGGAAAATGCACATCTTATTAAATCCAATAGACAGGATACATCAATGGCAAAACTCTGCCCTAGACTCGATAAGACTTACACAACGTTTAACAACAGACTACGCTGTTCACACGTAGCATGTAAGTCTATTTCCAGGCTCCCTAACCTCAAGATTTTGATCACAAATATCAGGTAACAACAATACAGTCCAGCAATTCCCTGTCTCCCTGCCTGGCACACCTCTTCCTTCTCCAGTATCACTGCAATGCTGTTAGACTGCAACAAACTTGCATACTAATTGAGATCTTTCTCCACTGTGACTGTGACTGTGACTGTGACTGTGGTGGACTGTTTCCTCTTCCAAAGATAGCAGTTAAGTTGTTGGATATTATTCAGCTCAATTCTTCCTTGCTGTCAAACTCTCCTTCATCAGGGGTTCATGCAGGATGGGATTCCAGACTGGAAGATATTAAGACTTGCATTGCTACTGGAGAGAAATGCTTCATGTGAAGTAAAATAGAGTTTGACAGGAAGTCACTTTTTTCTAGGGGAAATTAATCGTTAGCATGGGTAACACCTTTCTCAAACCCACCATAACTCAACAATGGATCATCCAAATGGCTTCATATTTGGAAGACAGCTTGTAAAAATGCTGTGCAACTAAACAAGAAAAAGAAGAGAAGAAATAGTAGATGTCTAATGAATATAAATGAACATTGGATTACTACTCCCTTAAATGTTCTTGTGTTAGTTTGTTCACTGATGCCAGACTGTAACCCTGTGACATATCAAGCAAAAGAACATACATTTTACAATTCACACTGAGTTATGGAAAGTATGTATTAAATAACAAACTTGTATATGTTCATTGTGATTCTAGGTTTTTCTTCCTCTACCACTTTCTACCGTATGCCTATTATATCAGATTCAGTGGGCAATTTTGGTTTATTCCATTCTTGTTTCACTGGCTAATGCTGCAGGTTAGTGAATGGTATTGATAAAATGTGACATGACTATCTGTTGATATTTCACTTTTATTTCTTCCTTCTTTCAGCATGCTATGTTATTTTTCCTTCACCATTATGAGATACCAGCACTAGAGCCGGTCATGCCAGTAGTGCGTGTTCAAGTGATACGGCCTCTGGATAGACCTGCACATTTTGAACCCTCACAGTTGTTGGGACACAGATTTTTCCACTTCAATTCAACAATGCTTGGTCGAAGTGAAGGCAGTATGCGTATGCATATTCAGCAATCTTCTCATGATTCACACAGTTCTCAAAGTGACAGCTCTTCTTCAAGCAGTGAGTCATCAGTTTCAAGGTTTCTAATAAGGCCCACTCTCCATCAACCTGAGGATGCACATACTTGTGCTCCAACTCACTCAGGATACAGTGCCAGTGTCCCAACACTTCCTGTGCAGGAGTCCGTACACTCGCAGGGACAATTTTCAAATGCAAATGATTTAAGACTCACAAGACTACAAAAGAGCAGTAGTAATACAGTTTAGTGTCCAATATATATTTCTTTATCTTTCATTATAGCTTATCCTTATGTGTAAGTAATAATTGTCTATACCCTGTGTTCTGTTTATGCATAAATTGTTGATCTGTGAATGTGATAGGTAAACAAGTGGATTGTGAGTCAGATGTGTAATGTGATAGTTATTGGGAGAGGAAGAGGATCTAATGAAGATGGGAGAGACTTCCAAAGTGATGGACCAAAAGAAATGAGTGTGGCTAAGTATAGCAGAATGTAGAGAAACCTGATAATAATAAAATATACAGTGGGGACAGAGGAAATCGAGCAGATTGATGACATTTGCATGAAAGCATATATATATAAGTTGCATACATATATTTAAAAAAGATGAGAGTTGTGAGGGATAATCTGAAGATCTTTATTGAGTGCTGAGTCACAGGTTGATGTGCTCCATTCACCCGGGGAATATGAAATAGAAGATAGGACAACATGATGAGGGGGTGGGGGGGGGGTACCTATACGCTCTATAAAAAAAGAAGAGGAACATGTCCTTCATAAAAAAAATAAAAATTGATTCATAAATTTTTTTTAATGGATTGATATCTTCTGCTTGGACACAGTAGATTCAATATTATAAGTAGGTAATTAGAGTTGTATTTATCTACTAAATAATTTAAGCAAATTTGAATGATTAAAATATTTTTTACCTGCAAATTTTAATAAGTTCGCAGTCTAAATGTTACTTTCTTGGGAATCTTGTTCTTGTCAAACTTCCAACCAGTGCTAAGGTCCCCAGTTCAACTCCTGGTCATGGTCGAGTTCCCCCCCCCCCCCCCCCCATCAATTCAGTCAAAACGTTAAATCATTAATGAGCGGGGTTTTGGGCTGGAAATTCCAGTCTTGTTAAAATTGAAGTTGATAATAGCAACATAGTCTGGATATCATTATATGTAGAGTCCATGCTTTATTTTAACATTAAATCATTACACTAATAAAAAAAATATTGAATGACAATGATAATATATATATATATATATATATATATATATTAAAAAAAAAGAAAGAAGAAGAGATAATAGCAACATTCTGGATAGCCTTATATGTTGAGTCCATGCTTTATTTTAACATAGATTGTTGCACTAAAAATAAAAAATAAATTGAATGATAATGATAAAAATATATTTTAAAATTAAAGTTGATAATAGCAGCATACTGGATATTCTTTTATATGAAGTCCATGTTTTATTTCAACTTTAGAACCTTAGACTAAACTGCATGTTTATCAATGATGTGCACTATTCAGTTTAGCAAAAGATCCTAATGTTGAAATAAAGCGTGGACTCCTAATATAAGAGGATATCCATGATGTAGATCTGCGATTATCAATCCTAATTAAAAAAAAAAGAAGTTTATATTAAAATTTTTTTTACTTTTTTTAATTGAGTGGATAAATAGTAAATGCCTTGTGGGCGGGTGCTCCCTGTGTGAGACTTACTATTTCCCCCCACTGGCTTAGTGAACTATATTGCTGGCTTCTGTGCCATCCTGAAGGTCATGTCGAACTGGGTGGAGACTTTATTGGCTATAGCTTCTGAAACTGACAGCTTTAATACTTCACCAGGTATGGAACAAAGTTTTAGCTGCTTTAGTGACTATATCATGTAGCTAGACCCTTTACCTATCGCTTTGTTGACAATTCCAACAGGGCATGCAGATAGATAAAGGGTCTTTCTACCTGAGACAAACCCACAAGTTTAGCCTTGCCCTTTCTTCATTTATGGTGAAGTTATTGTATAATTCAATCTGGTGCACTCAACTTATTAATCATCTTTTTTTTTTTTTTTTTTTTTTTTTTTTTTTTTTTTTAATGCTCAGTCCATTAGAACGTGCACATTGCATCCTGGGTCCACCTCATGCACACACTGATTAGGTAAAAAAAAAAAGAACAACAACAAGAATGGTCAAACTACTGTAGTTTCTGTATTTAAAGTTCCATGCTATTTATAAGCAGCAATGTACTGCTAGAATTATGTTTGTCTATAAATATAGTGCCAAAAGGAATCTGAATTAATTTTTCAATTCATTGGCTCATAGGCCCTTTACTGTATTACAATCGCTATGTCACAAATTGGATATATTTTCCCCATAATTAAGCACCATATCAAGTTAGAATTATTTTTGGTGGCGCTTTAATTAAAGAAAATACGGTAGTGATCTATATCTTGAAGTTTTATTTTATTTCAAGATTATTACAACAAATATGATATATAATATAACTTTTATGATATGATAGTAAAAGTAATAAGCTAATAAAATAGTATATTTATAGCATCCTAATAATTGGTTGAAGTGAAACAAGAAGAGAGATATCCAAGTATAGTATAGTATAGTATAGTATATGGGTGGACTGACTGAGTTAGTGCTGGAAGAAGTCATATATTTAGACTAAGAGCAGCATAGTGGTAGTAAAAAATAAAAACAATATAGTTAAAATTATTTGTTAGGTGACTAGTTGGCTGGTGCTGCCTGGCCACTGGGCCAATAGCAACATGAACATGAACATGACTGAAGCCACTCAAAACACCAGAGTCTCTCCTCACTTTAGTTTCTAACATAGCCCAGGTTACCCTGGGTTGGGGGAGGGAGTCTAACATTGCCCAGGTTACTCCCTGGGTTGGGGGAGGGGGTCTAACATTGCCCAGGTTACCCTGGGTTGGGGGAGGGGGTCTAACATTGCCCAGGTTACTCCCTGGTTCAAGAAGGAGGGGAAAAAAGAGAGAGAGAAAGAAGAAAGGGAGGAGGGGGGGGGGGGGGGGAACAGCAGCTACACCTGGGTTCGAACCAGCAAGTTCTTATTTGATAGACCTCTGCCTGAACCATTGCTTCAAGGTTGTTTGTTTTTTTTTATATGGAAAATAGGATTCCTTTTTTTCCCCACCAGGAATGCCACTTTTAGAATTATTTGGGGTGGAAAACCTAGCCCGGCACCCAAGGATCATGCCTGCAAAGTTTCGTCAAAATTCTTCATCTGTTTGGCTGTAATGTGAAGACAGACACACAGACATGATACTTCACTTTTATAGATAATACCAGGCAATTTGAGCAGGTTTTAGTGGAGAATTTGCACTGATTTTTCAAGTGTGTGATGGAGTGTCATGATAATGGTGGAGCTTTACTAAGTAATTATCCCTGTACAGTTAACCTATGGCTAGATGTGAGTGGATCTGTTTGATATAAGAAGAAGAGGTAGCTGAGGGGGTTGAGTTAATGTTAATGTTGGATATGCTTTGATGGTATATTAATGTACCCATATAGACCGGGTGTGATAGAGTAGCAGGCAGATTTTATCACTATTACACTAGAGCCCTTCATACCTTGCACAGAGAAAATGATGTTATTTATACACACAAAAAAAGAAACTTTCGTGTATCATTTCAGACTCAAGTTTCCCAGATGACCTCATTGGATATTGAGAATGAGGCTCTTACTGTCCATGTCAGTATCTGTGCACATGGCCCCCACCCCCAGATGTGAGGAAACAACAAAACAATGGAAACAACCAAACAATGGAAACAACCAAACAATGGAAACAACAAAACAATGGAAACAACAAAACAATGGAAACAACAAAACAATGGAGACAACAAAAAAAAACAACAACCCACCAACAACTGTGTATCTAATGTGTTTGTAATTGCATGTAGGACATGCAGACAGACACCAACAGGCCAGGCAGACGAATCAGTGTTTTATTTTCATTAATAAGTTCACCTGTACTATCAAGAACAGGTTGCCTACCTTTTTAAAAGATCAGCCTTCATTGACTTATGATCTACCAATGAATAGAGAGAAATCCTCTGAGCAGCAGCCTCTTGAGAGCACGGCATAGTGCACTGCTGCACACACGTATTTTCAATGGTACAGCTATAGAGCTCTATTCTCCAACCAGTGTTTCTATGAGGGAGAGTATTGGCAATCATGGCAATGTTGTATATAAATCCTCAATGTATGTACAGTGGGTAGTACTGGAAGCTCATGCCACATCAACTTTTACTGCTTTTTTTCTGTACTGCCTTGGGAGGAATCCTAACTCAGAAGTTATTCACTAGCGAACAATTTTTTTGGGAAATTTTAGGCCAATGCAAATGACATTAAAGTTGGAATTATTTAGTTATAATTTTCATCTCTTTCCCAGTCTATTAATATCAGAGTGTTACATTCAGTGATTCATTTTAGAGGAAAAAAAACATGCAAAAAAAATTATCTTCAATTTATGATAGCTTGGCCTCCAGTATGTATATTTAGAGGTCTATCAAGTTGTGTTATAATTTTTCTTCTTTAAATGATATATTCCATATGGTTATGTAAAAGTTTCACTAATGGTTCTATTATATGTGAAACTGTTGTTGCAGATTCCTCTAAAGAAAACTGTGTTCCTTTCTATTGTGATGGGCTGCAAGTTGGACTTATTCTGCCATTGGTACTGACTGATCTCTTGCAGTTCAGCAACATCTTTGAGGTGTTGAGGACTGATGAAGGGGTTGTGCTGAGACTGAGCATCTCTGAGAAGCTACGAAGTGTGGAAGAAAGGACATCTGCTATCAATGAAGTATTGAAAGATCTCCAGTCTCTAAAACGTTACACATGTTTGCAAGGTTGGAGGAATGAGGTGCACATGTAGAAAGTACTTAGTCTGTCACCATGCCAACACATGAATTCCTTCCCACGGTTAGAATGTATTACTACAATTTAAATGGACAACAATGTAACTTTGCAGGGTGTTTATGATCACCCATGCCAAATGGTAGAAGTGGTGTTTTATGAATGCAGAGAGAGAGAAAGAAGAAAAGGAAGGAGGGGGGGGGGGGGGGGGGAACAGCAGCTACACCTGGGTTCGAACCAGCAAGTTCTTGTTTGATAGACCTCTGCCTGAACCATTGCTTCATGGTTGTTTGTTTGTTTTTATATGGAAAATAGGATTCCTTTTTTTCCCCACCAGGAATGCCACTTTTAGAATTATTTGGGGTGGAAAACCTAGCCCGGCACCCAAGGATCATGCCTGCAAAGTTTCGTCAAAATTCTACATCTGTTTGGCTGTAATGTGAAGACAGACACACAGACATGATACTTCACTTTTATAGATAATACCAGGCAATTTGAGCAGGTTTTAGTCGAGAATTTGCACTGATTTTTCACACATTTAACTACAACTACTCACCAATTAAACCAGCACTTGGTAAGTTTTCCGAACTGTTGTCTTTAAAAAAAGAAAGTATATTGCTTCATATAGGGTTGCTGATCAATTCAAAGGAACCTCAGTATGTATATACACTTACAAATTCTATTAAATAGATTTCAGACATAAAGTTGATTTACAGGTGAAGTTAAAATCTAAATTTCTGTGATAATTACATGGAAGAGCAGATGATAGTATTCCAGGTGGGAGGGGTCAGTTCATGTACCTCATGTGTCCATATGAATGTGTCTGCATGTGGAACCAGATGTGCCATTGGGACTTCCACAGTGGTATCAACTAGCATCATACCAAGTGCCTGCATTTCAACATATACTCAGTCCAGTCCAGTGCAGTGGCATTGCTGTATTCCAAAATGCTATGCTCACGAACTGGTATGAAAGGAAGCTCATATCTCACTTCTTCGCTGGAATCTTTTTTCTGGAACTAACACTGCTGTGGACGCCAACTGGAAGACCTTAAAACCCTGCTCCAAAGTTGAGAAATTATCCTTTGTTATGAATTCCTTCGTATCACCTTTCTCTCTTTTCTAGTTCATTTACCAACATGGTCATGTCCTTATTACTGAGAACTTGTGTACTAGTTATAAAACAAAGTGTAAGTAAGTGAAGGAAGAAATGAAAATGGGATTTAGGAATTCTCCAAACAGTATGGAAACTTTAAAAAAAAGGTCATTATCTATTGACACAAGGCATGAACATAAATATTTTGCTGTGAAGATGAGATAGTAAGCTTTAATGTTCATTATTGCAGCATTTGCAGTGTTTAGCGTTGGCCAACAGGTTTACTACTGAAGTTTTCTGAACGCCAGGCATGTTTTTGTGTGTTTCTTTTTTCCATTTATATTTTTTTCCTTTAATTTTTGTGTCTACATCCTTCAACCTTTAGTGTTTAGTTATATTTATTTATATGCACTTCATTCAGGAATAGTAGTGAGCACTTGGTAATAAAGGAATGCAGCTGGTGCCTAGTCTCTGACCTGTCAGTATATATTGCCATTGTAAATGTTTGAAAGTGCAATAATCTGTAATTGATTGTCATGCATATTGTTAATTAAATCATGTGTTTATTTTTTTGGTTTAGAACTGTGCTGTCGCTGAGCGATTTGGAAAGTCAATATTATTTCACTGCGAAAGAGCTGGAGCAAGTATATATATATATAATTTAGTGCTGTGTAGTTAAAGAGTTTTTTTTTATTTTTTAATTAATTTATTTTTTACAAGAAGAGGATATTATCACTTTGACAAAAAAATGTTGATTTAATTCTTTATCTATAATATCTTTTCTTTTCATTTTTAGATTAATAACAATAATTTACTTTTCTGTTGATTGAATTAATTAGACTACCTTGTATCATATTCTGTGTGCGTATGGACAGGCTTGCTGGGTATTAAACAATACGGCATTCACTTATCTGGCTATGTCACAACAGCAAATGGTGGTTACAAGTTGTGGATTGCAAGACGGAGTTCTACAAAGAGCACTTATCCTGGCTTGCTTGACAACACGGTAATGATATCTTAATGAGTAATAATTGTATTGTTATCTGGTGTGTGTGTGTATGAGTGTGTGTGGTGGACTAATACATGGTATGGGGATCATGTTAGAGCTCATCCTGTGATGATGATGATTATAAATGAATCTCTCTTGAAATCAACTGTTCAATATTACACTCCTCTCTAATGGTGAACATTCTGATAGCTTCTGCAGTGTGAAATATTTTGGGAGTTCTAGCCCTAAATGCAGAGCAATTGTTTGTTCATTAATGGATGCCCTCTTCCACATAACATTTCATCATGAAGAGCAGTAATATATTCATACATTTGTATATATCTCAAACTCTTTATCAGGTGTTCATATAAATGGATGTCTTTGGTTCTCCATAGCTGCTAGGCTGGGTTCATATTGGAGTCGAGACATACTCCATGAAAAGTACAGGCTACTACTGTCTTCCTTGTATTGAGTATATTGTATACCTGCTGGAGTGACCACCACAGTGTGTGCTGGAGGTGTATTGTATTGTATTGTATTGTATTGTATTGTATTGTATTGTATTGTATTGTATTGTATTGTATTGTATGTTGCACTCTGTAGGTGTTCCAGCATGCACTGTCTTGTAACTCTCTCCCTAACAGTCTCCTGGGTTGTCATAAACATCCATTGTGCATCATAAGGCATCCAGTGAAGTAAATATTGTGTTAAGGTTTATAATTAGGGGGACACAGATTATTAGGAGGTTCTGTACATGGAGTGTGTATGGAAGGAAATAAACAGCAGCGTTAGTGGACCAGCATTATATAGGTGTGCCTAATGGCCACTGTTGATGGGAGACGGATATTCCTCTCTAGTGCATGCAGGACAGACGGAGAGGACAGGAGCTCTAATAGTGTTCCCTAAACATGTTCATTAAATAGGATTGGTTGATGAAAGAAAAAGGGTTTGAATCAGACGCATCAATTGTTTACGAATCTTATGCTGTAAAGTGATCACTGGATTACTTGAATTGGTAAAGGTCACCTACGTAGTGATCTATATGAGTATATTTGTTTTCTTTATTTTTTTTTACACTGGCCAATCCAATTAGTCTCTTTTTTTTACTTAAAAAATTTTTTTGATAAAACTTTTCCCTCCTTTGTAGAATAGTTTTTATTGGCCATTGCCACTGTGGACCATTGATTGGATGCTGGTATGTAATGAGTCACCACACTTATATGTAGAATGGTGTGAATACATTTTCAATGTGAAAATTGTAATAAAAAAAAGGCTGAGAAAAAGGTATGATGTGTTCCAATATTTGAAATTCTAGTGCATTTTTTAAAAAATTGACTTTGTTCAGTGATAGCAATGCATTGAGACATTTTCACAAAGTAAGTAACTTGACATCATTCTGACATAATCGTCTCTCTCTCCATGTTATTCTGTAATTGTTTGTTTTCATTGTTTTTGTTGGGCTTGGATTCTTTCCCCATTTGATCCACATACCATCACCACCGCAACTACCACCACCATCTTAATCACTTTCCTTTTGAATACTATTGACATCACACCATCACCACCTATTATTGTAGTCAACATGGTCTTCACTATCTGCTGTGGAGCAGAGATGATTGGATATGTGGGCTGCACATGTACTTGCAGGTAGCAGGAGGCATAGAAGAAGGCAGTGGTGTTCTCCAAACTGTAGTCAAGGAGTGTAAGGAAGAGGCATCTATCAGTGCAGAGCTGGCTAGGCAAGCTAAACCCACAGGGACCATCAGGTAATTCTGTCTTTCACCCTCTTAAGGGGTATACAATTTTGACACATAACACAGTTAAAAAAAGGTTTGTAAGAATTTTTTTTTCTTTCAAAAATGCCATTGCATTTGTTATATTTTAGGTATCTCCCATAGGGCAATTCGGTAAAGCATCACACTAGGACAGACTATACACATAGTGTAGATAAATAGGAAAAGAAAAAATCACTATCATAAACCAGTTATTCCCCAAATGCTCCCCCAACATCATAAACTTAAAACTCCATTAGCAATGCAAAATCCTAGATCTACCCTTGCAGTAACAGGGATAAAGCCCAATCTTCTAAGAATAGCACAGTTGCGATCGAATAATTCAACCAAAAAAATCCTTTCCAGTAAAACTCAAACTCTTGCTCCGAGACACATGAAATGTGGCATGCATGCACCACTTGACTCTGGGATTAACTATACATGCCTGGCTCCCACCTGGCCACACCCCCACCTGTGGTCATGTCCATGAGTATTTCTGTCTGTTGGCTAATTGGTGACTGGATTAATTATAGGATAATGTTTGTAGGACAACCGGTGCCTTAAATATTGCAAGTGAAGCTGCAATGGGCCATTGGTTTTGTTATTTAAAAAATTATTTCTGTGTTCTGACACTAGTGCTGTATATTTTTACTTTGCTGTACCTTAATGTGACAGTTATTGCCGTGATACTGCTGATGGCATAGATCGCCAGACTGGATTTATTTATGAGCTGGAATTACCAAGTGATTTCATTCCCATTCCTGAGGATGGAGAAGTTAGCGACTTCTTCCTGTGGGATATAGACCAGGTATTGTTTATATTGAGAATGCACTGTTATTAGTAGATGTGATCATCTTTGAATATGCATATAAATAATGTAAGATGTACATGAGCACATACTAAATAATCAATGATTGAATGATCTTCAAGAAAACTGTGGTACAAAGTTAATATCCCAAATAGGGACTGTGTATTCCAATAGTCCCTTAATACAGTACTTAGTATATTAAATATTATTAAGTTGTTGTTGTTGTTGTTTGTGTGTGTGTGTGTGTGTGTGTGTGTGTGTGTGTGTGTGTGTGTGTGTGTGTGTGTGTGTGTGTGTGTGTGTGTGTGTGTGTGTGTGCGCATTTATTAGTAACAAATTTATTTTGTAAAGGTAACTATGGCAATTCCTTGAATGTGTGTGTGTGTGTGTGTGTGTGTGTGTGTGTGTGTGTGTGTGTGTGTGTGTGTGTGTGTATGTGTTAGCAACAAATTTCTTTTGTAAAGGTAACTATGGCAATTCCTTGAATGTGTGTGTGTGTGTGTGTGTGTGTGTGTGTGTGTGTGTGTGTGTGTGTGTGTGTGTGTGTGTGTGTGTGTGTGTGTGTGTGTGTGTGTGTGTGTGTGTGTATGTGTTAGCAACAAATTTCTTTTGTAAAGGTAACTATGGCAATTCCTTGAATGCCACCCTGGGAGGTCATCCACAGACACAGTGCAGGACTTCAGTGTATAGTGCATGACACTGTCCCTAATCTACAGGATAGCCAACTACTTGTGTCCTTGACTTATTCGTCTTCCACATGAGAACACAAGTGCTCAAGAGCCTTCACTCTTGTCATCATCCTCATCCTTCATATCAGATGAGGTGCAACTCTGGTAAAAGTCACACCAAACCTGAAAAGTTGCAGTTTGGCAGCCATTTTATAATTTACCAGCAGAATGAATATGAATGACTAACTTATTTGTCACACTCCCATTTGCTGATGTAGTTTAATTTGAAGCAATGCCACTAGCTAGTGTAGTGCCACACTGCTGGGCATCACATCATGACCTCTAGAAGGCAGGCACTGAATAATTAGTATTCTCTAGTGGTGAACATATACCCCCTTCTATCTACAGTAAAGAGGCAGAGTGCTTCACTTGTATATATATATATATATATCGACTTGTACATAGACTAGTGCTTGTGGGTCACAGATCTGTCTGTAATGGTGGAGATAAAGACTGGACATAGGCAATCTAAAATATGTGCATTGACTTTTTCCGATATTAATATGTGTATCTTATTTCTTGCCCTAGCATCATTAAATTTCTATATATCACCAAATAGGAGGTAGTATAATATTTCATCCCAGTGTACAGATTAATTGAATTACAAATAAGGCAAGAAACAGCAACAACAAAAAATTTATAGTATGTGTGTATCACTGGGGACATAACATTGTACCTTTAATGCCAAGGAATGTAACTTAATTTTGGAATGCACGTATTTTATTTATATGCTCTACAGGTAAAGAGTGAAATTGCAAAGAGGAACTTCAAGCCCAACTGTGTGCTAGTGATATTACAGTTTTTCTTGCAACATGGTTTGATATCTCCTGATAATGGTAACGACGTAGATATAGATCTGATACGTGAAAGGTTTTGTTGTTTTTCTTTGTTTCCTGGCATATGTTTATGACTACAATTGTTCATGTGTGATGCATCCTTCCCCTCCCTTCTTTTTGCTGTCCATGTTTTGTTCTATTCCATTCCATAATGTTGTGATTTCCAACAGCCAAGGAAGGCAACAATCATGGAAGTCTCCCATTTAATTAAATTTACAGTAGAAAATGTTCATGTAATATTTTGCTGGTGTGGATGTTAAGAGGTAACTTTCTCTCTAAGTCATGTTTTGTTTTACTATTGCTGCAGTTTGAATAGTGGTATTATTTATCTTGTGATTTCTTTGTAGTTAAAATATTTTTTCTTTTATCTGCAGAATTGGAGTATGAAAGGCTTGCCTGCTGTTCCCATGTTCAGTTTTCTTAACTTCTGTAACAAATAAGTTGTTTGTTTGTTTTCATTTTATTTTAAAAAATTTAAATTGATGATAAATGTTGAGACCATAAATTTTTCTTCCTGTTCTTATTATTTTTTTATTGAATATTTGAAATTGCCCTATTAAATTTACATTAAATTATAGTTATTGAGCACATACAGGAGTTATTGCCTCTTGCATAGGCTACTCCAAATGGGAAATCAATGTAATATTGGTGGATGTATTATTATGAATAGGCATATCCATAATAATGAAATGCTCTTTGGCATACATTATTAACCACAAAAATTCTCTTAATAATTTGCATGAACATTTCTGACATCATCACCTTTTGTGGTGGAGGGCCAAGGTAGGTGGGGGAATTTGGTTGGATACATATCAGCTTGGGAAAGTATTAGAACGAGTGTGTGAAATCTGTGGTGTTGATAGTCTGTTTCAGTAATTTGCACATTAATTTTTCATGCAAAAAGAGAGGAAGAGATGGAAGTGTGGGTGTGGTATTTTAATGCCCATGCTCTTCCAGTTAATGTACCTTACTCCCTGAGTTTCTCTGTTGTAAAAGGCAACTTCTTATATTGTAGACAATCATTTGTTAGCAGTGGTTAATTCCACCATTTGGTGTATAAGAATGTTTCCATGATGTTCAAGGTGAGAGGTGAACAGTTACCTATTTAAATGGAAATAATCATAATGTTCCTTTTACAAAATGAGAGCTCATGAAGAACATGTGGGTTGGTGCTAGAGAGAGTGTGTGTATGTGTGACAGGTCGTAATTCTAGATGGATTTTGACGTGTGAGCGTGTCAAATAGGACAATGTCTAGCAAAGGACTTTTCCCGAAAGTGGCACCCCTGGTGGGGAAAAAGGGAATTCATATTCTCCATGCCCAAAAAAAAAAAAAAAAGCCTACAAAAAGCATGGCAGGATGGTTAAGGCACAGGTGTCCCAAGCTGAAGGTCAGTGGTTGAAGTCCACCCCCACCCCCCCAAGACTGGTTTTACCCCCTCTTTTCCCTCTATTTAAAAAAATTTTTTTTTTATCTTTTTTTTCTTCCATCTTTTTTTTTCTTCCCCTTCTACCTTCATTTTCCTTCCATCTTTCTTCATTCCCCCCCCCCCCCCCCCTTCTCTTCTATTAAGGAAGAAGAACCAGCCCTACCAGGCTTTTTTTTTTATCCTGCCTTGGCCTCCTACACTTACAAGTTGTTGTTTTTTTTTATCCTGCCTTGGCCTCCTACACTTATAAGTTGTTGTTGTTTTTTTTTATGATTGCTTGTCAGACATTTAGGCCTACATGGCTCAAAAAGAAGAAATAGAAAGGATAGTGTAGCATCTTATGTGATATCTTAATACTGGCTTTATTGATAGCCAGTTAATAAATGCACACGCTTAATACTCACTTATAAAAGTTAACAGAACCTTTCATTGCAAGCCGACAACAACAAGTATTGCAGACGGATGAAGTGCAAGAACACGTGGAAGAACAAAGACAAAGACAATTGCAATGTTTTATATACATACAATATACTGGTAATGAATGCATAATCAATGACGTCATTAAGCATCATCCTTGAGTGGTATAATCATTATACTGGAGTGGTATAGTTTACCACAGATAGTTTGGGCACAATTTTGCTGATCTCACTCAGAATGTGTTTACACAATTGTGGTTAGTAGTGCTCATAATGCAGCTTGTTGGTTATTCCTGCATGAAATTGAAACCTCCTAGGGAATTTAGAAACAAAAACAAACAACACAGCTCTATAGACAGAGGTTCACCAATCCTCAGCTAAAACCATCCAAAATCTGAATATTTTGCCACCACCCGAATAGAATAACTTGATCTAAAAGTCCATACTGAAAACTGATATCTAACAATTGGTCAATTGTCCTAAATCACATAGCACAAATTTGTACCCAGCTTTTGGAAAGTTGTTGGAACACAGTCAGCTCAATTTGGAGGGTCATTGGACTCTAAATGTCCACAAAGCTGTATTTGGGACCAAACACAGCGCCAAAAGGCCTCTTTCAGAGCATGGCTTACCTGTTGATTTAATTTTTTTTAGAAAGGCCATGCTATTTTGGAAATATGGTGCAATGCTGAAAAGTAGATTGCCAACAATCAGCGGAAAGTAATGAATAATTGACACTGCAATGCTATTTATCTTTAGATAGAAAATAAGAAGTGAATATTGCTTGCACATGTTCAAGTATTTGAGACATCAGAGTAATTTTGCTAGCATACAAAAAAATTGAAGAACTGGATGGAAATTTTTTTTGTGA
>OZ017785.1:9833733-9937122 GCA_963969325.1 Lycopodina hypogea
TGTTCACATAACACTGACTTGTGTAGTGACCACTTGTCAATATTTGCAGCAGTAACTCCATCATGTGCAAGTGTTGCCACAGAGGACGGGAGTATAGTCTACGCCAGTAAGGAGCTACTGACCGGTGGTAGTGGCACTGCAAGCAGCAGTGAGGATACCACTGTTCAGATCAAGAGGCTTCCAACTTCACCAGCTCTATGTGGTGCTAGTGAACAATGTATAGTTTCTCCGAGGAACATGGAGCTTCCTGAAGATCACTCTTCCACTGACCTTTCTGTGTGGTCGACACTGAAATCCACTGATTGTGGTGATTGTGGTGTTGCTGTGGATTACTCTGCTGTTGTCAGTGCTCTGCAGGAGTGTACGCTCAAGGACACCACTGCATCACTTCAGCAGAGTGCCTGTCCAACAGCAGCATGTGTTGCTAGTCCCAGTGAGGCAGGAACAGATGGCACATCAAGGTTAGTGCTACTTCCTGTGTTCATATTTCTATAAAAACAAGAAAAAGAGTATTTATGAAGAATATGTTGACTTGCTAAAAAATGGAATGAAATAAGTCTGTACCCATATGGATCACTAGTTATATAACACTTTATCATTTTAACTAGAACACCATTATCGCTGTGTACAGTTGTTGTTTTTTCCTTTTGGGGGGGGGGGGGGGGGGGGGGGGGTTTGGGTTTAAAAAAAAATTTTTTTATGGGGTTTAGTGAAGTTTTTGAGGGGTTTTTTGGGAGGGTGGAGGTTTTTTGGGGGATGTGGTTGTGGTTTCTCACCCTTTGTAGGTGCCAATCCATTACAGTCAGCTTTTGCTTTCTAGATGACTTTTATTGTCATATTTCTTGTTATAAATACATATATTAATTTTTTAAATATTGAATAGCATGCAATCGTGGCCTCTGGTGGGCTGTAGTTACATTAGATAATAGTAGAAGCATTTATATGTAATTAGCTTGCTTCTTCAGTTGTAGTTAAGAGAAACTGCTCTACAAGCGAGCAGACACTACACTATACTGTGAGTTTCACCTGTGGCGCACATATCAAGGAACATTTTGAAAGGGGGGGTTGGATACATACACAAATTTGCTCAAGAATGGATTTTTAACTAATTGTTTACTGTTTGGAATCACCAAAGTTTGTTGTTACAACTGACTGATTACAACTAAGTACTTTTACTGTATGGAAACCCTGTAGTTAAAAATAAATTCTTTTTACTATAGAGAAACCCAAAGGTTGCTAATATTATCACAATTTCAACCTCATCTTAAGCGTTTTAAGCAACTATTTATTCTGATCTACAACACTACTTTTAATAAATATTATTATAGTAATCATTTGCCACAGGTCTTAGTGCAGGACCACTCTTGTATTTCAATCAAGTGAATGGCTATAAAATTTCCTGATATTAAACACAATTGCCAATGAAAGTGCATGAGTTATCTTGTTGTTGTTGTTGTTTTTAACCATTTATGAGACATTCTTGAGCAAATTAAGAAGAGTGACCACCCTTCTAGTTAAAAGGGATGGAAAAAAATTAGGGAAGATATAAGGGGGAGGGGAAAAGTGAAAGAAAAGAAGAGGGGAAGGGGGGAGAAAACTTGCACAAAAAAGCGGGGGGAAAAGAAGGAAAACATAGAACTCAGGAGGACATTGGAACCATTTCCTTCATTTTTGCCTGAGGTGCCCACAGGAAAAGGTGTGATTGTGTCCACAGTAGTTCCCCCTGAAAGTTAAAGTTCATTTGGTTCACTGGTTCTTGAGTTTAACCTGGATAGGCACACGAACAGATAGAATAAGCTCTTTTATATTAGGATGTGCTTGTTTGCCTAAACATACATACTCACTGTGTCATACTGCACAAGAATGCCCATATGAAGAGAAAGAAGAAGCAGAGCACACTTGACAGAAGACATCATGGAAACAAAGGGTGAGAGTCAGAGAATGGGAGAAATAAAGTAGTAGAAGTGAGGCTGCATTGGAGCAGGAGCGATGAGGAAAGAGAGCTTCAATGAGTGTATTTGACTGGAGTAGTCATGAACGCATATTGGTCAAAGAGAGCCAGGATCTGGAAAGGAAAGGGATCACCTTAAAAGTTTTAACAGTTATTTGGTTTATGATCATATTGTTGATCGAATTATAAGAAATTGAAGATAAAAAAATACAATTTAGATGAATGTCCCAACCTTGTAAGCAAAGTTGTATATAAACATAAGGATTAAAATTTTTTTTGTTTTTTTTTTCTTATTTTTTTTATTCTTTGTTAGCATAAGTTCACAAACAATAATTATTATAATTATTATTGTTGTTTTGTTTTTTTTTAGTGAGGGTGTTCCATCTAAACCTGATATCTCCAAAGCCTGTCAGTTTGAGATGGAAAAGGACAATTTTGTCTACCATGTTAGTTGCACATGCACATAGAGAATATTCCATGCAATTACATTTGTTCGTGTGTCATTTCACAGAGGTATCCCATCGCGTGTCTTGGCTGTAAAAAGGCAACACACAGTATATTGGTAAGTCCTTCTCCACCACTCAATTTCTCCTTTGCTATTGTATTTCAGAAGATTTCTTCCCCTTCCCCCAACCCCTCCCCTCCCCCCTCTCCTAACCCCTCCCCTCTCCCAATCCCTCCCCACACTGTTCTCCTCACTAGTCATGCCACAGCCACAACAATATTAGAGAAGGGAAAAAATTTTCAATTTCTTCTTGTTTATTAATTTAGTGTATCCCGTAGTATAGCTGTGTCCAACATGCATCCCTTGGCACACCCCTGCATGGCCCTATGTCTGGCAGGTCTTGTTCAATGCAAACTAAGACTTCGTTTTACTCTTGTGACTGCAAAGCTTTAATAAAATAAGTGTCGCAACAAGAGAACTAACTGCTGCAATAACTATAAACTATGAAAATACCTATGTAGCAAACTCTTAAAAATTACCATACAACATTGAAAATAGCTAGCTAATATCAGAAAATAGTCAACTAAATATTGAAAATAGCTAGCTTACAAGATCTTGTATCACTCATTGCAGGACATGTTCCCATAAATGTTAAATTTAGCTTCCATTGGTCCACTAAATCCTATTAGTGCAAGTGGGTGTGGCATGTTTTTTCTTCATCTATGAAAGAATCAAAATCAAATTGAGCCATCATTCAAATACTACAACACTCAATAGACTATGTGCACTAGAATCTCTTCGAAAAACAAGTAAACACAAATCAGTTCAGATTTGGTTTGAATAGAAAAAAGCCATTCTCAGAGAGATACTTCATCAAGGAGTGCTTCCCAAGTTGCTTCCACTGTCATGCTGCCAATGATCAAGCACACATTTTTGATGCCATCTGTCTGGCTCGTAATTCCATTGTTTCAAGAGTGTAGGAAATGGTAACTGACATGATGGAGTAGCTGCAATACAGCACAGAATGTTTCTAGTTCTTTGCTCTGGCCTACGGTGAGAGTACAGATGTTACAGACACTGCTCAGATCTTGCCAACCATGTGTGGTGCCACCAAATACTTCATCCCCACTGAAGAACTGTTTTTTTTTAATGCTGTTTCATGGAATGACAACTGGCCAAGATATGCTGGAACTGACATGGTATATAATGTGATGATGCTACTGACATTAGTATTGCTTTTCCCCATTTCTGCAATGCAGTTTTCTCTATCCATTTTATCATACTTGTCTGTGTTTGCAAGAGTTATGACTTTGGTAATAGAAATATCCCCCCTCCTCCCCCGTTTTTTCCCCCAGTGTAATTACTGCTTACTATCAGTTCTGTCTGTGAATGTTTTTCACACTTGTGATTGAAAATCCCTTCCTGCAACTATGAGTTTTATAACTCATTTTTCATAACGTAATTTGAAGTTTAGGGATGTACATTTTTTTTTTACTTCTACAGAACTGTCCAGCAGAAAAGTTGCCTGATTGGGAAGCAGATTTTCCCAAGTCTCAACCAAAATCAAAATACTTGAAATCCATTGAATTTGTGATAAAGAGCTATACAGGTATACCATTCCTTAATTACATAGTGTAGTTATGGTTATGCATTTAATTCATTTGCTATTATAATGCTACACAGGATTTCAGTACAGTATTTTTTTTGGTTTGGGTTGGTTGAGGGGGGGGGGGAAGGGGCAACTATATTTGTGTCAGAAAATAACTTCTAATGTCTAAATTGTATGAATATCAATTATTTTTTATTTGTAATTATATCAAACTTGTGGAATTATAGAATTCAACAATTCTTCCTGTTTTGTTCAAATATAAATAATGTATATCACAAGACAATACTGTTAGTGATGACTCAGGTTTAATTGCTAGTACAATCACTACAATCAGGTCTGTTCGATTCAGTTAAATTAAACTGGTAGCATTGTGATGATAAAAATCTCACAAATTCAGGAATATCAAATCATCGGGAAAGGCAACTTCTGCTGTTTTTCTCGACTAATGATTAATCTGGATGCTGTGACCCCAATAAAATATACAAAAAAATATTTACTAGATTTACTGTATAATAAATTGTTTTATTTAAAAATAATTGCTAGCTAGAGACTACCTTCTAAAAGGTAATCTTGATTATAACTTATCTAGTACCCCAAAAAATACTCCTTTTCCCCACATTTATCCATTCACCATTGTTCGTAGTTACTTGTTTACTTTTCTTGGTTGTAAGTCACAAATTAATTTTTTTTTGATTTTTCTCTCTGCTAATTTAAAAATTGGATTGAAACAGTGCTAACCTTTTACCACTATTAGTATTTATGAACACAGGGATGGGCATAGCAAGTGCATGACAAAATAGTTTATTTTATACTGGGGTCAATACAAAATGTAATGTTCTTTTATCTGAACATTTCTACCTTATGCTGTACACATCACTTGATCCTGTACTTGATGTCTGTTGAAAGACTCTGTGTGCTGTGTGTGTGTGTCCATTGCAATGTGTTTCCTGCTTCCTTGTATTTGTTGATGTTGCCTGCAGATGATGTGAGTCCATCAAGACAGAATATTCTGAAGAGGAAAGATATCTGTGCAATGATCAATAGAAGTATCAAACACATTTATCCAGGTGTGCACTATATAGACTTAATATACATTCTTTGTACAGTGTTACTTTTAAGTGAGTTCATTGCTACAGTCTGAGTGTGAACTGTGTGTGTGTGTGTGTGTGTGTGTGTGTGTGTGTGTGTGTGTGTGTGTGTGTGTGTGTGTGTGTGTGTGTGTGTGTGTGTGTGTGTGTGTGTGTGTGTGTGTGTGTGTGTGTGTGTGTGTGTGTGTGCACGTTCTAGAAATGGACATTTGATTTCCATCAAGCCTCTGGCACTGGCACATGTACACTTGTCTTCACACCTTCAGAAACATGGCACTCTCTTAACCACACTCATATTCACATCCACAATACCCATAGTGAAATAATTTGAATTAAGATCCCTATTAAGTTCTCTGGATGTGAAAAACTCTGTATAGTCAGCCTGCCACTCGTTCAGGAGCTTTATGCCGATGGGAGCTCTTCATGTTATGTTCTATTATAGGAGCCAGAGTCTACTCAGAATAGTGCCTGTGGCACAGTGTGAATGCTTGGGAGTGATATTTTATTTGCTTTGTATTCAGCATCTATATGCTTAATTCACAGCTAATTGGATGTAACTTCATGTTACTCATGTGACCATATATATTAAATTATCGTGTTTTTGACAATTATTTTCCTGGTGGATCTCAAGGATTATGACGAGAATACACAAAAATTTTGCCTTTAGATATTTTGAAGGTTTTATTAAATAGCCATTATTCTATTCTTCTTTTTAAATTAGTTCTCTCTGATAAAAAGATGGTTTTTGATCAATTTATTGCATTTTTCTTTCCTCGTGTTAGAAATGTGCATTAGTTCATTAGTGCCCAAACTTTCTGAATCTTTAATTTTACTCCCACTAGCTTATGCACCTGATCTAAAGACTTCTATTTGGGGGAGGGAGTACTGTTATTTAGTGGAAGTACTGTTATTTAGTGGAAGTATGGTGATGGTATTTAGAAAGTGCATGTATTCATTTAAGGTGATGGTGTAAATTGTTGCAGATGCTCAGCTGGAACTGTTTGGATCATCTGCAAACGGATTTGGCTCCTATTATAGTGATCTTGATATTTGCTTGCTACTGCCAAGCTTACCACTGGATAAGGTACCAATGCATTTACTAGTATACATATTGATTATGTCACTACTTAGGAAATATGCTACTATTCATGTTATTTCATTGTGTTAGTGAGTTCTAATGTCGTGTTGTTTTTTTATAGCTGAGTAAAGAAGACCAGAACATAATCATTGTTAAAATTGCAAAGGAGCTACGAAAATCAAAAGGTATATTGTAGAAATCACTAATTTAGAAAAAAAAAAAAAATTTTTTTTTTTGAATTCTTTGAATGCTATGTACTCCATATTGCTGTTGTTCTAATTGCCATCTCAGAGTATCAAAACATTTGTCCCATTACAACTGCAAGAGTTCCTATTGTGAAGTTTAATCTTCCTTACTAGTGAGTTTAACAGGATACTGAATACAGGGACATGTGTGTGCAATATTGTTTTCCACAAAGAAATTTATTTCCAAAAAGTGTTGTTAGAATCTTTGTGAGGACTTCATTGAATATATTAGTGGACCAAACATAGAATGTTATACAAGTTTACCCCACTTCTCTTCCTTATTAATATCGATGTTCTTGGCTTGTACTAAATGTGGTTGTTGTTTTTATATTACTCTAAGTAGGTATCAGTACGACTTAATATCATAATTTTTTTTATCCTTTTCATCATCAATCTCCTAACATGTTTAAAAACTTGTCCTTGAGTGATTGTCATGGTAACTGAATATAAAAAATATATTCACACATACTTATCTGTGGTGTATCTATTCCAATGCAGTGGGCAAGAATGTGATGTCAGTTTAGGGAACCTTTTGGTATGGAAGAATATCAACATACTATGAAGGCTATCACTACATCTTCCTTTTTCAGATTTAATGTTCTTCTATCTATTAGGCATTAAGGAATACCAAAATGATTGGAGCGTATGCTGCCATAGATGAGCGAGTTCGTCTGTTGGGATATGCTGTGAAGTATTTTGCTAAAGTAATAAATGTTGTTGAATAATAATAGCACTTGGGGAGGGGGAGAGAGAGAAATGCACTATTATCCTCACTGTGTTTTTCACTGCGTGTGCGTGCGTGCGTGCTAGGTGTGTGACATGGGGGATGCATCCACTGGCAGTCTATCTTCCTATGCCTACATCTTGATGGTCATCCATTACCTGCAGAGGACAAGTCCACCAGTCCTGCCCTGTCTGCAGCAGGTCACAAGTCATTGCATTAATTAGGACTGATACTATTTTTAAAATGATGTGTTGGAATTTGTATGTATTGAAGCAAAGTGGACTTTTTATCATGTGTGTGGCTGAGATGATTACATGTGTGTGCACACGCACACTCATTCACACATCATCTGGTGTTTTGTTAATGCTCTGTTCTTGCAAATGTTTAGATATTTGGTGACTCACATGAGATTTTAACTATTGATGAGTGGAACTGCTACTATTTTGAAGACATCGACATGTTGGTAAAAAATGGCAGAGCTACTGTGTGTTAAAACTAACATACACACATATCTATCTATCTATATAGATAGATAGATAGATAGATAGATATAGATATCATCACGAATATATTTCTGGCCAGGGCAATGCCAGGTATATTATTCTAGTCCTTAATAAGCTGAACTGTAGCCGAGCCTCTGTAGTTGTAAATGTTTGGAAGTGTATTTTACATTCGGCAATAGTCAACAATGCCATACTGTGCATATTCCATACAATAACACCAATCCCGTGTAAATTTAACCCCATGTAGCTCAACACCATGCAACACCAACTCCATCTAACATTAAACCCCATGTGACACCAACCGCATGTGACACCAATCCCATGTTACACCAACCAAATGTTTCAAAAACTCCATGTGACAGCTAGCACTCAGCCATTAAATATGTGGGCTACATTAATGTCTTATGCTTAGTGATACATGGACATGTTCTGTTATTGTAGGCAGACCTCTGGCCGCACTATGGGAAGAACAAAGATTTATTCGGCGAGTTGTGGCTAGGTTTCTTGAGGTGAGTAATATTGTATGTTTGTATAAAAATTGACTGTGTGTATTTCATTTCTGTTGTTGTTACATTACTTGTCCTCTGTCACACATGACCATCACCCCTAGCAGTGATATATGATATGATGGCAGAGAGATCATGGCCTTGTTCTGTAGGTACTTCCTCAAGTTTGATTGGTCTCGGGAGGTAGTTACTATCAGGAGATTGGAGCCTCTGTTTAAATTTGACAAGTGGTGGATGAGCAAGTACATGTGCATCGAAGGTACATACATGCATGTATGTATGTATGTATGTATGTATGTATGTATGAACTTAAGGTACAGTCATATGCTGCAATGGTACAGCCGTTGCATTATACATGAAATAATAAGTATTTGTGCTTAAATCCTTTATACACATTCTTTAATATGTAGTTCAGAAATGTTCTATTTCCCCCATCCCCTCCTTTTTCCCCACAGATCCATTCAACCTTCGCCACAACCTAGCCTCTTCCATTGGTCTCAAAAGTGAGCTAGACTAGACTAGCCTTGTCATGCATGCCCAGGGGGCAACATGTACTTACTTCACTGATTCTTGTTTACAGTGAGAAAATATATATTGGAGAGGTTCCATTTTACATATTTGTACAATTCATCTGCAACCAATTGGAACCACATTGTAAGTTATTAATTCCATCTTGCATGCAATGTATGCTTCATTTTGGTGATGTTTCCCGTTGATCATCATGTGCACATGTACGTGTACAATATAATTACAGATTGAGGTACATCTAATTTATATTGCTCCATGCAGATGTACAATAGCCAGAGTTACCTCTGACTATTTCATTTGACACAAACGGACATGGCCACATCTTAGCATTGTACAACATTAAAATCTATTAAAAGTGATGGCAGTTATGTCCTGTGTGAGTACAACGGTTGAGAGGCATCACATGGTCTACTCCAATTCTCTCTCCCTGGTTGACTCTATTGGTCGAGGTTCAAAGGAACAAACCAAACCTTCCAAATTTTTCCAACTTTTAGGTTGTGGCAGTAAGCTAGCTATCTTAATATGCTCTCATGCTATAGTCAGCCATTGAGGGTAGGGATGACTCCAAAATGAGCACTAATTTTTTTTATAGCATCACACATCAGTGTTTTGTTCCAACACAGGCTGGATATGACAGTGTACATTGGTGTTTTTAAGATGTGATGTTTCATGTGAAGGAATCAAGCTCATGTGTGCTACTTGATTTAACCAGCACCTTCTTCAATACACTTAATGAATTTCAGTAAACCTTTTATCGTCATCCCCTCAGAATTGCATGTTTGCAAGTATAATACATTTTGTACTTGCACTAAAAAGTATATCACGTCTGTACTTCCATGGCCTGCATTGAGGCAGAAAGAAAATCACAACTTTTTTGAGTGATGGTTTATTAGTAATTGTGGCTACTACAGTGACAAGTCCATTCACGATTACTTGGGGCCCTGGGAAAATCTCAATAACTTCACAAATACTGAATGTATTTGCAGATTTCAAGGACCAACAGACTCATGATGATCCAGACGTTCTTTTGGCACTTTTTTTTTGTTGAAAAAGTTGACATTTCCTCAGCGAACTTAGCTGTATGTCCCGTAAGCAAGTACACAACATTACACCCTGCGTTAATGGGCCAAATGAAATGCAGACGCAAGTTTTCTATTTTTATGGTAAACTCTCAGTTGAAGGGGGCGGGGGGAATGAAATCTTGCTCTCCCAATTCATTGCCAATTGCAGTGCAAGCGTGGATCCTGCTCAGTCTAGGATGGACTTTGAGTCAAAGGATGACGTGGATTCCCTTCATTCACCTCTGTGTGCAAGGCAATGTCTGGAAGTAAACTGCTGCTATTCCTGTCAATCTTCCTGGGAGAGTTGAGTGCTAACTTTAAGAAGTTGTTCAGGAAGAACAAGGAAGGCATTAATTATGCAGTTTGCACTTTGTTCTAATGACAAAGATTTATTGTGGATGGAGGGTAACTTTTAAAGCTACTCAGCCATATATAGATCTAATAATAAGTAATTATTATATTTGTGCAAATTCATTATAAAATTTTGGTTTGTTCTTATGATTTTGATGAATTGAAAAAAAAAAATTGTGTAGATAAAAATGAAGATGATCAAAGAAACAAGGAACACAATATGCATGCATGCATATCATGTTATTATAATTATTATGTTGATTTATGTTTGGGGAAGTACTTAGTACGTCTCATCATACTGTATGCACACAGCTTCCTATGCTGAAGGTAAGTAGTTCTTGAGGTGACCCATTTTCTCTTTGTTGAGGTGTACTTAATTCTGTGTCGAAAAGATATGCCCATGTTTGCTTTGTCGAGGTGTTCAACCCTCCTGAAATTATAGAAGATAGTTCTCTGTGTTGCCCATTTTTGTAAAAGGGGTTTAGGATATGCATTCGAATTCATACCTTAAACCACTTGTGAAATTAATTGGCTGAAGCATGCATTAGGACCCATTAGGTCACTTTTGTAATTAACCACTGACTTCTGGGGCTCAATGAAAGGGAACAGAGATTAATGAACTTTTAATTGACAATTGAAGTGTATATAAATCAAGGAGGGTAGTCTGTTTGCATATACTAGAAATTGATTGTTTGACACTTTGGTGGACAAGTTTGTTGCCACAAACTAATTGCAGTTCATCTGAGATTACCTCCTTTTCACATTTTCCATATAGCATGCCCCCAGCCCCCCAAAAAGAGAATCCATGGGGAAATAGCTTATTTTCAACTCTGTTTGGACCACATAGATGTCATTATCATTCTGTAGAACCATCTTTTGAATCGTGAAGTGATTGTGGGCAGTGAGAGAGCTCCTAAATATATTCTTTGCAAAATCTGTAACCGAAAAGGACATAAGGATGACAACTGCCCTGGTAAGCCAACATCTGTCAGGTCCACTATGTCTGGCTGTAAGTGTCCAGTTGGGATGAATCTTTTTGTTGTTGTGGTTTTGTTGTAGAATAAATAACCAGCTAAAATGTTTAGGTGGAATATCCAAATTAAATGAAAGTTTTTATGGCATGCTCAATACAATCTAATTATTTTTATTACTATTTGGGGGAGGTGGAGGGGTAGTTTTGTTCTTGCCTGGTTTGTTCTGTTTTTGTAAAATATCTTCAAGAAAAAGTTCTTCAAATAATTTTGTCTCCATTAAATTCTTAAAGGGATAACTTTCTCACAGTATAATAATTGGAAGTAATTTTGCATTGGCAAACTCATTTCTTTTTGATTTATTCTATTCACAATAATGTGTTAATGGAGCATTCCCAGTGGTGTTTCACTGCAAACCTCCAATATGTTTAATAATTCATTTATTTATTCCTGTATGCTTTATTTTAGAGAGAAGAAAAAGGAACAGACACATGAAGACGACTGGACCTAACAGGGCTAAACCAAACATGGATGGACCTAGCAGGGCTGGTACTAGCAGGGCTGGACCTAACAGGGCTGGACCTAGCAGGGCTGAACCTAACAGGACTAGACCTAGAGGCACTGGAAAAGGTTAAATTGTCACCTGATTAGTTTAGCTTGGGATAATGCTAGCTATGAACAAGTTCCGCTCAGCCAGCTAGCATTCAAGCTACCAGACATGCTGATGCTTGAGGTTTAGAAATCACATCTGGTTTGCACATTGCATCTCTTGCTCTAGCTTATGTGATAGATTTTTTGAAGATGAACTATCATTGCAGAAATATATTTCCTTTTCTTTTTTTTTCTTTCCTTTTTAATCCTGGAATAATTCATTATAAATGGAATGGATTATATCAGCTTTGATCCCCAAAATTTATTTATTTATTAATTTGGTTGAGGTTGCTTTAAAGTTAACCCTACAATGTGTTAGCACTAAGAAATTCTTGCTTATATACTTTGTTTGACTTTAGGCATGTAAAATGATGTTATGTCATTCAATGCACATACAACAGATATCTCTCCATTAGCAATTTAATGTGCATGGAATTTTTGTGCTGCTAAAGGATTATTTGTGGTTGGTGTTTGCTTATCTACAGGCTCTCCTGCAACTAACCAACTCGACATCCCTGCATCAGATCAGGTCCCTCCCAATTCAAGGCAGAGTAGGCAACAGCAGTGTTACCAACCTGCTCCCAATCAACAAATGTTGCCTGCTACTAAACCTGCGTCTTTAAAGCCAAAACAGGCAACCGATGTGTCTCGTCCCAACCTGCCCTTACCTACTCCTGTTTCTTCACAGCAACAGCAAGTGCCTGATGTGCTGGCACTGAATCCCCCCTTACAAATTCCAGTTTCATTACAGCCAACACAGAATTATCACATGGGTCCCTCATCTGCTACATCAGTTATAGGACCTAGTGACAGTGTAAGAATGAACCAAAACAGGAATTTGTTCCCAGCCAGCTATCCAGCAGGCTATCCAGCAGGCTATCCAGCAGGCTATCCAGCAGGCTATCCAGCAGGAGCTCATTTTACTGGTTCAAATATGAATCCTCCAGTATTTATGCCAAACTCACAATTTCCTATACCTCGAAAATTTCATGACCCACCATTGCTTGCATACCAACGTGGTCGTGCTCCATGTATTTTGCAAACACCCCCGGGTATTTACCGAGGTGAACAGCCACCATTCCGAATGCCGGTCTATCAGATGCAGCAGACTTCCCCGCCCTTTCGACAACCACCATTTTTACCTGTTCCACCACATTCTGCAGCTGCACAAGTTCAGCTCATGCAAGCCTCAGCAAGACAGCCCACTGGTACAGGGAGGCAGTCATTGGATGTGATACCTCCAAACGATCTTTTGAAGTAGTTTTAGGAATACTTTATACGATTAGGCAAGCAGGCAGTAGTTCAGTATAGCCATGACAACTATTCACTGATTCTACACATAAGTTTATTATCTAACGTGTAGAACCATTCTATATACATACAAATAGGCATATGAATATATACATCAGTATATATATATATATATATATATATATATATATATATAGCAACATCGTTTAATGTTTTGAATCGATTAAATTGAATACACATGTATCAGGTTGAAGTGTGACAATACCTTTATCTCAGGAATACTGTAATACCGGACATTATAACAGTGATTATTAGATCAAAGTTTGTTCACAAGGAGTCAAAAGTGTATTTTGTTACTGCTTCTTCTGTGACTCCAAATCTTTCTGTCATGCCACAAGTGCTGATCTTGTTGAGCCAGCTATTCTGGGTTTTCTGAACCACCAAAAGTTGCTTTTATTCCAATATCCTGTTTGATAATCTCCACCATCCTGATAGTTGCTAGCTACATAAGTTATTGCCTATTTAAAAAAAAAAAAGTTCTCAAGGTTAGGAGATTCCTGACAAATTCTTACTATAATTCATGTAGCTAGTGAAAAACCCATCCAAAACCTGTCCAACGAAACCACTCCTATGAGTGGTTTTTCAATTAGCCTTCGGCTTCATATAGTTACAAACTTATTCAAATTGCTTGATGTTTTATATAGGGGGGGGGGGGGGGGGCTTGTAGGAAATTTCTTAAGTAAATATTATGATTGCACTTCTAGTAATTAGTGTCCCTTTCTAGTCACCTGGGCTATAATTCTTTGTGGCATACATAGGTGGGGGGGGGGGGGGGGTACTTGTGAGGCATTGTCCAATTTCTAATGTAAATATTTTTTATGAATGCACCTCTAGTAATTAGTATCTTTAGAACTTACTCTGGAGATGTCCTTTTTGAATACCATTTCAAATTACAATTTGTGGTTACTTATAAATAGGAAAGTTTATTTTGTGGCCCAGTGGTCCTGTAAGCAACCCCTAAAAATTTCAGGTCAATTGGTTGAGGTATCTGGGAAGAGATGTGTTATGCACAGACGGACACTACATCATTTACAGTAAGGATGACAACTAGGACCACCTTTGGTGGCTATAGTCACACTACATTGAGTAAAGGCATTAATGTTAACTTTTCTTCAGTTTTAGTTTGGAAGATTGCCAACAATTTGAGCATCATAAAATACACTAGGCATTTATTTATATGTAAGTGCAATGGTACATATAAGTATGAGTTCTCTTTGTAATAATCAAGTGCCATGATTTTTAAGTTAATTTTTTTTACCTGTAGTGATTTTTATCATCTACCCTTCAGTCCTTGATCAAGGATCCCGGTTAACCAGCGTGTAGGATATATGGTTTTGGTGGCCTCTGTGTCCATTGATGGCCTCTGTTTGTTTGAAAATGACCACTATAATAGCGGGCATTTTGGCCTCTAGAGGCAAATTAACCAATTCATATGATACTCCAAGAAAAATGTTTTACCTCAAAATGGCTACTATTTTCAGGACTGTTATCCTTTATTTGGCCATGACTTTTTTTCTTCCTGGTTTATTATTTTAAAAGCCTAAAATATGCCTCTCAGTAAGGTATATCCTAATATAATATACATATATTATCTTTTTTTGTTGTTAATTAATGATGAAGATAATAATATCCTTATTTGGTGAGGATCATAACACAACCAAATGATTTCAGTTGGAGCAACTGGTTTGTCTTACTTGTTACTTCCTTTGATATGATTCAAGCTGAAATTCAATTGAGTTACTTCAATATCTGTTTTAAAGTTTTAAAATATCACATGGTAGCAGGTCCATAAAACTGGCAGGTAGTACCTAAGATACACTGTTTTGGTATTAGTCCATCTACCTAACCTGACCACACTTCTAATTCCTACCTTCAGCCCTGCAGACATTATACAATGATGACCTGTGCTATTTGTAGGAAACCAACAATCCAAAGTTGAGATGACACTGTTATACTCAGAGAACTAGCCACATGACGTGAGATCTTGGACTGCTGATAACTGAGGCATGACCTGGCCCATGAGGTGTTGTCCTTTTTTTAGTCCAGGCCATACATACTGAGCTGCAATTAATCTCTTGGTGGGGAGGGCACCTGGTGTGCAAGAGAATGTAGGTTCTCAAAAACTCTCTGGCAGAGTGAGATGGGCACAATTAGGCAAGGAAAACCTAGTGATGTATCGCAGAGGATTGAGTGATGAGACCCAGGAGGTGTGATGTCTTTTAGCTTCAGAGAGGTGGCAGCAGTGCATAAAGACTGGGTCTCCTGGTCAGCAGTTTGATGAGAAGCAAGTTCAGCATAGTCCAATGTAGGAGTGACTGCTGAGAAGTTGAGTACGCAGGACAAGGCATCAGCTATGACATTGTCCTTACCATCTACATGACGGATATCACTAGTGATATATGTAACAGAGAGGTGATGAGTTTGTCGAGGTGTCCACTTGTTAAAGTTGGCACTTGAGAGGGTGAAAGTCAGTGGTTTGTGGTCAGTGAAGATGGTGAAGGATCAACCTTTCACAAAGTGTCGGAAGTGGCGATTAGCCAGATATATGGCAAGTAGCTCCCAGTCAAGGCAGAGTATCTTGTCTCCAGATCACGGAATTTACGGGAGAAGGATATCGGGGTCCACTGGCCGTGAAGTTGGTGTTCCAGCGAAGCACTAACAGCAACATTCAAGACATCAACAGTGATTGACATAGATGCTGAAGGATCATGGTATACCAACACAATAAGTGTTTGTGGCACCTCTTTGCTTTTGATGAATGCAGCCTGACATGTTGGTGTCCAGATCCAAGGAGTGTTCTTTCCTTTGAGGAGCTGTTACAGCAGATGGAGAACTTCTGCACAGTGCAGATATAAGCGATAATAAAAGTTGATGAGACCCAGGTACTCTTGCAAGGAAGTCTTGCTTGTAGAAGCAGAAAATTGTGGATAGCTTCCACACGATCTTCCAGAGGGGCAATGCCTGCAAAGCTAATGCAGTGGCCGAAAAAAATTGATGGTGGAGACACCAAATTGCCACTTGTCAGGGTTGATGACTAGTCATACTGAGATGAACAGGTGAAGAGAGTCTGTTGTTTTGGTGTGTGACAAGCTACAAGGATATCATCAATGTAGTCAAAGACGAAGGAGAGTTCCTGGCAGACCTGATTCATAAACTGCCTGAAGGTCAGTGCAGCGTTCCGGAGTCTGTAAGGCATCATGAGGTATTAATAGAGGCCAAAAGGTGTTTGATGGCAGTCTTTGGGACATCATCTTTGTGAACCGGAATCTGGTTGAAGGCCTGGATAAGGTCAACCTTGGAGAAGATTGTGGCTCCGTGTAGTGATGCTCCAAAGTCATGAATGTGAGGTATGGGATATCGGTCAGGTGTGGTATGTCATTGAGGCCACGATGATCACCACAGGGATGCCATATGCCTGATTTCTTGGGCATCATATGCAGTGGTGAAGCCCATGCACTGGAGGAGGGCTGGATGTGAAGAAGATGGTCAAATTCTTTCTTAGCAGTGGCCAGCTTTGCAGGGGGGGTAGTGAGTTGATGAGCCTTTGCAAAGGTTGGCCTGCTCTCAGTAGCAATGTGGTGCTGGACACCATGCTTTGGTTGATGTCTTTTCAGCAACTTGTGGAGTAGTGAGATGGGAAAAGTTTTGTAGAATGGCATAGTAATGATTTTGCGCCACAGACATAGTTGAGGTAGGAGTGCCTCGAGGTCAGAGAGGTGAGCAGGAATGCTGTGGCAGGTTGCTTGAGTCTGCCAGCTCAGAGTGAGGGAGGCAATAGTAGGGACATTAGCAATTGCAGGTGAGATGGCACTGAAGGGTGCAGGCAGAGGGACTTCTGGAGTGACTGCAATGATGCTGTCAGCAGGAGAAGCAAGCAGCTCAGTACTTTTGTGGGGATGAGACTTCAAGATGAGCTGGACTGACACTGGAAGGCTAGTGCAGTAGATTTCTTGAAGGACTGGGTCATTGTTCCAACTTTTTTTCAGCTATCTGTTCAATACATAGCTGGAAGAGTTATTGGTTGCCTAGTGGCTCAAGAGAGAGCAGTTTTTACACCCTCTGAAACCCTGTGAGGGTAGTGCGTGAAATGAGATGCTCCTTCAGGGTGTCAGAAGGATTAGTAGCTGGAATAGTGACCTGCAATTCTAGAATTTTGTCAATTATTGTTTTCTAGGATGTGCTTGATTGTTTTAACTTTGGGTGGAGAAAGGAGGGCATGTGCCACCTGTGCTCCCGTGCATAGCAAATGGCTTTATTGACCAAAATCATTTTTGTTGTTTGAGACCTGTGTTACAGCATGACAGCTTTGTTTGTTCTCTTTTGCAACATAAAGATCCAAAAATTGGTGAAGTTAATGGAGCTCTACCATAAATTATTCACTATATTTCTACAAGATTGTACTGGTGCGATATTCATATATAGCAGAGTTCAACTTACACCAAAATCGAATGTATTTATACCATGTAGAAAGTATTGCAACAAACGTCACAACACAAAAACAACTATCTTAACATAAATATTGGGCTAGGGTTGGAAAATATTTAAATCACACCAATCTCAATGTATTCAAGAATTGTTTTTATCACAATCCGTCTTTAAAAATGCTATTAAATATATCTTAAAATTAAAAAAAAAACCAAAAACATGTTAATAAATTTATAAAATTTGTCTACTTTCAAAACATTAAAGCACAATATTGATTGAAACACTCAGAACTACATAGCTAATTACAATCTGTTCTCTCTCCCACTTCACATATCGACCAAGTTCCATTGATCTTGCTTCACCCAGTGCTGGTGGCTGCGATGAACACGCTCACTGCTCAATAACTTATTTAGTGGAATAAGGTTGTCCAAGTTGCGATGATCAACACCAGCACGAGACAATGCTCGTTTAGTGTTCTGCACATGCCTGCCAAATTCCCTCACAAAATGAGAAATGCTTGAATGGCTGATGTTCTTCTTGCGACTTTTTACTTCCTCCTTCATCAATTCAAGCCCTTGCAAAATTATTCGACCATTACCAACAAAAGCAAATGTGTCCTGTTGGACGCACTGAGCAAGAGCACACAAGCGCTGTGATTCTCCAGAGCAACTGTACAGTTCATCAGCAACTTCATAAGCTAAAGTAATCATGACAAGCTCGGCAATACCTAATGACACTCCACTAGGCAAGAGGAAAGACACCTGTACAGAAGGCTCCACATTTTCCTGGTCAGGTTGAGTCTTCAGTAAGCGGATTTTACAAGAAAGTGGCAAGCAGTACAACGTGGAAAGAAAAACACTTCCATAATTGCTACCCAGGGGGATCTCTGAAGAGCTGGGCACCAGGTGGACATCATCCAGACTCATCAAACCCGACACATTTCCTCCTGCTCCATCCACAACCAAGAACTTAGATGAACGTAAAATGGGAATGTTGCGAATATCAGTAGAGCCATATTCATAGCTAATCATTCCAGCTGCTCTGATATTCACATTTCGAGAGAGTACAGTAAATGCTTGCATGGGTTGTTCCTTTTCAAACTTCTTTAGGCATTTCTTTTCCCATTTTAGAAAGGGCTCGGATGTCACTAAACATGTACCAGGTTTGAATAAGTGCTTACCTCCATATATGGTATTTTCTTGTAACTCCAAAGTCCCATCTGCATGAGAAAGATGCTTCAGAACACTGAGATCTCCTCGATCATGAAACCTTTCTGCAGTTCGGCCATGTATTGCTGATTCAGGTAGAAACAACAACATACTGGAATGAAACTCAGCAAGTATTTTGTCACGATAGTCTGTGCCATGGAAGTGTCTTGGAATATCCACACTATATAACAACTCTAACTTGCAGTGTGGGTAAAGGATCATCTTCCCTTTATATCTTCCTTCCCATGTGACTTCATGTCGAGTATTTATCCGAGTATCCACAGAGAGACCACTGTATCGGGTGGTATCCCAGAAGTCGACTGATACACTCATAATCTCAAGGATCCTCTGCCAGTAAACAAATTCCTTCCTTGTGATAGACTCATCAGTGATCATAAGAATGTCAGCCACTGGATCAGAAGGAACATAAAATGGAGTAGTTCGAATTTTCTCAAAATTGTATTCGATCAGCTTATCCCTAAGATAGAGATCTGCTTGCCAAAAGCATCGATCAAACAGCTCAGCACGACTCTCCATCTGGATGGTTATCTGGACATTGACGGTTTCTCCCGGAGGGATCTCGTGCAACTGAATGTACATGGTGTCTATGCTGTTAGGGTCATAGGTCACAGTGTATGGAAGAACACTGAACCCTGTATTAGCTGAGCCTACAGGGATCAGGCGAGCATCCATATGCAGCTGGACAACTACCTTCCCACCAGAGCCAGCACAACTGCCATATGGCATTGTGGATATGTTCTGAACTCCGATTTCAAGTACAGATACTTCACCTCTCCCAAGACTCTCTGAACAGCGCATATATTCAATCTTCATTGGATACTGAACAAGCAGCTCCCTTTCAAGAAATGACTTCTCAAAAGGGCGACCAATCAATTCAGCTCGAGGGTGAAACTTAGCAGTAGAGACAAAAGGTCCCGGCACATTAGGAGGAGGTTGGTCAAATATCCTGCCAAAATAGGTGATTGGAATGACAAATGATTGCCCAGGATTCAGGAACTCATTTGGAAGATCAAACCTTGTGGGCTCAAATTTGACAGTTTTTGTGGATGGCATGAATGTTGAAACACCAGTAGGAAGAGGCAACCCACCACTGTTGATAACAACCACTTCAGACACCAAAATACGTTCATTAGGTTCAAATATTCCATCATTTATGGCAGAGACCACATTGAAGCTGGTTACCTCAACATCATATCGTGTCCCTGCCTGGTACAGAACTTCTCCAGAAGGACCATTCACCACCCATAAAATGGCTCCATTATCAGATGGATTGCCATCAATTCCACTCTGGTTGTCACTCCCTCTCAATCCCGGAAACCCTTTGGTCCCTCCAAACCCAGAACTTCCAATAGACCCACTGGAATAGTGGGTAGTTCGGCCTTCAGAATCAGTGCTGCTACCTCCACTCCCCCCACTGCCTCCGCTTCCACCACACCCTCCTGACCCACCAGGTCCTCCTTCCCCACCATTACCACCGGCACCAGCTGTACCCAATGTACCGCACATGCAGTCTGCATCGACCAGCATCAGCAAGGTGGGGTCAGCAGTCTGCAGAATACACACTCCACCGAACCCAGAATGCCCCCCATCTCCACCCCGACCCCCCAAACCACCTGGTCCGCCTTGGCCTCCATGTCCCCCATTTCCCCCTGGACCACCATCACCACCATTTCCTGTAAATGAGTTATGTCCATTGTAGCCTGTAGCACCGTGACCACCAAACCCGCCAATGCCACCATCACCTCCATCTCCTCCTCTGCCCCCATGACCACCATTTCCCCCACGGCAGTTTACCAAGAGGATTTCTTCTGCTCTATTCCCACCTAACTTGGCTACTACCTGACACGACCCATTGACATTCAACTCATCTGCATTGCCCCATAAATTTAGGATCATGTCACTAGCTTCAGTTCCATCCACACCTCTGCTTCCATCCACTCCAGGTCCTCCAGGACCCCCTGGTCCACCAGGTCCTCCATTTTGTCCATTTAATATGCCACTGATCCCATGAAAACCTACAGCTCCTTTTTCACCTTTAGCTCCTGATGGACCATGGGCGCCATGCACTCCACATGCATATATGATAAACCCATGGGGCTTGGACAGAGCACGTGTTGAAGTGTCCCTTATGATGTCCCTCTGACGGCACACAGCATCTGGTATGAAGGACTCACGTATGCGATCTCCATATGTAAGAGTCTTTCTCTGCACAACTGGGAGGGGTTCAGGGGGAGGACGAGGGTCCTTAAAGAAGGTAACCTTCTGGATATGATCTAGGAAGAAGTAAGTCTTCAAGTTTTGATCCCACAATGCCTGTAGTCCAGCTTGAAGGCCAACTTCAGAGCCATACCCAATGCTCACAGGCATTATTACAGGCGGACCTCTAGGGGGGCGAAAGGTGTCATGCCAAAGCCTCCGGAAAGCCTTAGGTAAAGGAGCGTTGGGGTCATATATGGGCATTGCAGATCCTGGATATGCAAATTTAGCATGGGCATCCACTGAGAGTTGTACTCCGGTGTCTTCAGGGAAGTAAAATCCTAGAGGAAGTTGTTGGATGGTCTCTGCATAGCTTGGAGGGGCATCAAAACTAGAGTCAGTCGTGTCAATAGGAACACTTAAAGCTTTGGCATGAGAATCAAACATCAGTTGACGTTGGTACAGCTCATCTTCTGATGGATGGAGAACATCCCATAGACCATGGGTGGCCTCTACCGGGAAAGAACCTTCTGTTTCCTTAGAAAACAAACCATCAATCTCACAGCCCAATGATGCCATAAAAATTCTCATCTTTGTAAAATCGTTAGCTCTAAACTGGGTCAGTTCCTTTCCATTTTCATTGTTAACAAGACGAAAGCCCAAGAAATTCTTACTTTTTGGATCAGTAGAGATTGGCTCCACGTGAAAATTTGGGTTTGCTGTGTTCAGTGACACAACACTTTTCTGTCGTCCCTTTTGAGACTTCTTTATTTCATGGCTTTGCTCTCCTGCAATATTTTATTCAACAAATATTTAAATATAAAATTACAACTGCTCCATAAGTGGAAGGTATTGTATTGATATTAATAGAGTTGCATGTTGATTTTTCAGTTCTGTGAAGTAAGCGCCTATGTCTCCTAATAATAATCTTATCTTGTAACCATACCACAGTAGACACTTGCAAAGGATCAATAATGCACAGTAATATTCTATGCCACCTAACAATTAAAGTCTACTTTGCAAAGGAAAAACAAATTGTTCTAAGAATAAAATTTCCCTATTTCATTTCTATACTTTAAATTTTGTTTTTGGATATGCACGATATCCCCTTAAGCCTTGAAAATACAAGGGGGAAAATGAAACTGTCTGGTAAAATTGCATTTAAGAGCAACTCGTCCCTGACACCAGCAACACTTGAGACACTTGAGTAAACAAACCTTCAACATATAGACGCACAAAAAAATCCACCCAATGTTTTAAATGTAATAAATGGAAGTGATAATCACTAAGCCTGGAAAATTAAACATTATAAAAGTTTATCAAGGAACTTTGGTCAGCTAGAACTAAAGTAAAACAAAGATTTGTAAATTTCTGGTATAGATTATAGAGACTGCCAGCTAAATGTGTATATTTTATTATGTAGTGCAACTCTCTTAAACATTTCCTCTGTTTTGAATATGAAATTCAAAGCCATGGGCAATTGAAAACCTTTATAAGTATAGTATGGATGAGGTGCTAAAACAACTGTTCAGGCTAAAATTTCCATGATAACATCATTAAAGTAAGTCATAGAAAAATATTCATTACTTGATAATTGGCCTTTATCTGGCTTGAAACTTCTTCTTTGTAGAGCTTATTTCCAGCAGTAAGAAAGCCACCTATTTTTCTGTTAAAGAGAAGCAGCCAAAGGAACTATAGGAGGTAACACCAAGAATAGGAATAGATTGAACAACGATAAATGATAATATTTTTCATTATTTTTAACCTTGTATTGCTTCTTTAACATTATAAGTAGTTTCATGATCCTTGCAAAAACTGAGGTTTGAGGATTGTTATCACTTTGTAATTAGCAACGTTATTGTTGGAATGCATCACAACATTATTGCCCAGAGTTTATTATTATTCGAGGTCCATTAACTCGTGAGTAATGTGAGGAAAATGATGAGAGGAAAGTCATCATAGGACAGTTTCAACGGCCACCGTACATATCCCTTAGTTCAGCATGTTGTTGTTGTTGTTTTTATTATCTTACTTTGATATTGCATAATTGAATATGGCAAATGGGTATGGTAAATTTTGAGGGATGTGCTTATGCCCCTGAAGCATAATTTTAAAAAGTTGGTACCTATGCAAGCCATCCCTGGAAGATAAAAATTTAAATGATATAGGTTTTATATAGATTGGAGCAGTATAGCCCGAGAAAGGTTAACACTGGCTCAAGTTTAGCTTAGTAATCTGGATAGCTGCTGACTTACTTTTAATGCTTGTTCAAAGTACTCCAGTTCAGCGCTGCTCCTCATAGAATTATTATTTCTTTCTTTCTAACCACCATTTTAAAAACGGGGTTGTTTAGTTGTTAACCCTTTACTAATTCAAGCTAAATTTGCCCAAAAAATACCGATTTTGACCTCTAACTTTTTTGTGTGATCTTAGGAAATCATTTTGTACTACAAACCATCCCTGGTAAATATGAATTCAAATGATATGAATTTTATATAGATTATAGATTATAGATTGGAGCAGTATAGCCCGAGAAAGGTTCGAACAAACAAGCAAACTCAAGAGTTCTTTATAGATAGATACATGATATACCTACTTGATGCATATTGATTTAAAAAAATTTTTAAATAAATGTTATTGTGGTCAATGGGATTTTAATGAGAAATTATTAAACATGGATTGGAAAATTGGCACAAACATTTTTATAGCATTATCATACTCCTCTAGTAACGAAAAGGACTCGGCACAAATGGACATGATTTTTAAACATGACCCTGCATATCGACATGTGTCCCTGTACATGAAAACATTATTGCTAATGGTCAGCCAACTTGACCCAGGTAGTAATCTGGTCAATGTTAGAGCCCTAGGGGGGGAGGGGGTACTCTTGAAGTGGCAGGACCCAAAAAACTGGATTTTGCCAGCTTAAAGTTCTGATATATTGTTGACTCATAATAATTCATACATTAATATTTGCTATTTTTATGCAAACTAAGCAATGATATGGTAAAGCGAAAGCCTCCTGTAGTTATAAACTTGCTCAGTTTGCTTAATAATTTTTATGGGGGGGGGGGGGGGGGGGTTTGTGGGTAATTTCTAAAGTTAACATTATTTGAAAAAGTGCTGGAAGGAGACAACAAAATACCTTACTATAATTTCAGATTATTTTTGTTGGTTTGTCCATTTCCTGTCACATACCAGACTCTTGGGCCCACAGGGCTAAAAAAGAATAAAATAAAAAGAAAAGGAAAGAGATTTGGGCATGCTTTACTGACCATAGTTAGGGTTTATTTACATAATTCCATAATTGTGGTTCATTGTATTCTATTCATGGCTGGTAGTCATGCATGAAATTGAGCCCCCCCCCCCCCTCCCCCCTTTCTGAAAGATATTTTAGCTTAGCACCCATCCTATGGACAGAGACAACAAAAACTTTGCTGTTTACTATCTCATTCCAGATGCTTGGTCCTACAGGGCTAAAAAAAAGAATAGGAAAAAGGGCAGCAAGTGGTTTGAGCACAGTTTTGCTGACCTATTGTGTTTACACAATTGCGGTTTATAGTAAGTGGGTTGGTTTACTCAGGTATAGAGTTGCGACATCAACCAGGAAATTTTGAAAAAATAATGGAACAGGGCAGGGTTATACTCCCATCTTCACCAAACTTCCTTGTAACCGCCCCAGAATGACCCCATAAAACCCTGAAAGTTTGAACCTTAACTAAATTTCCCCCAAACCTGGTTAGTGGGCCCACGAGAACCCTTGAAAACTTCAGAATGATTGGTCCAGGCCTCTGGGAGAACATGCCGGCACAGGTAGGTAAAATTACGATTATCTATACTATAAAGTATGAATAGTCTGTCTGTGTATCTTTGATTCACGCTTGAACGGATGAAGTTAGACCCACAAACCCATATATATTTACTATCAGTGTAATCAGGGGAAGGTCATAAGCATATTTATATGGTCACACCCCTTTCTGTATTCAAAAGAAGCCAAAAAGGGTACCTTTGCCAGAAAAAAAGAATGGAGCTACAGGCCTAAAACTTTGGCATGCAGACACAACTTGACTCTTCAAATAACTTGGGGTATGTCTCATCAGTGTCACCAGGGGAACGTCATATGCATATCTAATATGGACACACCCCTTTCTATATTAAAAGAAAGCCCAAAATGGTACTTTTACCAGAAAAAAAGAATGGAGTTAGACCCATAAACCCATATATACATTTAGAATCAGTGTCACCAGGGGAACATCATTAGCATATCTATATGGCCACACCTTTTATTGTTTAAAAAAAAAAGAAGCCAAAAATGGTAATTTTGCCAGGAAAAAAGATCGGAGCTACAGGCCTTCAACTTTGGCATGCAGACACTAAATGACTCTGTGAATAATATGGGGTGGGTCCCATCTGGCCACACCTCCTGATCTTTGTGTGTAAAGCAAAAAATGTCAAAACCGTACTTAAAAAAAAAAGAAACACTTTGATCTAATCACATATTCATTTTTGTTTTAGAAGTCTACAACATAGTCATCAAAGCAAACATTATGTGACTACAGCCTACCCGAGGTGGGCTGAAAAACTGCCTGTTGGGTGGGTTTTTCACTAGTATTCATGTGTAATATTGCGTGGGTGAAACACTGTATTATATCCTTATCAAGTAAACTTTCTTCCTACATAATAACCACAAAGTTGTAATAGAAATCACACAAGTAATCTGATCTCACCCAAATTATTATAACCCAGAAGATTCAATAGGACACTACACCACAGCTCTGTCTGCTTAGTGGACTGATTATTTCAAAAATGCTAACATTTTCGTTACCACTATGCAGTCCACTCATACAACCAAATAAAATAATCCAAGTGAAATCTGTGCTACAATTAAAACCAAAAGGAACATCCATAGGTCTGTTAGGTAAATGAACAGCAAATTTTGATCATTTGATTCCAAAGCACACCTTATGGTTCTAATTGTTCAGCATTACACCATGTCTCCAAAAGATTCTTACCTTTCTAAAAAAAAAAAAAATCAATCTTTCAACATCACGAAATGCTTTCAAAACATCCCGACCCTTCAAAAAAAATCAACGGGCTACCTGGTTGCACGCTTACTTATGAGCTTCTGTTAATGAATGAAACCACAAGGTCTTTTAATGAATGTTTAAGTGACTTCATTCATGTTTCATGTTACCATTGGCACGAGCAACGCTAAGCATACCCTCTATCAATATATACATATATTTCACACACACACACACACACACACACACACCACACACACACACACACACACACACACACACACACACCACACACACACACACACACACACACACACACACACACACACACACACACACACACACACTTTTAACTCTATTATATTTGGATTATTTTATTTATTTATTCTATTTTTAGGCATGGGTTTATAAATACATAAATTGTGTACTCAAGTGCTTCCAGTTTTGCTGTATGTCAAGGACAGAATTGATCAAAGCAGCTATACCACACCATTCCATTTCCAAAGTCTGGAAAACAATTTTCTGGCTAAGCCAGACTAAATTAAATACTGAGTGGCAAAAAGTATGATCTATTGCTCCAAATTTCCTAACCTGGAACGACTTCAATCCACTGTTTCTTCCACCTTTTCAAGATCTTGGTCTTCCTATGTAGGTACCCTTCACAGCTTTGTATACAGCCTCGTTGTAGAGTAAGTTGTGGTCCAACCTCCGCTTCTTGCACAACTTGGGGGGCTGGAGGAGCGTTTATAGCCTGCACATTCATCTCAGGAGTTTTTCCAGCTCGCTGCTAGTCCTGAGAGCAGCTCTACCAAATTTGGTATCAAATTTCTTCTGAAATTACAATTGTTATCTTGCAATTTCTCCAGATCCACCCGTGATTTTTCCAGATTCTCTCGTGATTTTTCCAGATTCTCTCGTGATTTCGGAGCATTTCACTGATTCATTTTGAGATTTTGAGGTTATGCCAGATTTGATTATTTTAATCAATCTATTAAATTTTATTTGCTTTGATGCATTGCTATGACTGTCTGACACTAAATACATCACTTTCAAATATAAAAAAAGTATTATTTGCTTGCATTTATAATTATAAAAATAAGAAAATTTTTTATTATTCAATCCAATCATTTCCTTCCTTTGTGTTAACTTCAAATGCACAGTAGTGAGAAGTGGTAATGACTAAAGTGATTTGGGTTGTGTGACACAAAGTGTCTTGAGTTGTGCTCCAATCAAATCATTCACATCTGGATCCATAATTTGCATAGTAGGAATACAATAACTGAAATCAATATAAAGTATGCTCATTCAATAATCAAGACAACAGTTGATGTTTATAATATATACCTTCATACAGTATCAGGGATTAATACAGGATTTTTTTACAGGAGGGTGGGGAATAGGGATTCATGGCCATATCAGGGAATAAAAAACTAAAAATGGTGCCTAAGGGATGTGCATATGCGTTCGTGCGTGCGTGTGGGTATGGGTGTGGGTATCGGTACTGTGCCGCTTTTGAGGTTCCATCCTCAGATGGCTTCTAACATTAATTTTTTTTCTTTGACATTGCAGAAGTGAGGGGGTGGGGGAGCAAGATAACTCTTGGCACTTTCATTGGCAATTAAATTTACCATCGCCACCACAAGAGGCTGGTTATACAAGCTTTTGGAAGATGCAGGATGACATTCTCGATGAGAAGACAAGCTCAGGAGACATCAGGAGAGGCAAGATGCTCAGGACACCATGGAGACACTACCTAAGTTGTTCAGGCTTAAGGAAACAGGCAAATCCAACAACCATGGTGACACAACCTGGAAAACTGCACCAAAGTTGGACACAGATGGTCGACCAAGGCTTTTTAAGTGCAATTTTTTCGGTTACTTCACGAAGGAGTTCCAAAACTCATAGAAAAGCATTGGCAAAAAAAGATTTTCAACAGCCAATATCGCATTAGAAATCCGAAAAAACAGATTCAGAAGGCGATAAGCCACTCACTATGGAGTCAGTCAACTTACATCAGACACTGATATACAGACAGGAAGTAGCCTTAGTCAAAGAAAGACAGAAACTGCTAATTACACAGCAGTCATCAATGGCAAGTAATACCAGAATGTACCATTGGATCCAGGTGCGAAAAAAAAAAGTGCTTCAAATTCACTGGTGTCTGATGCAGATCACTCACAGGAGATGTTGTACATTGTATCGACAACAATGCCATCACCACACACCCCAGAGCAAGAGTAAAGATAAAAGTAGGCTGGAGATGTGAAGAGATGGAGATAGCAGTCCAAGACGATATGTTTGACACACTCATTGGAGCTGAATATAATGACATTTGGGAGCTTGGAAAGCAACTAGTGCACAAGCAGTTGATCAATTTGGCTCAGACGCGTAATGCCAGGAAGGTTAACTACAAAGACATCAACTTAGATGTATCAGACACATCAGAGGATGATATGAAGGAGGCTGAAACTCTGAGAAGATGAGGAACCATATGTTTTCTGGGGTGATGATGAGATTAACAAAGGAGAGGATGGCAATGGTCTACCAGCTACAAAGCACAGTGAGAATCAGAAACGACAAGAGGCTGCATCCTTATCAACCAACCGGACCTGCACATTGTGGCAGACTATAAAGATGTTTTCAAGAATGTTCAGAAACATGATACAATGCAACACTACAAAATGCAGTTCTAAAGAAGGTGTTGGAAAAAGCGGAGCAAGGAGATGGTGAATATATTTTAGAAGATGAACTCCTATGGTGACGAGCTACAGACAGGTTCGGAGATGGAAGTTGACAACTATGTGTGCCCCAGCACTACCAATCTCTAGTACTCTCTCACTCACTCACCTTGACATTTTGGGAGGGATAAGAGATTGGAAAGAATCTTAGCTGAGTACTACTGGCCTGGAGTGAGTTCAGATGTTCAACAGTTGTGTACAGCATGTTCAGAATGCCAGAAAGGAAGTCAGGCCAGACCAAAGGAAGCACCATTGCAATCCCTGTGATCAGCAAGCCATTCTCGAAGGTAAGTATGAATCTAGTCGAATCTCTTCTGAGGATGAAGTTGAACAACAGATGCATTCTTGAAATCATGGACTACACCACCAGATGGCCCAAGGCATTTTCATTGAGCACTATGGAGAATTGAGCTATTGCAGATAAGCTACTAGTCGTTCTGAAGTAGGTAGTAATGGACTGAGGGACAAACTTTCTCAGTAGACTGAAGTTGTATCACCTCTTAGGGGTGAAGTCCACCCACACCAGCTCTTACCATCCCGAGAAAGATGGTATGGTGAAATGGTTTAAGCAGATGCTCAAGACGATGCTAAGGAAAGTAGTAGATAGATAAGCACCGGGTATATGCTACTAATGGATAGATAAGATGATATGCTAGTAAACATCCCAGGCATAAGATTACATGCTCACAGGAAGGGGTATGGCCAAGTTATGACCCAGATCATGTCCAAGGGCTTAGCCATATACCATTTAGACATTTTGAACCCGACATACTGTTATAAAGAGGTGGGACCAAGCCCATGTGTCCTCCCAGGTTCTGACATATTTGTGTACTTTTCTTAGCTCAATTCTTCGTCCTGAAATACATTTTTGGCAAAATTTTCCACCCACACTGTCAGAAGAAGTGGTGTGGTGGTTCAGTGGCCTGAAGTTTTCAGGCCAAAAAAACAACCATACTTTGGTATAGTCTCATGTAACCAGACAGATTAAAAAGGGAATATCAGCAAAGGGGAGGGTAAAGGGTCTGGCTACCCAAGACTAACTTTGGTATAGGAAATATGTGTTCTCTACCCTGAAGAGGGTCTTTCCTTTGTATGGTACCTTTAAACATCAGGCTATATTTAGTCTCCCATAACCAAAGAAATGGGTGTGCCCAGGTGGGACCCATTCCATGTCACTTCTAGGGACATGTGTGGTATGGCAAGTTTTAGGTCTCTATAATTATATCAGAAGAGGAGAAAATAGGGGGGCAGAGGGAGCTTCAGCCCCCTCCCCCAACTCCTAGCACCCACTTTATTTCAAATGCTTTATATTATGCTATAAATAACTTGCATGATTAGTGTCCAAGATCAATTATTAGGAGAATCCCCAGATAGCATAAAAAATTAGTATCATGCACATGCAGCTATGATGCACTATTTCATTCCTTCACACAATGAGAATCACACCAATAATAAAGTTACAGCTATACAGAATGCAGAAGCAACACTTGTTGAAGCAACTTGGCAGCTGTAGCATGCAATTCATTGAAAGTAACAGAATCAACCATCTTGATTTTCAACCATTGCTGATGAAACAATGGATGAATCAACACATATTGAAGGGAAATAGGATACAGTCTTGCAGGGTGCTCCTCTCTTTTGTTGATGCTAACAAACAATTACTCAAAAGAATATATATGGTCTGAAAACTATTTTTGACAGATTTTGTGATGAGACTGTGAGGATCACTGCTCAGGAGCACAATATTGACCAGCAAGAATAGCCTGTTACCAAGACCTCGTATAGAAGATGAAATGAGCCATACATATCTGCAATAGCAAAAGCATATATTACTTCTGTGAATCTCCATTGTGAACTCAAAGATTAATTTAAAGGTAAGCACACTCCCTCAATCCTTTCCATTAAAAAAAAAAAAAAAAAAAAAAAAAAAAAAAAAAAAAAAAAAAAAAAAAAAAAAAAAAAAACCCTGAAAGATACAGAAATGGTCATGACTATGAAGACACCATGGAAGATTCAAGAAGTTCTACTTTAAGAAAACATTACCAACTTCACAAGATTAATCAGTAACCTTAAAAAAAGAAAAGAAAAGGAAATTAATTCTATACAAACTATTTGTAAGCAATGAACAAGGTTTTTTATTTTAATCCACTGACCATACACTATATAGATCATTTGTCTATATTCAATGATCAGTTAAATCTGCAACATCAGAAAGATTCTTTTCCACACATGTCCTTACATCTATGAGCTCAACAATGACAGATATGAGATTTGATAATTTCCTGTTTTAAATTATCACAGTGATTTATCAGACACTTTAGATTCAGTTTCAGTGGAGAATACTTTTTATAAATAATGATGGAAGGGACTTCCTTTTGGCAGTTATAACAAAATAATATTCACTTTTCATTAACTCTTCCATTATTAAAATCCTATTCCAACTATAAGTGATTCCTTACATTTTTGTGCCTATATAAATATCATTCCCCCAGAAGTAACAGGTTGACCATACACAAACTTATCCCCAGCCCACCCCCCCCCCCCCCCCCCCCACTGCTTTTAATGAGCTGTTTCCTCCCTTGTATATGTCCAAGTATAGTTCGAAAGTATATACCTTCTTGGCATTTTAAGCCATGAATGCTCACAGGCAGGTCATCAAACTTGTTCAGTTAACTACTGATGTAGCATGTGTCAACCACACTTAGCGTGTTTCATTAGGTAAAGCTTTACCCCACCCGCTTTTATTTCTTCACCTTTTTCCCATCCTCACCTCATTTTTTTTATACAAGCTGTGTAGTGAAAAATTATTTTGTTTTCAATGTGACATAAATTTTGAAGGTTTGTTGGAATGTGCAAAAGTAGTATAGCTATTTGTGGTAAACTATACCACTCCAGTATAATGATTATACCACTCAAGGATGATGCTTAATGACGTCATTGATTATGCATTCATTACCATATATTGTATGTATATAAAACATTGCAATTGTCTTTGTCTTTGTTCTTCCACGTGTTCTTGCACTTCATCCGTCTGCAATACTTGTTGTTGTCGTCTTGCAATGAAAGGTTCTGTTAACTTTTATAAGTGAGTATTAAGCGTGTGCATTTATTAACTGGCTATCAATAAAGCCAGTATTAAGATATCACATAAGATACTACACTATTCCTGTATTACCTTCAGCAACAAAATATACCAAACCATGTAAATAATGCTTTATGTCAAGACCAAACATACACCAAAAAAATTGGAGAAATTCAGGATCTTTACCACAAATTATTCAGTCTGCTTCTCCAAGATTGTGCTAGAGTCATATACCTACATATATTGCTTAATTAAACTTACATAAAAAATTTTTAATATGGCATAAAACATATTTTGACAGCAATCACGAATAAAAACTGCAACAACAAACTGTCTTAGCATAAATGCTCAACTAGAGCTATAAAATATTTCAATAACAACATTTTTCAATATAAAAATTTAAAAAACAAAACCAAAAAAACTGTCTTACAAAAAAATACTCTGAACAATATAGCTAATTACAATTGTTCTCCTCTCTCCCACTTCACATATCGCACAAGTTCCATTGATCTTGCTTCACCCAGTGCTGGTGGCTGCGATGAACACGCTCACTGCTCAATAACTTATTTAGTTGAATAAGGTTGTCCAAGTTGCGATGATCAACACCAGCGCGAGACAATGCTCGTTTAGTGTTCTGCACATGCCTGCCAAATTCCCTCACAAAATGAGAAATACTTAAATGGCTGATGTTCTTCTTGCGATTTTTTACTTCCTCCTTCATCAATTCAAGCCCTTGCAAAATTACTCGACCATTAGCAACAAAGTCAGCTGTGTCCTGTTGGATGCACTGAGCTAGAGTCCGCAAGCACTGTGGCTCCCCAGAGCAACTGTACAGTTCATCAGCAACTTCATAAGCTAAAGTAATCATGACAAGCTCGGCAACACCTAGAGACACTCCACTAGGCAAGAGGAAAGACACCTGTACAGAAGGCTCCACATTTTCCTGGTCAGGTTGAGTCTTCAGTAAGCGGATTTTACAAGAAAGTGGCAAGCAGTACAACGTGGAAAGAAAAACACTTCCATAATTGCTACCCAGGGGGATCTCTGAAGAGCTGGGCACCAGGTGGACATCATCCAGACTCATCAAACCCGACACATTTCCTCCTGCTCCATCCACAACCAAGAACTTAGATGAACGTAAAATGGGAATGTTGCGAATATCAGTAGAGCCATATTCATAGCTAATTTTTCCAGTTGCTTTGATATCCACATTTCGAGAAAGTACAGTAGCTGCTTGCATGGGTCGTTCCTTTTCAAGCTTCTTTAGGTACTTCTTTTCCCATTTTAGAAAGGGCTTGGATGTCACAAAGCATGTACCAGGTTTGAACAAGTGCTTACCTCCATATGTGGTATTTTCTTGAAACTCCAAAGTCTCATCTGCAAGAGAAAGATGCTTTAAAACACTTAGATCTCCTTGATCATGAAACTTCTCTGACTTTTGGCCATGAATTGCTGACTCAGGTAGAAACAACAACATACTGGAATGAAGCTCAGCAATTGTGCTGTCATGATAATTGATGCCGTGGAAGTGTCTTGGAATGTCCACACTATATAACAAGTCTAGTTTGCAGTGTGGGTAGAGGATCATTTTACCACTGTACCTTCCTTCCCATGTGACTTCATGTCGAGAATTTGTCTGAGTATCCACAGACAGACCACTGTATCGGGTGGTATCCCAGAAGTTGACTGATACATTCATAATCTCAAGGATCCTCTGCCAGTAAACAAATTCCTTCCTTGTGATAGAATCATCAGTGATCATAAGAATGTCGGCCACTGGATCAGAAGGAATATAAAATGGAGTAACACGTATCTTCTCAAAGTTGTATTCAATCAGCTTGTCCCTAAGATAGAGATCTGCTTGCCAAAAGCATCGATCAAACAGCTCAGCACGACTCTCCATCTGGATGGTTATCTGGACATTGACGGTTTCTCCCGGAGGGATCTCGTGCAACTGAATGTACATGGTGTCTATGCTGTTAGGGTCAAAGGTCACAGTGTATGGAAGAACATTGAACCCTGTATTAGCTGAGCCTACGGGGATCAGGCGAGCATCCATATGCAGCTGGACAACTACCTTCCCACCAGAGCCAGCACAACTGCCATATGGCATTGTGGATATGTTCTGAACTCCGATTTCAAGTACAGATACTTCACCTCTCCCAAGACTCTCTGAACAGCGCATATATTCAATCTTCATTGGATACTGAACAAGCAGCTCCCTTTCAAGAAATGACTTCTCAAAAGGGCGACCAATCAATTCAGCTCGAGGGTGAAACTTAGCAGTAGAGACAAAAGGTCCCGGCACATTAGGAGGAGGTTGGTCAAATATCCTGCCAAAATAGGTGATTGGAATGACAAATGATTGCCCAGGATTCAGGAACTCATTTGGAAGATCAAACCTTGTGGGCTCAAATTTGACAGTTTTTGTGGATGGCATGAATGTTGAAACACCAGTAGGAAGAGGCAACCCGCCACTGTTGATAACAACCACTTCAGACACCAAAATACGTTCATTAGGTTCAAATATTCCATCGTTTATGGCAGAGACCACATTGAAGCTGGTTACCTCAACATCATATCGTATCCCTGCCTGGTACAGAACTTCTCCAGAAGGACCATTCACCACCCATAAAATGGCTCCATTATCAGATGGATTGCCATCAATTCCACTCTGGTTTTCACTCCCTCTCAATCCTGGAAACCCTTTGATCCCTCCAAACCCAGAAGGACCACTAGACCCATTGGGATAGTTGGTGGTTCGGCCTTGAGTATCAGTGCTTCTACCTCCACTCCCCCCACTGCCTCCACTTCCACCATGCCCTCCTGACCCACCAGGTCCTCCTTCCCCACCATTTCCACCAGAACCAGCTGTACCCGATGTACCACACATGCAGTCTGCATCGACCAGCATCAGCAAGGTGGGGTCAGCAGTCTGCAGAATACACACTCCACCGACTCCAGAATGCCCCCCATCTCCACCCCGACCCCCCAAACCACCTGATCCACCTGGGCCTCCACGTCCTCCATTTCCCCCTGGACCACCATCACCACCAGTTCCATGAGATGAGCTAGTTCCATCATAGCCTTTCCCACCACGACCACCATACCCACCACTGCCACCATCACCTCCATCTCCTCCCCTGCCCCCATGACCACCATTTCCTCCATGGCAATTGACCCAGAGGATTTCTTCTGCTCTATTCCCACCTAATTTGGCTACTAACTGAACCGTCCCATTGACATTCAACTCATCCGCATTACCCAATAAATTTAAGATCATGTCACTAGCTTCAGTTCCATCCACACCTCTGCTTCCATCCACTCCAGGTCCTCCAGTACCCCCTGGTCCACCAGGGCCTCCATTTTGTCCACTGGTAAAGCCACCGATACCAGGAAAACCTACAGCTCCTGTTTCACCTTTAGCTCCTGATGGACCATGGGCACCATGCATTCCACATGCATATATGATAAACCCATGGGGCCTGGACAGAGCACGTGTTGAAGTGTCCCTTATGATGTCTCTCTGACGGCACACAGCATCTGGTATGAAGGAGTCATGTATGCGATCTCCATATATAAGAGTCTCTCTATGCACAACTGGGCGGGGTTCAGGGGGAGGACGAGGGTCCTTAAAGAAGGTAACCTTCTGGATATGATCTAGGAAGAAGTAAGTCTTCAAGTTTTGATCCCACAATGCCTGTAATCCAGCTTGTAGGCCAACTTCAGAACCATACCCAATGCTCACAGGCATTATTACAGGTGGGCCTCTAGGGGGGCGAAAGGTGTCATGCCAAAGCCTCCTAAAAGCCTTAGGTAAAGGAGCGTTGGGATCATATATTGGCATTGCAGATCCTGGATATGCATATTCTGCACAGGCATCTGCTGGTAGTTGTATTCCAGTGTCTTCATTGAAGTAAAATCCAAAAGGAAGTTGTTCGATGGTCTCTGCGTAGCTTGGAGGGGCATCAAAACCAGAATCAGTCATATCAATAGGAACACTTGAAGCTTTGGCATGAGAATCAAACATCTGTTGACGTTGGTACAGCTCATCTTCTGATGGATGAAGAACATCCCATAGACCATGGGTGGCCTCTACTGGGAGAGAACCTTCTGTTTCCTTAGAAAACAAACCATCACTCTCACAGCCCAATGATGCCATGAAGATTCTCATCTTTGTAAAATCGTTAGCTCTAAACTGGATCAGTTCTTTTTCATCTTCACTGTTAACAAGACGAAAACCCAAGAAATGCTTACTCTTGGGATCATTAGAGATTGGCTCCACACGAAAATTTGTGTGTGCTGTGTTTAGTAACACAATGCTTTTCTGTCTCCTCTTTCGAAACTTTTTTATTTCATGGCTTTGCTCTCCTGCAATATTTAGTTAACATATAAATATAAAATGACAATAGCTTCATTTGGTAGCAAGTATTTAGGCCAATAAGAATTAATTGTTGTTTTTTCGTAAATGCTCTAAGACCAAGGAGGGTCAGGTTGTGTTGCATGTGATCACTAGATACTACAAGTGTTGACATTGTTTCTGAAGAAACCTATAGCTAACATTTTTTTAGATTGCAGAGAGAAAAAAATTCCTGATATTTTACAAGCTACAATTACTGATATGCTTTCTCAATTTACCAGGATTGCAATTTAATTATTTCTTTGTACCATCTCATTCATGAATGTTTTGGTGTGTCATGTTCTATTAAATGTATTTCCTATTGTTTTGTGAATGATATATTTCTTCAGTTACATTATTAATTCATTGTGTGAATTTATAATGTTAAAAAAAATTTTTTAAAGGTTTTTTGTGGAGGTTTTTTTGCCAAGTTTGTTTAAAAAAATACTGACATATTGCTTGCTGGTTTCTGGAAGTGGGTCGGCATTAGTCTCAGTCCCAGACTCCTTCATGATGAAGCACTGGATGTATTGCATCACCAGTACTCAGATAAAGTTGGTCTGGTGATTCCCTGCAACAAAATGTCTTTGAAACTATTTATGGACCACAATAATTATATAATGATATTTAGAATGACCTAACATACCATTTAGGTTGTAAAATTTTTCTAGACTGACAGCTTCTGATGCCATCCCAAGTACCTGGTACTATATATTTACATGCAAAACCTAAAATTTTATGAATATGTAGTTCAAGTGAACAAACTGAGTGGATGTGGCTTTTATGATTGTATTCCACAGATGCCTTGGGGACACATCATGTATGGGCAATTCACCAGACCACTTTATTTGCTTGCTGGTGATGCAATACATTGAGTACTGTGTCTTGTGTCTTGGAAGGAGACTATGATAGCATTTATTATGTGAGTTGTTCTTATAAAGAGGAAAGGGGTCCGTAGGGTTACAGGAAATGAAAAATTAATTTATAGTGACCCTAAAGAATAATTAAACATGGACATATGAGAATTGCATGTTAATTTTGCAGTTCTGTAGAGTAATCATATATGTTTCTAAACCAATAGCCTGTACACATGATATCTGATAAAATAATCATCAGTACATACTAACAAAAAAAAACCAAAAAAAATTTTTTTTCTCAGATTAAATATATATATATATATATATATATATTTTTTTTTTTATTGTTATTATTTTTTTTAAATTTCATCTCTATACTCCAACCTTGTGCTAGGATATGCATGACATTCTTTTAAGCTTTAAGCCAAAATTTTGCCTCCATTAAATACCAATGGCATATAAATAGAGCTAGGTCCCTTAGCACTAATTTTCCTAACCTGGAACGACTGTTATCCACTGTTTCTTCCACCTTTTCAATATCTTAGTCTTCCTAAGTAGGTATCCTTCACAGCCTTGTACACGGCCCTGGTGCAGAGTAAGCTGGGGTCCAGTCTCCGCTACGTGCACAACCTGGGGGGCTGGAGGAGCATCTGTGGCCACGGTATTCATCACCGCAAAAGCTATCCAGCTTTGCACCTGTCAACTCAAATCCTCAAGTATTAAAACAGGGGTGTTGAAACAGGAAGTGGTAAACCTTTTAAATTAAATTACTCTGGTTGATGACATATTCATGGTGCCCTGGCCACTTAGCCCACAAATTGTGGGACAGGTTCCTTGTCTCATGAGTAGGCCTTCCCAATTATGTTAGCATAATTTCAGAGCATAATTGGTAGCTCAGGAGCATAATTGGTAGCTGGAACATAATTGGTAACTCAGGAGCATAATTGGTAGCTGGGAGAAGAGAAAAGCTGAATACACCTGTACTGGATCTAGATCGATTCTCAAAATCATTGAGCAACATCTTTTCTGGTAGTATGAAGTCAAAATTAGTTTAGAAGACAAAAATTGGATTGTCTGTACAAACAGATTCAAGCACACATTGGTGATCAAGATGGGAAATGCTCAAGCAAGTTCATGACTGTTTTGGGGATGTTATGTCATTTATTACCAATACTGGTGATGATCAACAGCTAATAATTCAAATCTGCTTGAGTTACTATCTAACCCTACAAAGAGCACACAGCTATAAATGGAACTGTCTATTACTCTAGATATTGGAGATGTTTTTGTTGAGGCAACATACATACAATCTTGAAAGAGATATCCTGTTAGTATTGTCGACATATTAACCTATATCCTTTCCTCTTTTGAAACTACAGTGCATTATCCCAATACTGCCAATATTTGCACTAAGTGTTCTGGTTGTAATCAAGGGCTTTATCATTGTGTGACTACACACTTTATTATGTGCCAAATCAGCATATGATTACTTTTGATTGAATTTTTAGATGATATCAAATTAACATTGAATGCTTTCAAAGAAGCCCAATTCTTTTATCCTGCCAGGGTGTGTGAACTTAAATCTACCAGAATTGATATTGAAGATGTGAAAGTCTTCCCCTTTTTCACTCAGTTAATTCAGGATAATTTAAAAGCTGACTTACCAATGTATTTATCCAAAACTGTGGGTGAGTTTACTGAGGTTTTGAAATTACAGAATGGGGAATCTCAAGCAGCATTATAAGGTTTGAACTTTGATTTGCTAATTAATGTTACTAATCTGCATGCTATAGGTCCAACAAAGTAAGAAAGTGGCATAAGAAAACGAAGCAAGATTTACTGGCAGCAGCTTGGATGAAATGTGGATACTTTTGCCCTGATGTATTTTTGATCATATTATACAGAGAGAGGAGTGGTAACACTTCCGTTCACATGGAAACCACACTCCAAATTCCAATGGGTGCAAAAACATGCTCTTTGCCATACACATATTGTGATAATAACGATCACCTGGTTACTTGGAAACCACATGCCAAATTTATGCTTGATTAATCTGGCTATAGCAATGAAAATCACTCGTGCACACAGACTGACATCAAATGGGTGTGGCAATGGCCAAACCATACCTATGACCACATCTGCATGTGGGTAATGAGACTTCTAGTCACATGGAGACCACATGTCATTATAATATCAGCCTGATAGGTTCTTTGTATTGAAAACAACTTCTGGTGGGTGCAGCTATAAAAAACCACACCCTCTTCTAAACCCACAGGTGGACAATAATGCCTAATATCATGGAGTCCACATGTCAATTTTCAGCCAGATTGGCCCAATGGTTTGGCCTTGAAAACAACTCACACCGTCAGAGCTCCTATTTAAAAGTAGGTATTAGAATGTCTTCAAGAAAAGAAAAAGTACAAGGTCATTTAAAAAATGGTGACATTATTTTTCCTTTGTGTAAAACATCCTGGAAGGTGATGCAAGCATGAAATAACAATTAACATTCATTACTAACAGGAAAACTTTGGCCATCTTACTATGCATAAAATCCCATTTTGCAAAGTTTTTGGTTCAGGAATCCACATTTTTGAAAATCTGTTTTTGCTTTTAAAAGACCATCCTTGCTGTAGGATTGAAATATATTTGGTATGGTGCTTTAGTGATAAACTAGGTACACACAGACATACAGACATGTACATTTGAGCTGTTGGAGACAGCACATAGTGGGGGGGGGGGGGGGGGGGGGGGGGGCAGAAGTTTATGCTATTTTTGAGGATCGATATTTATCAAAGCTTAAAAAGGTAGGGAAGCACTTTAACTTGGAATAAGTACGTTTAAAATAGAAAACTTTAATAAAAAAGGAAAATTTACAAGCTACAACTAAAAAAAACCCTTACCTCTCATCAATGATAAAAGTTTTTATCATCAAAACTAAATCTAGGTCAAAGTGTTTGTAAAATCTTTGTGAATATATAGAAACACTAAATAATTAAATTCATATCTCTCATTGTAGAGAAGTAAGGACATTTTTTCCCAGAGAAGGACCTATTTTTTAATGCTGCAGAAGTAACTAGGATTATTAAATGTAGATGAAAGAGCTAGTGTATGGTTGTTAGCATTTGTTTGAAATTATTTTCATTGTTAGATAGACTTTTTTTTTACTGAACTCATTTTCTTTATTTTAAAGTTACACTGCTAGGTTATATTTTGTAAAGTTGGAGGTATTTTGCTAATGCTAGCATGTCAACATCTTTATAGCAGGATTTATTCAACTCTTCCATTCATAACCATTTGCTGCATTTATCAGGGTGTTTTTCAATTGCAAGGACTGAGGGAATGTGCTCATTGAATCCATCTTTTAGCTCACACTGGAGTACATCACATGCTTTAAGTAAAATTGCCAAGATGTATGCTCTTGCAGATGTAAATATATTTGATCAACTCCCATTTTTGACCTGAAGTCTGAGGTAAGGAGGTTATTCTGGAAGGTCAATATTGTGTTCCTTAGCAGTGGTTACAGTCCTATTATAAAATCTGTTGAAATTATTTTCAGACCATATTATTTTTTTTAATTATTTGGCAGCATCAACAATAGAAAGTGCATCTTGCAAAACTATATTGTTTTTTGTTATTATTATCATTATTTTTTTGGAAATAGAGGGAAAATTGCTCTGCTGCACTAAAATAAAGGTGACTAGTCTCTTCCAAACAAAGCGATAGACTACTCCAATGATTGCAATGAACTACCTTCTTTCAAATCTATTCATCATTCTGTTGAATAGATTCCTTCCAAAGCCTCTAAAAGAATATCTTCCATGGCAGCAATTCTTGGAGTCCATCTGGTGGGACATGATAATTCCAGTTTAGCTATACCTCTACCAATTTCTTGCTATTTGATTGAAAAAATATGCGATATTTTGGAAGAAAAATTAGCATACTAATTTCTTTAACTATTTTAAGAGCATCCTGAATACATGGAAGCTGTCTTCCAAATTCTTGAAGCAAAGATTAAGTGAATGTGCACAAAAAAGCACAGCTACTGTAATAGAATTATCTTTTTAAAATCTTGCTGCCACACAAGATCTTCTTCTCATCGTATTCACAGCTTCATCATAAGCCTATCCTTGACACAATGATGCTGGGAGGTTGTTCTTGTGTCAGGAAGCTTATGCAAACCAACAGAATCCATTTGACACTCTAATTTGAATTACCCTATGGATGGACAAGATTAACTGTTCATTGTTGATTTCTGTTGATTACATCCAATGCTTCATCAGCAATGGTTGAAAACCAAGAAGGTATTGTTGCCTTAAATGAGTAACATGTTACAATTACAAAGTAACCGAACTTGTTTTGCTTCTGCAAGCTGTATAGCTATAAGTTTATTATTAGTGTGATTCTCTATGTATGAATGAATGGATATTTGTGCATCTGTAACTAAAAGTATAAGCTATTTCTATACTAACTAGGTATTTCCCTAATGATTGATCTCGGACACCAACAATACATGTGATGTACAGCATTGGTGCTAATGTAAAGCATTTAAAATAGTAGGTTCTCTGGTTTCTCCTCCTTTGAGCCTGACATGACCAAAAGAAGAGGTGTATCCAGATGGGACCTTATTACTCCCAGAGTCATGTGTGTATGCATACGAAGTTTTAGGTCTATAGCTCCAAGAGTTTATTTGTCCTAAGCTAGGCCTGCCATATAGTCTGGCTTTACCCGGACATGTCCTCCTTTTTGGTCATTATATTTCAGTCCAGGAGGATTTTAAAATATCTGAAAATGTCTGGGATTTTGGTCTTCTTTTTGTTGAAAAATATTTGTTGCTTCAAAAGCTACATTTTTGAAATGCAGAAACTGAAGTTAGTAGTTTTTTCCTCTGTCCCCATGCCCCACCCACTACTTATGGTAGGTGTTGGGGGGGGGGGGGGGGGGGAATTGTATAGGGAGGAAAACATTCCAATCAGCATAAATTCTTTTATTATATATACTTCTATTCTGATAAATTATCCTGACTGTGTGCAGTGCTCTCTGCATGCTATCATAAATCCTATCACCTTTCTTTTGAAGGCTGATTTTTTTTTCTTAATTGATGATTCTGTTTTAAAGCTCCACAATGGCCAGACATTAGTGCAAATCCACTCCAAAACTGAAGACCAAATTTTTCATGTTTTGGTAAAGGAGAGAAATGAGAATTCCAGTGTTTGGATTGAGTATTTTTGTGAAATAAGGTAACAATGCAATTAGTGCAATAGAGTAAAAAAATTTTTCATTTCACACAGTGAAGCAACATCAAAATTATTAATCAATGGATTGCACATCTGCCATGTTGACTAAAAAAATCTTAAAAATGAATCTGCAAATATAATAGCCCTACCTAAGCACCATTTTTGGCTCTTTTTTGGCCTGACACTAACACAAGAAGGGCTATGGCCTTATAGATGTGCTCAAAATGTTCCCTTGGTGATACTGATACCAAATATATAAGGGTTTATGTATATAACTACCAGGGTCCAAGTGTTTTTAGAAGTACCATTTTTTGGCATTTTTAGCATTACACACCATAAGAAAGAGGTGTGGCCAAGTGGGATCCACCCCACTTACTCCCAGAGTCATGTTGTGTATGCATACCAAAGTTTAGGCCTGTAGCTACATGAGTTTTTCTGGCCAAAGTACCATTTTGGGCATTTTAAATACACAAAATCAGCCCTACAGGTGGGTTTTTTACTCTGATCTTCACCAAGCTTGCTGTAAGCCATCCCAGGTTGACCCCCATCACCCCCTAAAAATGTAAGCATGGTAGGCCCAATTGGTATGCAAGCCATCATCATGAAGGTCATCATAATCCGTTGACAATTGAGCCAATACACACAAATGTGGCAGAAGATACATGCAGCTTCACTATAGTGCAAGTGTGGCTACCTAGTAGACCCAGCAGCTTGGCTTCAACCCACATAACCCTTGCTTCACCAAATTATTTCTTTGGAAATAATTAGGTTTTAAAAGAATGATGGGATGATGATGGAATGTCCAGTAGAACCAAGCAAGAATTGCTGGAACTTACTGTTACTTTTGCACCTTAGATATTCACAAAATAAAAGCTGCTGCAACAAAGTATGCAAAGCATGCAACATGGTGTTATTTTGATGTTATTATTATTTCCCCCCCCCCCCCCCCCCTTATTTTTTCCCCTTCCTTTCCAGTGGAAAGTCAATGATTTGATTCCCAAGGGCATATTTTAATATCATTTTGTTGTCTTTTCCTTCATCTTACATTCCCTTTTCTTCCTTTTCAATTGAATTAGGTTTTATAATGTTCCATCTGCACATTTATCCAAGCTACTGACCTTACTACTATTGGGGCCAATAGAAGCTACATAATAAAGATTATCAAGAAAAAATAATCCAAACCTCAGGCCAAGGTTCATTTAGTTAATTTTAATAAAATTTATTCTGGGGGTTTAAAATACACAACAAATACAGTTCTTCCAGCTCATTAATGAGCAGCTGTTTTGGAGCAGCTGCATTTTGGCAGAGGCAGAGGTGGGGGGTTTGTTTGGCATACTCCCCCCAGCTCTGGTACCTCCACTTTCAGTTTAATACAAGGTGCAATAAAATTGAGTGAAGAAAAGTGGACAGTAAAATGGTAGTACTCAAGCAGCAGAGAACTTTTACTCATTCGCAATGAGTTACAGATCAAAGTGGAGCTATTTTTCAGTTTAGAGAAGGTCCAATGGGTTTCCCCAAACATCAGGAAGGTTCCAACATGCACAGCGAAAATCAGTGAAAATCTACCAAGATATGAACCAGACAAGATGAGTTGTTCAAATGATCACTTCTGCTAGAGCACAAGCTTGGCACTAATTTTAATGATGTTTCCTCACCCTGCCTTAACTTGAGACTAAAATGACAGAATTTACCATGTCCCAAGAGTACTCTAAGCTGGTCCAAGAAGAATTTGATCAAGTCAGATATGATGAAGAAGATATTTCTAGAGTAAGATAATGGTGAGGCAGACATTGCCTATGAAGATGACCTGCTCCTATGCCCTGATGATCCACAGGAACCTGTTCAGCAGGAAAATTGGCAGGTACTTTTGGGACAAGTTCAAGAGGAGCAACACCTTGAGAATATGGAGAAGGAGACTATGGCAAGGAAGAAATGCTCAATACGTGCAGTAACAATGACTGGCAAGAAAATTCCAGGTTGTTGGGGCTTTCCAAAGTAGAAATGAACACCATGCAAGTGTGGGTAGACATAACAAAGACCTCAGAGAATGTTGAGGAAGATTACACCGCTGTTAGTGGCCTGCCAGAGGATCTCACCCCCAAGCAGGGTCATGCTTACTATATCATCTTATACATATCAATGGTGTCATCAGGGACAAGTCAAACAAGATATCAAACACCAGTCAACTTTGCTGAACATGTCAGGTGCAGTGGGCACAGGCAAGAGCTTGTGGCTCAACACTGTCCAGCCCCCCTCCCCCTTTTCCTCATTAATTTCCTTCCTTCCTTTTTTTTCGGTTTTTTCCCCTTTTTTTCCTGTCTCTTTAAATTCTGACACAGCTCAAATATTTCAAAATATCATTTCAAAATTTGTAGGTTAAATGAGAACACTCACATGTGCACACACAAATTTTCTTTGTTACTGATTGAAATAAGGACCTGAATAAATCGTTATTTGTAGATAATGACTAAGCTGATTTGTTGTCCATTGAAATGATTTGTTATTTACTGAGCTAAATTGTTACATATCAATTAATGGCCTGAGTAGCATTCTTGCACACATATTTGAACCTGTAATTGGAATAAGGGTATTCATCATTGAGTTAATCATTACTGTGTTATATTGCCATCTCCATTAGAAGGAAATCAGATCTATTCAATTGAGGCTGATCTTTGGAGAATGTGGAGTTGTCTTGAGCAGTGCTGCCACAAGTAGTTAATTTTGGAAACAAATTGGGAGGGAAAAGGTCTGATTGGGGGGAAATTGCCAAACCCTCAAAATGCAGTAAATTTTCAGCAGGAGTCAAGGATTCCAGAAAAAGTTCTACCATAGCCAGCTGCCCATGCAGAAGAAGATGAGACTGGAATTGAATATGTTATCTTCCAGTTTCTAAGGAACATATTCATTAGACTGAAGAAAGAATCAAGATCCTTACCAAGACAGTTCCATTGCAATTGCCACTGTTCATGCAAGCTACACCAGAGAGAGAATATCTGTATCTACAATCCTTCCATAAGATATTTCACCCCATGGAGTTAACCCCCCCCCCCCCATGATGAAGCAGCTGGCCTGAGACACCTGCACAAATTATTTCTGGCTATATGTGAATTTATACAAGGATCCAATGGGTAACTTTCTATTCCAACTGTTTAACCTGGGTGTGCTGAAAATGTTCTATCTTCCAATTTCTGAGTGCAGATGAATGGCGCATAAGGCAAATGTTGAAGCTGTGATCAGAAGGAAAAGCTGTAATATGTTCCCATATAAATTTGTAATATGTTGTTCAAATGTTAGATATAATCTGTATTGGTGTTTTTGTAGTGATTTTTTTCGAAAGCTGATAAATAAGCAGTGACCAAAAATAGTAATTTCGAGCTGAATCCATCTAGTAACACTGGTCTTGAATCATGAGCACTTCAATAATACTTCTGCAAATGAAGAGGCTTGAATTACATTTGATTGGATACTCTCTACCCAGTGTGGTTATTCCTATTCAACCTCTTCCTCTAGGTATGTGAGGTTAAAATTGCCAAAAGTGGTACTCATAAAACTCTAGGACATTGGCTGGGTCACAGTTAGCCACACCACTCTCCTACCAAACCACCATAAAAGTATAACCAGCTCTTCAGGATAGCCACATCATACACAATAGATGGATTATAGACAAAAAATAGGGTCACCTGACAAATCTCTTCCAGTGCACAGATCAGGTAAAAGTGTGCCTAAAATGATTCGATCTATTAATGGTACTTATGGATGGTCAAATTCATAGACCCAAAGACCTAGAAATATGCTAATACAAGTTGATCTAGTAGGGAAACTGGTTGGGTAGCACTAGGCCACAACTTTTCTTGTGGGCATGTCATTATATCCCAGGAACCTGGTATATGCTGCTAGTAGACAAATAAGCACTAGGTGTATGCTGCTAGTAGATATATAAGATAATATGCTAGTGGACATCCCAGGCATAAAATTACATGCCCACAGGAAGAGGTATGGCCAAGTTATGACCCAGATCATATCCAAGGGCTTAGCCATATACATCCCAGGCATAAAATTACATGCCCACAGGAAGAGGTATGGCCAAGTTATGACCCAGATCATATCCAAGGGCTTAGCCATATACCATTTAGACAATTTGAACCTGACATACTGTTATGAAGAGATGTAATGAGGTGGGACCAAGCACATGTGTCCTCCCAGGGTCATAATGTATTTGTGTACTTCTCTTGGCTCAATGATTTGTGTTAAATTCCAATTTTGGCAATTTCCCCTCACATTCACAAACGAAGTAGTGTGGTTTTGGTGGCCTAGAGTTTTTGGCAAAAAACAACAACCACACTTTGGTATAGGAAATTATGTGTTGTCTACTCTGAAGAGACCCTTTTCGTTGGTATAGTACTTTTAAACATCAGGCTACATTCAGCTTGACATAACCAAAGAAACAGGTGTGCCCAGGTGGGACCCATTCCATGTCACTTCTAGGGACATGTGGTATGGCAAGTTTTAGGTCTCTACATATGCCCAAGTATTGTTATAAAGTACCATTTTGGCATTTTAGACATATATGCTCACGGGAAAGGCAAAGGCGTGGCTGGTTATCAAAATTGTTCAGCTAAAAACTGATGTAACATGTGTCGTCCACCCTGAAGCATGTTTCATAAGGTACAGTGGTTATAAAGAAAAGTGGATATACACAAATATACATACACAAATTGCTTTCATGTAGCTTCTCCCCCACCCACTTTTATTTCTTCACTTTTTTCCCATCTTCACCTCATTTACTTTTTACAAGATGTGTAGTGAAAGCTTATTTTGTTTTTAATGTGATAGATTATATACTGAAGTGTTTTGAAATGTGTGATGGTAGTACAGCTATTCCTGTATTATCTTCTGCCACAAAATATAGAATACCAACCTTGAACATAAATGTTTATGTCTACAACCAAACATACCAAAAAAGTGGTGACCTTTATGGATCTTTACCACTAATTATTTAGTCTGCTTCTCCAAGATTGAGCTAGAGTCATATAACTACAAATATAGCATAATTCAAATTACAACGAAAAAAAAAATTATGTGGTGTAAAATACATTTTGACAACAATCACAAATTTATACAGCAACAACAAACTGTCTTAGCATAAATGCTTGGCTAGAGTTAGAAAATAATTTTAACAACAACATTTTTCAATACAAAATTTAAAAGAACAACAAACTGTCTTACAAAAGATATACTCTCAACAATATAGCAAATTACAATCTGTTCTTCTCTGTCCCACTTCACATATCGACCAAATCCCATTGATCTTGCTTCAACCAGTGCTGGTGACTTCGATGAACACGCTCACTACTCAATAACTTATTTAATGGAATAAGATTGTCTAAGTTTCGATGATCAACACCAGCACGAGACAATGCTCGTTTAGTGTTCTGCACATGCCGGCCAAATTCCCTCACAAAATGAGAAATACTTAAATGGCTGATGTTCTTCTTGCGATTTTTTACTTCCTCCTTCATTAATTCAAGCCCTTGCAAAATTACTCGACCATTAGCAACAAAGTCAGCTGTGTCCTGTTGGATGCACTGAGCTAGAGTCCGCAAGCACTGTGGCTCCCCAGAGCAACTGTACAGTTCATCAGCAACTTCATAAGCTAAAGTAATCATGACAAGCTCGGCAACACCTAGAGACACTCCACTAGGCAAGAGGAAAGACACCTGTACAGAAGGCTCCACATTTTCCTGGTCAGGTTGAGTCTTCAGTAAGCGGATTTTACAAGAAAGTGGCAAGCAGTACAACGTGGAAAGAAAAACACTTCCATAATTGCTACCCAGGGGGATCTCTGAAGAGCTGGGCACCAGGTGGACATCATCCAGACTCATCAAACCCGACACATTTCCTCCTGCACCATCCACAACCAAGAACTTAGATGAACGTAAAATGGGAATGTTGCGAATATCAGTAGAGCCATATTCATAGCTAATTTTTCCAGTTGCTTTGATATCCACATTTCGAGAAAGTACAGTAGCTGCTTGCATGGGTCGTTCCTTTTCAAGTTTCTTTAGGTACTTCTTTTCCCATTTTAGAAAGGGCTTGGATGTCACAAAGCATGTACCAGGTTTGAACAAGTGCTTACCTCCATATGTGGTATTTTCTTGAAACTCCAAAGTCCCATCTGCAAGAGAAAGATGCCTCAAAACACTGAGATCTCCTCGATCATGAAACCTCTCTGACTTTTGGCCATGAATTGCTGACTCAGGTAGAAACAACAACATACTGGAATGAAGCTCAGCAATTGTGCTGTCACGATAGTTAATGCCGTGGAAGTGTCTTGGAATGTCCACACTATATAACAAGTCTAGTTTGCAGTGTGGGTAAAGGATCATTTTACCACTGTATCTTCCTTCCCACGTCACTTCATGTCGAGTATTTGTCCGAGTATCCACAGAGAGACCACTGTATCGGGTGGTATCCCAGAAGTCGACTGATACACTCATAATCTCAAGGATCCTCTGCCAGTAAACAAACTCCTTCCTTGTGATGGAATCATCTGTGATCATAAGAATGTCTGCCACTGGATCAGAAGGAATATAAAATGGAGTAACACGTATCTTCTCAAAGTTGTATTCAATCAGCTTGTCTCTAAGATAGAGATCTGCTTGCCAAAAGCATCGATCAAACAGCTCAGCACGACTCTCCATCTGGATGGTTATCTGGACATTGACGGTTTCTCCCGGAGGGATCTCGTGCAACTGAATGTACATGGTGTCTATGCTATTAGGGTCATAGGTCACAGTGTATGGAAGAACATTGAACCCTGTATTAGCTGAGCCTACGGGGATCAGGCGAGCATCCATATGCAGCTGGACAACTACCTTCCCACCAGAGCCAGCACAACTGCCATATGACATTGTGGATATGTTCTGAACTCCGATTTCAAGTACAGATACTTCACCTCTCCCAAGACTCTCTGAACAGCGCATATATTCAATCTTCATTGGATACTGAACAAGCAGCTCCCTTTCAAGAAATGACTTCTCAAAAGGGCGACCAATCAATTCAGCTCGAGGGTGAAACTTAGCAGTAGAGACAAAAGGTCCCGGCACATTAGGAGGAGGTTGGTCAAATATCCTGCCAAAATAGGTGATTGGAATGACAAATGATTGCCCAGGATTCAGGAACTCATTTGGAAGATCAAACCTTGTGGGTTCAAATTTGATAGTTTTTGTGGATGGCATGAATGTTGAAGCACCAGTAGGAAGAGGCAACCCACCACTGTTGATAACAACCACTTCAGATACCAAAATTCGTTCATTAGGTTCGAATATTCCATCATTTATGGCAGAGACCACATTGTAGCTGGTTACCTCAATATCATATCGAGTGCCTGCCTGACACAGAACTTCACCAGAAGGACCATTCACCACCCATAAAATGGCTCCATTATCAGATGGATTGCCATTAATTCCTCTCTGGTTGTCACTCCCTCTCAATCCTGGAAACCCATTGGTCCCTCCAAACCCAGAACTACCACTAAACCCACTGGAATAGTGGGTGGTGTTGCCTTGAGAATCAGTACTGCTACCTCCACTCCCCCCACTGCCTCCGCTTCCACCATGCCCTCCTGGCCCACCAGGTCCTCCTTCCCCACCATTACCACCGGCACCAGCTGTACCCGATGTACCACACATGCAGTCTGCATCGACCAGCATCAGCAAGGTGGGGTCGGCAGTTTGCAGAATACACACTCCACCGAATCCAGAATGCCCCCCATCTCCACCCCGACCCCCCAAACCACCTGGTCCGCCTGGGCCTCCATGTCCCCCATCTCCCCCTGGACCACCACTACCACCAGTTCCAGAAGACGAGCTAGTTCCATGGTAGCCTGTGGCACCGTGACCACCAAACCCGCCAATGCCACCATCACCTCCATCTCCTCCTCTGCCTCCATGACCACCATTTCCCCCACGGCAGTTGACCAATAGGATTTCTTCTGCTTTATTTCCACCTAACTTGGCTACTACCTGACACGTCCCATTGACATTCAACTCATCTGCATTGCCCCATAAATTTAGGATCATGTCACTAGCTTCAGTTCCATCCACACCTCTGCTTCCATCCACTCCAGGTCCTCCAGGACCCCCTGGTCCACCAGGTCCTCCATTTTGTCCACTTGTTAATCCATTGATCCCAGGAAAACCTACAGCTCCTGTTTCACCTTTAGCTCCTGATGGACCATGGACGCCATGCACTCCACATGCATATATGATAAACCCATGGGGCTTGGACAGAGCACGTGTTGAAGTGTCCCTTATGATGTCTCTCTGACGGCACACAGCACCTGGTATGAAGGACTCACGTATGCGATCTCCATATGTAAGAGTCTCTCTCTGCACGACTGGGCGGGGTTCAGGGGGAGGACGAGGGTCCTTAAAGAAGGTAACCTTCTGGATATGATCTAGGAAGAAGTAAGTCTTCAAGTTTTGATCCCACAATGCCTGTAATCCAGATTGTAGGCCAACCTCAGAACCATACCCAATGCTCACAGGCATTATTACAGGTGGGCCTCTAGGGGGGCGAAAGGTGTCCTGCCACAGCCTCCGGAAAGCCTTAGGTAAAGGAGCGTTGGGGTCATACATGGGCATTGCAGATCCTGGATATGCAAATTCAGCACGGGCATCTGCTGATAGTTGTAATCCAGTGTCTTCAGGGAAGTAAAATCCAAAAGGAAGTTGTTGGATGGTCTCTGTGTAGCTTGGAGGGGCATCAAAACCAGAATCAGTCGTGTCAATAGGAACACTTGAAGCTTTGGCATGAGAATCAAACATCTGTTGACGTTGGTACAGCTCATCTTCTGATGGGTGAAGAACATCCCATAGACCATGGGTGGCCTCTACTGGGAGAGAACCTTCTGTTTCCTTAGAAAACAAACCATCACTCTCACAGCCCAATGATGCCATGAAGATTCTCATCTTTGTAAAATCGTTAGCTCTAAACTGGATCAGTTCTTTTTCATCTTCATTGTTAATGACACGAAAATCCAAAAAATTTTTACTCTTGGGATCATTAGAGATTGGCTCCACGCGAAAATTTGGGTTTGCTGTATTTAGTGACACAACACTTTTCTGTCTTCCCTTTCGAAACTTCTTTATTTCATGGCTTTGCTCTCCTGAAATATTTTGTTAACAAATAAATATAAAATGACAACAGCTCCATTTGGTGACAAGTATTTAGGCCATTATGAATTAATTGTTTTTTCCCTAAACGCTCATAGACTAAGGAGGGTCAGTTGGGTTGTGTTGCATGTGGATCATGAGACACTGGAAATGTGAACATTGTTTCTGGAGAAACCTATAGCTAACATTTTTTAGATTGCCGAGGGAAAAAAATTCCTGATATTTCACAAGCTACAATTACTGATATGCTTTCTCAGTTTACCAGGATTGCAATTTAATTATTTCTTTGTACCATCTCATTAATGAATGTTTTTATCTATCAAGTTCATTAAACAATTTTTTTCTGTTGTTTTGTGCATGATATATTTTTGCATTTACATTATTCATTCATTGTGTGGATCTATAATTTAAAAAGTTTCTGTGGAGGTTTTATGCCAACTTTGTTTAAAAAAATACTGAAATATTGTCTTGCTGGTTTCTGGAAGTGGGTCATCATTAGTCTCGGTCCCAGACTCCTTTATTCACAGCACTAGCACTAGATATATTGCATCACCAGCTCGAAAATAAAGTTGTCTGGTGACTTGCCCTTGCATTCTGTGTCCCAGGGCTGAAATGTGGGTGCAGCTAATTATGAACCATAATCATTTTATAGATTTTAAAAAGACCACACCTACTGACTAGGTTGTAATACTTTTTAAAGTGACTGACTTCTTCTGATGCCATCCCCAGTACCTGGTACTATATATTTACATGCAAAACGTAAGACTTCTTGAATAAGTTCAACCAAATTAGTTGATGTGGCTTTTATGATAGTGTGACACAGATGCCTCTGAGACACGGAATGTACAGGCAAGTCACCAAACCACTTTATTTTTGTGATAGTGATGCAATACATCCAGTGTCTGGGACTGACATTATGTCAGCATTTGTTATGTGTGTTGTTCTTATAAAGAGAAAATGATTCCATAGGTTACATGAAATGAACAATTAATTCATAGTGACCTTAAAGAATAATTTAACATGGACATATGAGAATTGCATATTAATTTTGCAGTTCTGTAAGTAAGCATATATGTTTCCAAACCAATAGTGGTACACAACAATGATATCTGATAAAATAATCAATCAGTACATATTTTTGCAACAAAAAAACAACAAATTTTTCTCAGATTAAAATTTGTTTTATTTAGTCTCTATACTTCAACCCTGTGCTTGGATATGCACCACATTCTTTTAAGCTTTAAACCTTAAATTTGCTTCCATTAAATACCAATGGCAAATAGATAGAGTTAGGTCCCTTAGCACCAATTTTTCTAACCTGGAACGACTTTTATCCACTGTTTCTTCCACCTTTTCAATATCTTGGTCTTCCGGTGTAGGTACCCTTCACATCCTTGGACACGGCCCTGGTGTAGAGTAAGTTGGGAACCAGTCTCTGCCACCTGCACTACCTGGGGAGCTGGAGGAACTTCCATGGCCTCCGTATTCATCACCGAAAAGATTTCCAGCCTATCACTTCACCAACCCTAAATCTAAGTGTTAAAACAGGGCGTGGCAAACCCTTTAACCTAAATTCCTCTGGTTGAGAATTCATGAGGACCCATAGGTTAATTGGTGGATGACATATTCGTGGTGACGCCACTCAGCCCACAAATTATGGGTGAGGTTTCTGTTGTTGTACACTGGTAAGTGTGTTATGTCTGTACCTTAATAATAATATTCATGTTCCATCCAATGTTGAAATTTGTCCAATCTATGGCTTCTGGCTACACATTCTATGAATTCTTGGATTGTATACCAACCAATCTATAAATTGTGCTGCACATTCTATGAATTAGAGTTAAATATTTCCTAACAATATAGCTACACATGTATAAATAAAGGTAAAGGACATCAGCAGAAAATTATATTAACAACACTATCCAAGAAAGTTACCATAGAAAATGTTATTATCTTGGTAATTCATTCAATTAATAAATAGTGCTGCTGCACATTCTATGAGGGGTTAAGAACATATATATAAATCAAGGAATAAAATGATGAACTACAATTAGTATTAATATGATAAAAGAAAAGAATCAACTACAGTCTATCTTTAATGTCTTTTCTGTTTATACAAGCTAGGAATATGTACTTAGTTTTACTTGTTAAGAAATATTTAACTCTTGTCCATGGTAGAATGTGAAACATAATCTATAGATTGAACAAATTTGTGGATAAAAAAAGAAACATATTAGTGTTCTTATTAATTAATACTCTAGTGATAGCAAGTGGTGTGTGTGTGTGTGTGTGTGTGTGTGTGTGTGTGTGTGTGTGTGTGTGTGTGTGTGTGTGTGTGTGTGTGTGTGTGTGTGTGTGTGTGTGTGTGTGTGTGTGTGTGTGTGTGTGTGTGTGTGTGTGCGCGTGCGTGCGTGTGCATACATATGGGTGTGGATGTATGTATACATGTGTGTGCTATTATTGAAGGGTAAGGGCTCGATTTTGTTTTCATGATGGATTGTGTTGTGTCTGCATACACACATGCAGGCACATACACACACACACGCTTATTCTTCAGTAAGACCTCTCACTTCTAAAGACGTATTTTTAATGTAAGAAAAATCATTAACGTTTATACAACAAATCAATTATAGATTGCATTCAGAGTGGTTTTTCAGGTCCCCAGACAAATTAGAAACCCTGAGGTTCTGGGGTTGAGATACATTGCAGATGTATTTACATATACAGTGGATAAAGAAGTAAATTATATGGATTTGTTGATATTAACTGGAGGTGAGGGCAATTTAAAAATGCCTGGATAACTTGGTTACGTTAGCAACAATGGAATGACATATAGCAGTTAATGACATCCAATGTTCAACAATGTTTGCAAGTACCTACACTATCAATTATCTCCCCCCACCCCCCCCCCCCATATCCTCCAGGTTTAATTACCAAAAAGTCACAGATTTGTACAATAATGTGCTTCTCACCTTGTCATACCTCTGTTTGCAAAATGTCTACTACAAACACGCCATTAAAAACAAATGAAATCAGTGTTTTAAGTTGGAACTGTAACAAGAAGTTCATATGCACAGAATCTAAAACATTTGATATTGTACAACTATTTAATTAAACGACAACAAAAGAGATGTTCCATGTTTACTGCCTCTTAAAACAGCAGATAATTAGTTATGAGAATTTCCAAATATTTTATGCCACACACAGCAAATGTCAATCTCATTTATATACCTGTCTGAACTTCTTTACATAACTATATTTGTTGAGAAAACGAATTGCATTGTGTGACTGTTAATGTTAGTAGGTTATAATTAGACACTTTCAACTCTAGATGACAAATTGAGAATATTTAGTTGACTCGTGCCTGAATTTTGTTTACATAATAATACTTAAGAAAACAAATGTATTGTGACTGTTAATATTAGTGGGGTATTTAATTAGACACTTCAGTTCTAGATGTCAAATTGGAGATTGTTTAGGGAATTATATTTAATGTGATAAAAAAGTAAAGAAAATATGTTTAACCTCAAATTTTGAATTTTTACATAATAAAATATCATTGATATTTAAACATAGTATATTATAGCACCAAACCTTTGCATGTTTTCCAAATTAAATGATTCTTTTTCCTTTTTTATTATTTTTTTAAATTAGACTACTCCAGGTAAAGTAATAGTGGGATACTGAGTTTACAATATTTAAATGTTGAAACCGAAAGGCCTGAGTTATAAAAAATATATATAGTCCCATATACAACACATGTAGATTTTAATTTTCATGTATTCCCTAATTTGATGAAATTTACCAGAAAATTCTGTGTGTGTGTATATATATATATATATATATTTTTTTTTTTTTTTTTTTTTTTTTTAATACTAAATGTCACTATTACATGTGTGTAGTCTGAAGTGGTTCATGTCTTCATGATCACCACAACTCTATTGAGGTCTGTGTCTATAATAACAGTTCATGAATGTGGCATATAAAGAACCCAACAATCAATAAATATTCATCAGCAAATTCAATGGACTAGTTCATGTTGGGTAAAATACAGCAATGCACTAATAGTTATTCACTAAATAAAAAATACAGTCAAATGCTCAAAAATCAGTCTCTTCCTTGAAAGAGGTCCTACTGCGCAGTTTGTTCTCCTGTTCCTGGTCCATTACACCTCCTTCATTCTCTATGGGAAGTGTTCCAGCCTCCATTAGCTTGCCAGAAGAGAGGCACAGCTGCAGTGCCTCTGGGAACAAGACCTTGTGAGACAGAGGGGAAGTGGAGGAGGAGCCATAGTGAGATGGAGCCTTTCCTGCACAGCCCACATCAAGGCCAAGGTGATGTTCAGAGTGATTATGTACTTGATGATGATCACATATTGCATTATGGAGAATGTTTGGCTTAGTGGAGGAGACGGAAATAATAGGAGCATGTTCATTCTCTGAAGGAATAGGTGCCAAGTCCTTTTTTGAATGATGTTGAACAATACTTACACCAAAGCTGTCTCCAAGGACATTAACAGTCGTATGGAATAAATCCCTGATGTAAGAATGTATATCATACATATGATTCACATTATAGAATCTTGAAAGTGAGAATTTAAAATTACAAGACCACCTGCTTTATATCTAGTTGTCATGAAAGTAATATTGAATTTAAGGTGTTAAAATAACCTTTCTAAATAATGATGATAGAAGTTATGTTAATTTGGTGAGGAAATGTCATTACCATCTCACACTTCATCAGTGGCCCACACTGTTCATGCAAAACTATACAATTTAGACCAAATTTTTTGTTAAATTCAAAGGTCAATCCTGTTACCCAGTAGATACCCTTATCTTGTATGACCTGATGAGGGGAGGCTCACTGTATTACAATGGATAGGTGCCAAAATGGGGTAGTAAAAATAAAACTACTGAACTACATCTTTTTTTTCTTCTTTTTTTTTGTAGTTAGTTGGTTCTTAGGTTAACCATCTGGTATGCAAAGACAATAGTGCTTAATAGATTACGCATACACCACCTCCTTAGAAACATGCCCTCCTTAGAAATCATGGCCACCTTAGAAACCATGGCCACCTTAGAAACCATGCCCTCCTAAGTAACCATGCCCTCATCAGTAACTATGCCCTCCTTAGAGACTGTGGTATATGCATAACAATATCTTACAGTAGCCAGTCCATGAGCCAAAATAAGAGCCACGTTCTCAGGGTTGAGTCCAGCAGCCACCACCACTATCATCAGAGTGAACAGACCAGCCTGGGGCACTCCTGCAGCTCCCATAGCAGCCAGCACAGCAGTGATACTACATAACAACATAGTGAGCACTAGATGTGAGAGATAGAACATGAACAGTCTCTGAGAGATGTGTAAAATAATATCATGGCTTTGCCTGATGGATAAAAAAAAAGAAAAGAAAAGGGTAAGGAATGGAAAAGAAATACTTATGTTCCCGGTTTAGTCCAAGTTATGATGTGCTTAAAAAATACATTTCGGGAAGGATGCAAGACATTTTAAAAGGAAATGTCACATTCCTTTTATACTCTGATTACTTCCTGTTAAAATCTCTTATACTTCCATAGATGGATTCCTTTTTAAACGTGCACTTCCTTCACATAAACCCACGCCCACCCACGCCCACCCACCCCCACACAATGGCTGTATGTATCACATACTTGTACATCCTTCATTATACCTGATAACTATAACTTTGGGAAATGTGAGCAGTACTCCCTCCACTTATGCAATGAAGATGGCCGCTACAGCCTCATAGAGAGGTGTGCCGTTCATGTTGATGGTGGCTCCAATAGGGAGCATGAAGCAAGTCACACGAGAATCAGCCTTGAAGCTCTGATTCAAGTTTTGGTTGGTCACAGGCAGTGTGACAGAACTACAGCAGAGAGATGGTTGCATACATGGAGGGTAAGTGGGTGAACATAATGATAAAACTTGATAAAGTCTAGGGAGGGTGGGGTTGGGAGAGGTACAATAGAAATTGCCAGCGGAATTTGATAGTATGCAGTTTCATAGATGCAATAGTTCATGCTATGAACTTGCTGTTCAAAGGATGGTTCTGTCTACACATGGTCTCATATAGTGTGCACACACGCGCACACACACACACACACACACACACACACACACACACACACACACACACACACACACACACACACACACACACACACACACACACACACACACACACACACACACACACACACACACACACACACACACACACACACACACACACACACACACACACACACACACACACACACACACCTAAGTAAGCTGCACCTGTAGTCAAATAACCATGTTTGCTCAATTGACATAACCTTTCTAAAGGGGCTGTTCTATTTGTGACATAGAGCTCAACAAGCAAGCAAAACTGCAGCTGATCTAGAAACTGAATTCCATATTATGACCTACCTTGACAGATGTAAGGGTCAAAATTTCTCGGGCTTATAACTTGGGTAGCACATAGCATTTTTTTTTTTGGTTTTTTTTTCTAACCCGTTATGCTATGTTCTTCTAGGTTTGTCAATTTATTAAATATCAATAACAAAGTAATAGTGTGCATCTTAGAATGGAAGGTTAGACAGGAAGCTGTTGTCAAGCCTTTACCATTTTCATTGCCAACGTGCAAGTTTTGCTGGCTAGTAAGTGTTTCATTCTCAGCTGCCCATATGGATGCATTTAAAAAATTTTCCATTGTTATTTTATTTTTGCTTTTTTATCCACCATTTAAAAACAGGGATTGTACATTGACAACCCTTTACCACTTTCATACACAAAAATTTAACAAAAGTACCAGCTTTAGTTCACCCCTAACTTTTAGTTTGACCTTTTAAGAAAATGTCAAGACTTTCTGCAGGGACAGGATGACGTAAAGAGCAGAATAAAATTTGAGCGGTGATCGTGTGACCCACGGTTCAATTGTTATTCTTACAGTTAGCTATGAGGCAGGCACAAATGATAATACAGATAATACAATTACAGCAACAATAATAACAAAACAAAAAAAACAATGATATTAATAATAACAATTTTAAATAATAAACATGTCTTGCATACAGTGAGCACCTGAATATTATAGTGTTAGTGTTACCTTGACGATGTGCCAAAGGCAGTCAGCAAAGCTTGGAGTGTTGCCCTGACAATCTTGAGGGGGTTGCTCCATGTCAACAGTGTATAGAGGAGAGGGAGAATGATCATGCCATGGATGAATAGACCCACCAACACTGTGACAAAGTAGATGCCAACTTGTTGCAGCAGTTCAGAAAAACTGTCCACTTCTGCAAGCTTGCCTGCCACAATGGAGGCTATCCAAATGGGAGAGTACCTGTGTTGTACACACATGCACTAGCCCTAGCCCTAGCCCTAGACACGCATGTACACACACACACACACACACACACGCACGCACGCACGCACGCACGCACGCACGCACGCACGCATGCACGCACGCACGCACGCACGCACGCACGCACGCACGCACGCACGCACACACACACACACACAGAGAGACAGAGAAAGTACAATCAGATATAGCAATGGCCTCATTCAGAACTCCTATGGTGGCCACAATCTTCTTCATCTCAGGCCCATGCTGACCCAACACTACACGAAATGCAATGGTGAATATAATGATGCCCAGAACATTCATACTGTTCCTCATGCCGAGAATGGTCGACCTTCTGTTATACTCGGTCACATTCTGACAAGAGAGATCAAACTCCTCCAGGAAGGACTGAATCTGGGTTCAAGTCATTGAACTGTTGTCCGTATTTGACACAGTTCCATTGCTGCTCTGGACCTCTTGAGACAGTGATTGGTCCACGTCATCTGTGGTAAGATTGTGGAGTTTGAGACACTCACTGAAGTCAGTCACATTCTCTACAACGTAGCGACTCTCTGACTATTAGGACATTTAATCACAATTATTCACAAACAATATTAAAAAATAATGTTCTATCAATATGGGGAAACTGCAGCATCACTGAGAAGTGCAATTGAATTGATTTCTACTCTACTGTGTGTGGGAAGATACATTAACAGAGCATTGTCTTTATATCCTAAAGTCTAGTGGCATATTGTGATACAGCTTTTAACATTTGTCATGCTGGAATCACATGATGAGGAATGACCATCTGTTAGACTCGTGTGCGAGTGTGTGAGCTGCACCGCTGGCATAAATCTACAACACATGATGCACTGGTGTATATCTGTACATCCATAACTATTTCACTGATACATTTTAAAACTAAATAATACACTTTTCATACTTCATGATGCAAGTGGTGGTCACATGACCTAAGGCTAAACTGTTCACTAGAAAAGGAAAAACAAAACAAGGTACTAAAAAATTGGGAAAAGAGAGGGAGGAGAATAATATCATGTAGATTTATGCACCTGTTGAACCATATGATAATTAGTAGGAGTAAAATCAGGACACACACTCTGATAGACACATTTCTCTTGTTATATCTTGACTGACTACTCCCCATATGACCCAGGGACCTGTAATGTAATATCCTGTATATGGAACCCCCATCCACCCCCGCCCCCACACACCAGGTGTGCTGTTAATAGTTCTTCACCACACTGCTGACGTGTTGTCATTCATTATGGCTACCACTCAAGACATAAACACTGCTCGTGTTAAGCCTCTATTACAAACCAATTAGGAAACTCAGAAATGGCTTCGAAATCAGTTATACATGTGTTTAGTCCAGCAATGGTCAGGGAAATATGGAGAATGGAAGTCTGGGGGTGTTGTGTGTACTGGCCACTCCTGTGAGTTTGCCACATGTTCTTCAAGAAAGAATTGCTGAACAAAATTTCACTGTTTGTCTAAGGGAAAGGGTGTGTTTCTAAAGCATCACTGCATGTGGTGCATAAGGTAGTGGTGGTGTTCAAATAGTAGCTGCAGTCAGTGGTGAGTGAGTGTGGCCACAGCTAGGAAAAAACAAGGCATTGCGAATAAGTGAGTTGACTTATACCTAGCCTGCTGCTGTTTCATATGGAGATATTTGTAGGAGAAAGCATGACATAGCTCATAGCAACTGTACTTCAGGAGAGACAACTCACAGGCTGACAACACACAATCACACACATCTTCCCCAGAATTTCCATGACTGCTGCTTGAATGAACATAAAAAGCACATCAGTAAGAGATAGTGGCAGGTAATGTTCCAAGCCCAACGTGAAATAGATTTCTTGGAGTAGAGAGTAATGCATCCAAAGAGAGCAGGAGAACCTTGAGCAGTGACAATGTGTTTAATAACTTCTGCTGAAACAGTTACAAAAGTATATAGTTGACGTCAACATTTATAAAGCTCAAAGTCCTTAGCCAGGTACGAAAAATTGATGAGTGATTGAGACCAGCAAAGAATAACATAAAGGGTCAGACTGAGTCACTCCTATCACAAGACTGAAACTTCAGCCTCAACCCATGGCACAAATTGGACAGGAGATAGAGTAAGTTCCCATGAGAATGTGACCTGATCAAGTTCTGTCACGGGTACAAATATACATACATATACATATACATGGTGCAGGTAGTCCAGTGTACAACCTGCCTTCTACCCTAACAAAAGTGCAGAAAGCTGTGTTGAGACCCTTGGATATTGTACCATGGATAAAATTAAAATACAGGGTTAAGTGGTATATCCTAACACTTGGGAAGCATCAACATAAGATCTTCAAAGATCCATTCCTCCACATTTTCAAAAGCTTAATAGTAAATCTATTTCAATGTATAGAGCATCAGGTTCCAAAGGTAACATCACTTTTTCCCCATTTGTGGAAAGTTTATTTAGTGGCACTACACCCTAGCCCTAACCACATACTCCCCAAACTGCGCCAGTGGTCATATGAGCAACCCCTGAAATTTCAGAACAATTGGTCCAGGCATCTGGTAGGAGATGTGTTACACACAGACAGACAGATGGATGGACTGACGCTACATGACTTTTAGTAAGATAGATAAGGAAATCTGGGAACAAATTCAAAACCAATAAATCATTTCACCGATAAATTGTTTCACCGATAAATCGTTTCACCAATAAATTGTTTCACCAATGTGTTTGTTAAGGTGTTTTTAACTCCTGTAGGAACACCTGTAATAATGGCTAAAAGTTGAAGTACCTTATCATGGAGAAAATGCTGCCTAAAGTAGCTCTATTACTTGCAGACACCAGTGCATCTAGCTTTACAGTTTGTGGGAGCAAATTAAAAAGTAGCTTTATTAGTTACTTTTAATTTCTTGTATGCTAGTTTGAAAGCGATACTGCACCACACAATAACAAATGTCTCAGGAGTCAAGGTCTGAGTCTTCTCCAGACTCTACTCTGATCCATCATGGATACAGTAGTTGCATGTAGCTAATGCCTTTACAACTTCCACATGCTGAGTACATTTGATAAATTCTTCTTGCAGCTGCACCACTGGTTACTGCATTCTGTTTTACAATTAAAGTTCGTCAACATGAATAGCTACTCAGGAGCAATGCTGTTGAAATTGGCTTATAACTATGAATCCCTATTTTACTGTCCATTAGTGGTTACTGTGGTGCAATACATGCTCAGCAGCGGCATCCAGTCCAGAGTTTGGACAGGAGAAAGGCATGCACATCAGGGAAGATGTCCATGTGTTTGTCAATGTCCCCTGCACAAAACTGGTCAAATGAGTGGTTTTCCCATACCCACACCCTATGGCACTGACCATATCATAACTAGTGAAGATTGTGTTTCATAAAGAGATGGATCCTCCTGACATTCATTTTGACATGGTTAAGAAGAGTGGTGGTTAGTACTTGAACTAAGGTGTATGAAGGATATGAACATGTCAGCATATTCTGCCTGCACATGAAAATAGAACAAAATATGAGCCAAGAATCTTGAACTAATCAGAAATGGTGAACTTAATAATAATCACCATTTTATTTAACAATGCTACTCTTCTTTTATGACGATGAGTACACTTGCATAGAATGTATCAGCCATCACTTTATCACTACACATCACACTTATCATATACCCATTACATATTCATTACATACCCATCACATCATCACCTATCACGTACATATCAATAACACGAGCTATGCTTCTCCCTCTGCATAATATTCTTACAACTTTCAATCTACCTGGTTGATTTGGGAAGAGATCTAAGGGTTAGTTGTAAAGAATAAATTTTTTTTTTGGTACAGAAGCTGAATGGAATGGGAATTAATGAGAATTCATAGAATTACAGGCAGCAGATGTACTTAACAGATAGTGTCATCTCTTCATCTATGTTGATGCTTTCTCCACCTTTGATGCATCTACAATAAATGAAATGTTAATTATTTTAATCACCAGTATTTTTTTTTAAAAGAAAGAGAGAAGTACTAGTGATAAACCCATTGAGTTTAATTATTCTCCATAATTACAATAAAATGAGTCTGCTAGATGGAAAATCTTTCAATTAATAAAAACAACTCTAGGGAGTAGGCAGCAATTTATTTGACTGGTGTGAATGACCCCACCACAATATTATTTCTAAACCAAAGGCAACCACTGTGTGCCCAGGCTAATTGTAGTTTGCATGTGAAATGCTTTCTCTGACATTTTATTCACCTTTAAAATAACTGCTTAAAAAAATTAATTAATTAAAAAAATAATAAAAATCTTAAAAATAATTTCATTGATCAGTGTGATTACACCATCACATTGCCCTGCAACTCCTCAACTTGCTCTCCTGCAATATTTTGTTAGCATATAAATATAAAATGACAATAGCTTCATTTGGTAGCAAATATTTAGGCCAATACGAATTAATTGTTTTTTTCGTAAATGCTCAAAGACCAAGGAGGGTCAGGTTGTGTTGCGTGTGGATCACTAGACACTGCAAATGTGAACATTGTTTCTGGAGAAACCTATGGCTAATAATTCTTTAGATTGCAGAGGGAAAAAAATACCTGATATTTCACAAGCTACAATTACTGATATGCTTTCTAAGTTTACTAAGATTTAATTTAATTATTTCTTGGTACCATCTCATTCATGAACGTTTTTGTGTATCATGTTCTATTAAATATTTTTCTATTGTTTTGTGAATGATATATTTCTGCATTTACATTATTAATTCATTGTGTGAATTTAAAATGTTTAAAAAAAATTTTTTTTAAAGGTCTTTTGTGGAGGTTTTTTATCAAGTTTGTTTTTTAAAAATACCAAGACATTGTCTTGCTGGTTTCTGGAAGTGGGTCGGCATTAGTCTCAGTCCCAGACTCCTTCATTAGAAGCACTGGATGTATTGCATCACCAGCACTCAGATAAAGTTGGTCTGGTGATTTGCCTGTGCATTCCATATCCCTGCACCGGAATGTCAGCGAAGCTAATTATGGACCATAATAGTTATATAATGATATTTTAGAATGACCTAATATACCATTTAGGTTATAAAATTTTTCAAAGTGACTGACAGCTTCTGATGCCATCCCAAGTACCTGGTACTATATATTTACATGCAAAATGTAAGACTTCATGAATATGTAGTTCAGGTTAGCCAAATGAGTGGATGTGGCTTTTATGATTGCATTCCACAGATGCCTTGGGAACACGGCATGTATGGGCAATTCACCAGACCACTTTATTTGCTTGCCGGTGATGCAATACATCAAGCACTGTGTCTTGGACGGTGTGACGGAACCTGCCACCAGACACAGCAACTTCAGCCTCACCAGCCATTGGAACTTCTGCACCCCAGCAAACTGCACACTCTGTCTGCACCCTTGAGATTATATATCCCTCCAGTTCCTCAGAATGGATATTGCCCAGTAATTCCCAAGTAACAACACAGGCAAAAAAGAATCTTTTCAAGAGTGAACTAACAGCTCTCAGAATTCCACAACAACTGCACACCACGTTATGGCATCACAGACAAAATCAATGAGCACAAAAGTACACCCCATTAATGTTTCCTGCCAGTCAGAGGAATCCAATTAATAAGCAACACAAAACTAATATAATAACAAGCACATAACTAATATAATAACAAGCACATAACTAATAATTTTACTTCTTCTTCATCAGTTCACCATCAAATCTCTGGTCCTCTTGCATTACCCAAGTCATCAGGGAAAGGTCTTCCTCGATCCTTCACACCACCTCCCCCTTTTCCTGCAACGACATCATTATTGAGTCTTGGGCGACACAACCTCAAGAGTCTGTCCGCATTGCTGTTCATTCATCTTTCCAGGTCTGTACTGCACTTCAAACTGGTAAGGTTGAAGGTTCAAGCTCCGAGTCAACTGTGAATTTCCCCCTTCATCCTTTGCAGCCATTTCAAGCTCCTGTGATCTGTCACCACAAAAAATTTCCTCCCCAACAAATGCACTCGAAATGTGTATATCCCTAAGAAACTTCCTACTGTAGTAGGCCACCGGATGGTCACACCCATCCTCATCCATCTGGCTTAGAACCGCCCCCATTCCATGGTCTGAAGCATCCATCTGGACCAGGAATGACCTATCATAATCTGGCCTCTGTAGCACTAGCCCTTTTGCCCATGTTTCCTTGAGGATCCTGAAAGCCTTTTCACATTCATCTGTCCGAACTACCTTATTGGGTCTATTTTTACTCATCAGGTCTGTCAACTCTGCTGCTACAACCGAGTACCAGGGATAAATTTCCTATTGTATCCACTGAGTCCTAGGAACGCCCATACCTGCTTCTTTGTCTGTGGGGTTGGGAATTCCTTTATGACATCCACCTTTCTTTGGTCTAGCTTGACCACCCCATCACCAACCATGTAGCCAAGGTAATAGCAGTGTGACATACCAAGCTGGCATTTGCTTGGTTTAGCTGTTAGCCCAGCTGCTCTCAACCTCTCCAACACCTCCCTCAAATGCCACACATGGTCCTCCCAGCTATCACTATATACCATAACATCATCCATATACACTCACACATACATTTCAGTCCCTCTCATTACCTTGTTCATAAGCCGTTGAAATATTGCTGGTGCCCCATTCAACCCGAAGGGCATAACCTTGATTGATACAAGCCATAAGGTGTAGTAAAGGCAGTCCTCTCTTTTGCTGATTCCTTCACCTTCACTTGCCAATAACCCCTTGCTAGATCTAGGGTTGTCAAAACCTTAGCCTGTCCTAACTGATATACCAGATCTTCAATCCTCGGCATGGGGTATGCATCCACCTGGGTTTTCTTATTGAGCCGACGGTAATCAACACAAAATCTGGTGGTATTGTCTTTTTTCTTCACTAACACCACAGGTGCTCCCCATTTGCTCACCGAAGATTCTATAACCCATTCCTGCTCCATCTTCATCAACTCCTCTCTCATCCATGCACGATATGCCTGTGGCACCCTGTAAGGTCGTAGTCAGATTGGGGATGCTGAACCGGGGTCAATGTCATGTTCTACCAGTTAGGTTCATCCAGGATCACTCCTCATGACATCCTTGAATTCATCCAAGAGTCTCCTCAATTGCCCCCTTTCCAGCTGACCTAGGTCCTTGCCCATCATTGATAATTCCACTTGGTCTGTGCCACCCCAAGTGAGTATTCCTTCTTCCTCACACTCTCCATCTCCCTCAGCTTCCACCCAAAGATCAGTGTTGGTCAATGCATGCCACTTTTGTAGCATGTTGTTGTGGAAAATTCGCTTTCTTTTCCACCGGTCTACCATATCCACTTCATAATCCACCAGTCCCACCTTCCTCACAACATGGTATGGACCTTGCCACTGAGCTTTCATCTTGTTGCTTTCTGTAGGTAGCAACACCAATACCTTCTTACCAGCTACTAATTCTCTCTCCCGAGCATGATGATCATACCAGGTCTTCTGCCTGTGCTTAGCTTGTGACACATTCTTTTGGACCAAGTCCGTCATTGCCACAAACTTCTCCCTCATATTCACTACATAAGATACCACATTCTCATTTGCTGACTTCCCTGCCTCCCAAGTATCCTTCAGCACATCTAACAGCCCTCTCACCATCCTTCCAAACATCAGTTCAACAGGGGAGAACCTGGTTGATGCCTGCAGAACTTCTCTATAGGCAAATAGGACAAAGGGTACTAATTATCCCAGTCTTTCCCATCCTGAGCCATCCTCCAAAGCATTGCCTTGAGAGTTTGGTTAAATCTCTCTACAAGTCTGTCTGTCTGTGGATGATATGGACTCATCCAAATGGGTTTTATCCCCAGCAAGGCATAGATTTCCTTCATGAGCTTGGAGGTAAAGATACTCCCTTGGTCAGTGAGTATCTTTTCAGGGATCCCTACCCTGGAAAAGAAAGTGACAAGAGCCTCTGCTACCCACTCTGTCTCCATGGACCTCAATGGGATTGCCTCAGGGTGCCTGGTTGCATAGTCGCATAGCACTAGCAAGTACTTGTTTCCCGACCTAGTTCTTGGAAGGGGACCGACTATGTCCATGGCTATCCTCTTGAAGGGGATGTCCATGATGGGTAGGGGAATCAAGGACACAGGGCACACCCTTTTAGTTGTAGCCTTCTAACCTACTAATTTCCCTGGTCACATTGGGCCAAAAGAATCTATGTAGGACCCTCTGCATAGTCTTATTATGCCCCAAGTGTCCTGCCAGTGGAATTGTGTGTGCCAACCTGAACTCTCCTTCCCTACACTCCCTAGGTAATACCAGTTGCTCCACCACCCAGCCTTTCCCTTTACCTCTCTCCCACAGCCTATACATCAACCCATTCCTTACAAAGAACTCCCCCGAACCTGGTTCTGATGATTATTTTTCCAGAATCCTTCGGATTTCATCAAGTGTTTCATCTTCAGCTTGTTTCTGGGCCAGTTGCTGCGTTAGGTCTAGTGGTTGCCACCGCTGCTTCACCACTCTGGCCTGCTTATTGCGCCATCTCTGTGACTTGGACAACTTCTCCCTCATCCTGCCTCCTTCTAACATCTCATCTGCAAAGTTTCATTTGGCCACCTTTCCAGGTATCACCACTGATTCCTCATCTTCCCCTTGGAACATCTCATCTGTAAGATTCAACTCGGCCACCTCTCCAGGTGTCACTGCCAACTCCTCAACTTCCACTGGGTTAACCCGCACTCCAGCTAAGCGTTCTCCCACTTGTCGAGCCTCTTTTTCTTCCTCTTCCCATCTTTTCATAGCCAATGGGTAAGACACCTTGTCCCCATGGACACATCTTAGCTCCACGGTTTCTGATAACAATTTCCCCTTGGGCACCAACCCTTTCCTCACCAAGGTCTGGCCACAGGCTGTGTCCAGGAATATGCCTTCCACACACACACACCCTCCACCATGCCAACCTTACACAACTTTTTGTTCACACTGAGGGACCTACACAACAACACCGGCTTAGCAGGACATCTAGTTGAGATATGACCTCTCTCACCACAACTAAAACACTGAACAACCCTACTTTCCTCTGAACCTTGGTTTACCAGGCTAGTTTTTACCTGCCCTCCAATTCCTAACCGTGACCCTGGACCTCCCATCTCCAATCCATTCCTGATCAATCTCAGGCATTCCCTCTTGTAGTGTCCAACACTACCACAACCATAGCATTTCCGAATTAAATCACCTCCTGCCCTATGTTCATTTCCTTGCACTACTCCCTCCAGCATATCCATCCTCATACCGCCCTGAGGGGTTGTCTCTTGATGTCTGTGCATGCCCTGGTACCTACTCCATACCTCTGGGCTTCCATATAGTCATCTGAGGCAAATCCAACCTCCTCCATTGAGGTTAGCCTTCTCTCCTGCATCCAGACATGAGGGTGTGGTGGCAATCCATCCATGAACTGCTCTACCACCAACTTCTCAATCATAGCTTCCACAAACTCACTATCCCACATCCACTTGTTAGCAAGATCCCAAAGCCGGACCATTAGCTCAACATAAGTCTCATTGCCACTTTTACGGATTGTATTGATCCTTTGCCTGTATGTTTCTTCAGTGATGGCATATATCCTCAAAATAGCTGCCTTCACCTCCTCATAATGTAAATACATTTGACTAACTCCCATTTTCGACCTGAAGACTGAGGCAAGGAGGCTATTCTGGAAGGTCAATATTGTGCTCCTTAGCAGTGGTTACAGTCCTATTATAAAATCTGTTGAAATTATTTTCAGACCATATTATTTTTTTAATTGTTTGGCAGCATCAACAATAGAAAGAGCATCTTGCAAAACTATATTGTTTTTTGTTATTATTATCATTATTTTTTTTGGAAATAGAGGGAAAATTGCTCTGCTGCACTAAAATAAAGGTGACTAGTCTCTTCCAAACAAAGCGATAGACTACTCCAATGATTGCAATGAACTACCTTCTTTCAAATCTATTCATCATTCTGTTGAATAGATTCCTTCCAAAGCCTCTAAAAGAATATCTTCCATGGCAGCAATTCTTGGAGTCCATCTGGTGGGACATGATAATTCCAGTTTAGCTATACCTCTACCAATCTCTTGCTATTTGATTGAAAAAATATGCAATATTTTGGAAGAAAAATTAGCTTACTAATTTCTTTAACTATTTTAAAAGCATCCTGAATACATGGAAGCTGTCTTCCAATGTCTTGAAGCAAAGATTAAGTGAATGTGCACAAAAATGCACAGCTACTGTAATAGAATTATCTTTTTAAAATCTTGCTGCCACACAAGATCTTCTTCTCATCGTATTCACAGCTTCATCATAAGCCTATCCTTGTCACAATGATGCTGGGAGGTTGTTCTTGTGTCAGGAAGCTTATGCAAACCAACAGAATCCACTAGACACTCTAATTTGAATTACCCTATGGATGGACAAGATTAACTGTTCACTGTTGATTTCTGTTGATTACATCCAATGCTTCATCAGCAATGGTTGAAAACCAAGAAGGTATTGTTGCCTTGAATGAGTAACATGTTACAATTACAAAGTTACCAAACTTTTTTTGCTTCTGCAAGCTGTATAGCTATAAGTTTATTATTAGTGTGATTCTCTATGTATGAATGAATGGATATTTGTGCATCTGTAACTAAAAGTATACACTATTTTCTATACTAACTAGGTATTTCCTAATGATTGATCTTGGACACCAAAAATACATGTGATGTACAGCATTGGTGCTAATGTAAAGCATTTAAAATAATAGGTTCTATGAGTTGGGGGACCAGCCCCCCCTGTGATAAATTTGGGAGCTGAAGCTCCCCTGCCCCCTGGTTTCTCCTCCTCTGAGCCTGACATGACCAAAGGAAGAGGTGTATCCAGATGGGACCTTATTACTCCCAGAGTCATGTGTGTATGCATACGAAGTTTTAGGTCTATAGCTCCAAGAGTTTATTTGTCCTAAGCTAGGCCTGCCATATAGTCTGGCTTTACCCGGACATGTCCTCCTTTTTGGTCATTATATTTCAGTCCAGGAGGATTTTAAAATATCTGAAAATGTCTGGGATTCTGGTCTTCTTTTTGTTGAAAAATATTTGTTGCTTCAAAAGCTACATTTTTGAAATGCAGAAACTGAAGTTAGTAATTTTTTCCTCTGTCCCCATGCCCCACCCACTACTTATGGTAGGTGTTGGGGGGGGGGGGGGGGGGGGGGGGGAATTGTATAGGGAGGAAAACATTCCAATCAGCATAAATTCTTTTATTATATATACTTTATTCTGATAAATTATCCTGACTGTGTGCAGTGTTCTCTGCATGCTATCATAAATCCTATCACCTTTCTTTTGAAGGCTGATTTTTTTCTTAGTTGATGATTCTATTTTAAAGCTCCACAATGGCCAGACATTAGTGCAAATCCACTCCAAAACTGAAGACCAAATTTTTCATGTTTTGGTATAGAAGAGGAATGAGAATTCCAGTGTTTGGATTGAGTACTTTTGTGAAATAAGGTAACAATGCAATTAGTGCAATAGAGAAAAAAAATTTTTCATTTCACACAGTGAAGCAACATCAAAATTATCAATCAATGGATTGCACATCTGCCATGTTGACTAAAAAAATCTTAAACAAGAGTGAGTGAACGTGGGATTTTTTCTTTTCCAATTTATTGATTTTCTTGCATTAAATTGATGATATGAATATTTTAGTCTTACTGTAGTCAGGTAGAGGGAGGGTTAGGGATTTCTCTGTTATGGTGAATGGAAATGAGGGAGCCTGAGAGTTAGAGATGCTATTTCCTTTTTCCCCATTACATTTTATTAATGGTGCTCCTTCATACACAATAAGTTCACTAGTAAAACATGATACCCCTCCCCTCCCAAAGTGTCCTCTTTTTTGAATCTGTAAATATAATAGCCCTACCTAAGCACCATTATTGGCTCTTTTTTGGCCTGACACTAACACAATAAGGGCAATGGTCTTATAGATGTGCTCAAAATGTTCCCCTGGTGATACTGATACCAAATATATAAGGGTTTATGGATATAACTACCAGGGTCCAAATGTTTTTAGAAGTACCATTTTGGGCACTTTTAGCATTACACACCATGAGAAAGAGGTGTGTCCAAGTGGGATCTGCCCCACGTTACTCCTAGAGTCATGCTGTCTATTTGTACCAAAGTTTAGGCCTGTATCTCCATGAGTTTTTCTGGCCAAAGTACCATTTTGGGCTTTTTAAAAGCACAAAATCAGCCCTACAGGTGGGTTTTTATTTTGATCTTCACCAAACTTGCAGTAAACCATCCCAGGTTAACCCCCATCACCTCCTAAAATATAAGCATGGTAGGCCCAATTGACTGGGAGAAGATAGAGTATACATGTAGACATACAAACTGGACAAACAAATAGTGAATTATAGTGAGTGAGGTATGCAGTGCCATCATCATATTGGCCATCAAAATCCATTGACAATTGAGCCAATATACACAAATGTGGCAGAAGATGTATGTAGCTTCACCATAGTGCAAGTGTGGCTACCTCATAGACTTAGCTAGCAGCTTGGCTTCAACCCACATAACCCTTGCTTCACCAAATTATTTCTTTGGAAATAATTAGGTTTTAAAAGAATGATGGGATGATGGTGGAATGTCCAGTAGAACCAAGCAAGAATTGCTGGAACTTACTGTTACTTTTGCACCTTAGATATTCACAAAATAAAAGCTGCTGCAACAAAGTATGCAAAGCATGCAACATGGTGTTATTTTGATGTTATTATTATCTTTCCCCCCCCCCCCCTTATTTTTTCCCCTTCCTTTCCAGTGGAAAGTCAATGATTTGATTCCCAAGGGCATATTTTAATATCATTTTGTTGTCTTTTCCTTCATCTTACATTCCCTTTTCTTCCTTTTCAATTGAATTAGGTTTTATAATGTTCCATCTGCACATTTATCCTAGCTACTGACCTTACTACTATTGGGGCCAATAGAAGCTACAGAATAAAGATTATCAAGAAAAATTATTCCCAACCTCAGGCCAAGGTTCATTTAGTTAATTTTAATAAAATTTATTCTGGGGGTTTAAAATACACAACAAATACAGTTCTTCCAGCTCATTAATGAGCAGCTGTTTTGGAGCAGCTGCATTTTGGCAGAGGCAGAGGTGGGGGGTTTGTTTGGCATACTCCCCCCAGCTCTGGTACCTCCACTTTCAGTTTAATACAAGGTGCAATAAAATTAAGTGAAGAAAAGTGGACAGTAAAATGGAAGTACTCAAGCAGCAGAGAGCTTTTACTCATTCGCAATGAGTTACAGATCAAAGTGGAGCTATTTTTCAGTTTAGAGAAGGTCCAATGGGTTTCCCCAAACATCAGGAAGGTTCCAACATGCACAGCGAAAATCAGTGAAAATCAACCAAGATATGAACCAGACAAGATGAGTTGTTCAAATGATCACTTCTGCTAGAGCACAAGCTTGGCACTAATTTTAATGATGTTTCCTCACCCTGCCTTAACTTGAAACTAAAATGACAGAATTTACCATGTCCCAAGAGTACTCTAAGCTGGTCCAAGAAGAATTTGATCAAGTCAGATATGATGAAGAAGATATTTCTAGAGCAAGATAATGGAGAGGCAGACATTGCCTATGAAGATGACCTGCTCCTATGCCCTGATGATCCACAGGAACCTGTTCAGCAGGAAAATTGGCAGGTACTTCTGGGACAAGTTCAAGAGGAGCAACACCTTGAGAATATGGAGAAGGAGACTATGGCAAGGAAGAAATGCTCAATACGTGCAGTAACAATGACTGGCAAGAAAATTCCAGGTTGTTGGGGCTTTCCAAAATAGAAATGAACACCATGCAAGTGTGGGTAGACATAACAAAGACCTCAGAGAATGTTGAGGAAGATTACACTGCTGTTAGTGGCCTGCCAGAGGATCTCACCCCCAAACAGGGTCATGCTTACTATATCATCTTATACATATCAATGGTGTCATCAGGGACAAGTCAAACAAGATATCAAACACCAGTCAACTTTGCTGAACATGTCAGGTGCAGTGGGCACAAGCAAGAGCTTGTGGCTCAACACTGTCTAGCACTAAGCCAAGAGCAAGCCTGAGCTTCACAGGGATTCACCAAGTTAGCAGTGCCATCTGGAACCAAAAATTTTCTCATTAGTGGTGAAAAGGTTACAGATAATGGCAGCCAAGAGTCAACAGTACAAGGCTCAGGTGTACTAGCTGTACAGGTTATCTTTGAGACCATCCAGCACAAGATGGAGAAGAGCAAGCTCAGTTTAGACACGAATTGCAGCATTTTGGAATGGGAACATTTTCGCTCCCCTACTGGGAGAGATGGAAGTGCAGGAATCTCGATCTTCCCCCCCTGCTGAACAGCAATTCTTCCTTGAGTATAGTACCACAGCTTGTGCCTTAAAGAAAAACATGGTGGCCCACATTAGAGAAACAACAATACTCCCCCATCAAAGGCAAACATGCAGTATGCAGATTTTGACAGTGGACTTTCAGGAAGTATCATGCTTTGTTGTGGTATCAACTTCCGCTTGACCTCTAATCCCAGGCAGCTGGCCTCACAAAGAGGGCTAAAGGAAATGTACATGTTATCAGGTATGATGAGGGTGTCAATTCCCCTGCTCTACCTATGGCAGTCATCGGCATCTTAGACAAGCATGCCAGATTGAGGTGGAGAGATTACATGCCAGCCAATGTGATTCCCATCTCTCCCCAGAATAGGACTGGATAAATTACAAGCAAACCTGCACTCGAATCATGTTTGTGATGATCCTCGGGTGAAATACTGCATTACTGTTGGCTTTAGAAAAGCTGCTATTGTTAGTGACATGGTAGTTCTCTTAATGAAATGATCGAAAAGGTCATCTTGAATGCAGGAGAACAGGAGTTTGCACTTGCTTCTCTTCACAGCCACCAGGACAAAAACCTTTGAAGGAGTTGCCTTCCATCCTTCCACAACTTTGACCGCTTCACCCAGATTGCAAGGAAGACAAGCCTTACAGAAAGACTGGATGAGGAGAGACCCTGAAGCAGCTAAATGAAGATATAATTCAAGAAATTTAATAAAATTGAAATAGAAACTGAAGACAACTGTTTTGGGCTTGCCAACTTTGCCAACCTTGTGAGACTTGCTGGATATATATAATTATCACAGGACAACACCCCTTCCTTCTTAATCCCAATTACATATTTTAAAAAGAATATTATAGTCAGTTTGAAGAAAGAATGACTAAACCAGATGATACAACTTTTTAACTGTAATGTAATGTTGTTCAAACTCTTCATAGTAATATACATATTAAGCATTTGATAGCTTGATGTGTTCCATAAGATGTTTGAATGATATAGCTATCAATGTTAATTCTAACAGAAGCAAGTAGTATACATATTAAGCATTTGATAGCTTGGTGTGTTCCATAAGATGTTTGCATGATATAACTATCAATGCCAATTTTAACAGAATCAAGTCACACACTGTAGACAATTCTAACTGCCTTCTTTCATCTCTTTCTCTCTTTTTTTGGATATTGCTCAGAATCAGAATTTGTATGTTGAAGTACCAGCTAAACTTTTGGGTACAGGCATTAATCTCCTTGCCACTTATATTATTTGTGTTGACTCCCTGCCCATCTGCTTGACTGTATGAAATTTCCTAAAATTGTCCAACAAAAAAGGTTAGCCATGAAACAAATAATTGTTCCCTGTCACATACCAGACACTTGGCCCACAAGGCTCGAAAAGAAGAAAAATGGAAAAAAAGAAAGAAAAGAGAATTGGGCATGGTTTACTGACCATAGTTAGAATGTATCCACATAATTGTGGTTTGTTGTATTCTAATGTAGCTTGATGGCTGGTACTCATACATGAAATTGAGCCCCCCCCCCCCAACCTGAAGGATATTTTAGCATGGCACCCATCCTATGGACAGACAACAAAGACCTTGTGTTGTTTGCTATCTCATCCCAGATGCTTGGGCCTACAGAATAGAAAAGAGGCAAGGAGTTGTTTAAGCACAGTTTTGCTGATCTATGTGTGTTTACATAATTGTGGTTTATAGTAAGTGGGTTGGTTTACTCAGGTATAGAGTTGCGAAATTGTGGCACCACCAGAAAACTTTTTACTCCTATCTTCACCAAACTTCCTAGAATCCTGAAAATTTGAACCCTAACTAAATTTTCCCTAAAAAAGTGGGCCTATGAGAACCCTTGAAAACTTCAGAATAATTGGTCCAGGCCTCTGGGAGTACATGTGGGCACAGATAGGTAGAATTACAATTATAGATATATCTATCTATATTATAAAGTGTGAATAGCCTGTCTACCTGTATATCCTTAATTCATGTTTGAATGGTTGAAGTTAGATCCACAAACCCATATATATTTGAAATCAGTGTCACCAGGAGAATATCATAAGCATGTCTCTATGGCCACACCTCTTTCTATATTTTAAAAAAGCCGAAAATAGTACTTTTACCAGAAAAATGTATGGAGCTACAGGCCTAAAATTTGGCATGCAGATACAACCTGACTCTGGGAATAACATGGGGTGGGTCCTATCTGGCCACACCTCTTCCTATTCATGTGCAGGCCTAAAAATGTCCAAAATGGTACTTCTAAAAGAACACTTTGAACTAATCACATGTTCTTTTTGTTTTAAACGTCTACATGTCCTCAAAGCTGATATTTTTGTGAATACAGCCAAGCAAAGGTGTGAAAAACTGGCCATAGGGCGGGTTTTTCGCTACTATTTATAAATGTGAAAAGGTGTGTGTGGGCTCAATGGACAGCCAACTGGCTGAATGGATATTGATGAAACGTTGCAGACATGATCCTTGGGTACCTACTATGGTTTTTCACCCCCCCCCCCCCCAAAAAAAATCCAAAATATCACCCCTTGTGGGGGAAAGGATATTTTTAATATTCCAATTAAAAAAGTTAATAAAAAAAAAGCCTTAAAAACCGTATCTCAGTGATTAAAGCACAGGTCTCTCAAGCTGAAATCAGTGATTCAAACCTAGACTAGTTTGATTTTTTTTTTTTTCCATATTCATTTCCCCCCCCCCCCCCCACCACTTTTCTTTCCTCAGTTCTTTTCTCCTTTTTTTACAAGTTGATCTAGTAGAAAAAATGGTTGAGTAACAGTAAGCAACAACTTTTCTTGCAGGCATATCATTATATCCCAGACATTGCCCAGGTATATGCTGCTAGTAGATAGAAAAGATATATGCTAGTAGACCTCCCAGGGATAAAATTACATGCTCACAGGAAAAGGTATGGCCAAGTTATTACCCAGACCATGTCCAAGAGCTTAGCCATATATTATTTAGACATTTTGAACCCGACATACTGACTCATTATTGAGATGAAGAGGTGTAGTGAAGTGGAACCAAGCCCATGTGTCCTCCCAGGGTCATGATGTATTTGTGTACTTCTCTTGGCTCAATGCTTTGTCCCAAATTACAATTTTGGCAACCAAAAAAAATCCCCCCCCCCCCTCCCCCCCCCCCACTCTCAGAGGAAGTGGTGTGATTTCAGTGGCTTAAACTTTTAAACAAAAAAACAACCATACTTTGGTATAGGAAATTGTGTTGTCTACCCTAGAGAGGGCCTGCCATTTGGTGTGTTACTTTTAAACATCAGGCTATATTTAGCCTGACATAACCAAAGAAACAGGTGTGCCCAGGTGGAACCCATTCTATGTCACTTCTAGGGACATGTGTGGTATGACAAGTTTTAAGTCTCTACATATGCCCAAGTGTTGTTCTAAAGTACCATTTTGGCATTTTTAGCCATATATGCTCACGGGAAAGGCGAAGATGTGGCCAGTTATCAAAATTGTTCAGCTAAAAACTGATGTAGCATGTGTCGACCACCCTGAAGCATGTTTCATAAGGAAAAGTGGTTTTGGAAAAAAGTGGATATACACAAACATACATATACACACGAATTGTGAGAATCCTCAGGTTTAAAACTTACTTCAATTGACTTCATGTAGCATCTCCCCTCACCTTCTTTCATTTCTTCACCTTTATCCCTTTCTCACTTTATTTACTTAATACAATATGTGTAGTGAAAGCTATTTTGTTTTTAATGTGAGAGATAAAAATACTGAAATGTCTTTGAAATGTGTGATGGTAGTAGAGCTATTCCTGTATTATCTTCTGTCACAAAATATAGAATACCACACCTTGTATATAAATGTTTGTCTCTGACCAAACATACCAAAAAAGTGGTGACCTTTATGGATCTTTTCCACTAATTATATAGTCAGCTTCTCCAGATTGTGCTAGAGTCATATAACTACAAATATAGCATAATTAAAATTACAACAAAAAAATTTTTATGGTGTAAAATATATTATGACAACAATCACAAATTTATACAGCAACAACAAACTGTCTTAGCATAAATGCTCGGCTAGAGTTAGAAAATATTTCAACAATAACTTTTTCAATACAAATTTAAAAAAAAAAAAACAAACAACAAACTGTCTAACAAAAGAAATACTATGAACTACATAGCTAATTACAATCTGTTCTCCTCTCTCCCACTTCACATATCAACCAAGTTCCATTGATCTTGCTTCACCCAGTGCTGGTGGCTGCGATGAACACGCTCACTGCTCAATAACTTATTTAGTTGAATAAGGTTGTCCAAGTTGCGATGATCAACACCAGCACGAGACAATGCTCGTTTAGTGTTCTGCACATGCCGGCCAAATTCCCTCACAAAATGAGAAATACTTAAATGGCTGACGTTCTTCTTGCGATTTTTTACTTCCTCCTTCATCAATTCAAGCCCTTGCAAAATTACTCGACCATTAGCAACAAAGTCAGCTGTGTCCTGTTGGATGCACTGAGCTAGAGTCCGCAAGCACTGTGGCTCCCCAGAGCAACTGTACAGTTCATCAGCAACTTCATAAGCTAAAGTAATCATGACAAGCTCGGCAACACCTAGAGACACTCCACTAGGCAAGAGGAAAGACACCTGTACAGAAGGCTCCACATTTTCCTGGTCAGGTTGAGTCTTCAGTAAGCGGATTTTACAAGAAAGTGGCAAGCAGTACAACGTGGAAAGAAAAACACTTCCATAATTGCTACCCAGGGGGATCTCTGAAGAGCTGGGCACCAGGTGGACATCATCCAGACTCATCAAACCCGACACATTTCCTCCTGCTCCATCCACAACCAAGAACTTAGATGAACGTAAAATGGGAATGTTGCGAATATCAGTAGAGCCATATTCATAGCTAATTTTTCCAGTTGCTTTGATATCCACATTTCGAGAAAGTACAGTAGCTGCTTGCATGGGTCGTTCCTTTTCAAGCTTCTTTAGGTACTTCTTTTCCCATTTTAGAAAGGGCTTGGATGTCACAAACCACGTACCAGGTTTGAACAAGTGCTTACCTCCATATGTGGTATTTTCTTGAAACTCCAAAGTCCCATCTGCAAGAGAAAGATGCTTTAAAACACTTAGATCTCCTTGATCATGAAACTTCTCTGACTTTTGGCCATGAATTGCTGACTCAGGTAGAAACAACAACATACTGGAATGAAGCTCAGCAATTGTGCTGTCACGATAGTTAATGCCGTGGAAGTGTCTTGGAATGTCCACACTATATAACAAGTCTAGTTTGCAGTGTGGATAAAGGATCATTTTACCACTGTATCTTCCTTCCCACGTCACTTCATGTCGAGAATTTGTCCGAGTATCCACAGAGAGACCACTGTATCGGGTGGTATCCCAGAAGTCGACTGATGCACTCATAATCTCAAGGATCCTCTGCCAGTAAACAAATTCCTTCCTTGTGATAGACTCATCAGTGATCATAAGAATGTCTGCCACTGGATCAGAAGGAATATAAAATGGAGTAACACGTATCTTCTCAAAGTTGTATTCAATCAGCTTATCCCTAAGATAGAGATCTGCTTGCCAAAAGCATCGATCAAACAGCTCAGCACGACTCTCCATCTGGATGGTTATCTGGACATTGACGGTTTCTCCTGGAGGGATCTCGTGCAACTGAATGTACATGGTGTCTATGCTGTTAGGGTCATAGGTCACAGTGTATGGAAGAACACTGAACCCTGTGTGAGCTGAGCCTACGGGGATCAGGCGAGCATCCATATGCAGCTGGACAACTACCTTCCCACCAGAGCCAGCACAACTGCCATATGGCATTGTGGATATGTTCTGAACTCCGATTTCAAGTACAGATACTTCACCTCTCCCAAGACTCTCTGAACAGCGCATATATTCAATCTTCATTGGATACTGAACAAGCAGCTCCCTTTCAAGAAATGACTTCTCAAAAGGGCGACCAATCAATTCAGCTCGAGGGTGAAACTTAGCAGTAGAGACAAAAGGTCCCGGCACATTAGGAGGAGGTTGGTCAAATATCCTGCCAAAATAGGTGATTGGAATGACAAATGATTGCCCAGGATTCAGGAACTCATTTGGAAGATCAAACCTTGTGGGCTCAAATTTGACAGTTTTTGTGGATGGCATGAATGTTGAAGCACCAGTAGGAAGAGGCAACCCACCACTGTTGATAACAACCACTTCAGACACCAATATTCGTTCATTAGGTTCAAATATTCCATCATTTATGGCAGAGACCACATTGAAGCTGGTTACCTCAATATCATATCGAGTGCCTGCCTGGCACAGAACTTCACCAGAAGGACCATTCACCACCCATAAAATAGCTCCATTATCAGATGGATTGCCATCAATTCCTCTCTGGTTGTCACTCCCTCTCAATCCTAGAAACCCATTGGTCCCTCGAAACCCAGAACGACCACTAGACCCACTGGAATAGTGGGTAGTTCGTCCTTGAGAATCAGTTCTGCTACCTCCACTCCCCCCACTGCCTCCGCTTCCACCACTCCCTCCTGGCCCACCAAATCCTCCTTCCCCACCATTTCCACCAGCACCAGCTGTACCCAATGTACCACACATGCAGTCTGCATCGACCAGCATCAGCAAGGTGGGGTCGGCAGTCTGCAGAATACACACTCCACCGAATCCAGAATGCCCCCCATCTCCACCCTGACCCCCCAAACCACCTGGTCCGCCTGGGCCTCCATGTCCCCCATCTCCCCCTGGACCACCACTACCACCAGTTCCAGAAGACGAGCTATGTCCATGGTATCCCCTGGCACCATGACCACCAAACCCGCCAATGCCACCATCACCTCCATCTCCTCCTCTGCCTCCATGACCACCATTTCCCCCACGGCAGTTGACCAAGAGAATTTCTTCTGCTTTATTCCCACCTAACTTGGCTACTACCTGACATGTCCCATTGACATTCAACTCATCTGCATTGCCCCATAAATTTAGGATCATGTCACTAGCTTCAGTTCCATCCACACCTCTGCTTCCATCCACTCCAGGTCCTCCAGGACCCCCTGGTCCACCAGGTCCTCCATTTTGTCCACTTGTTAATCCATTGATCCCAGGAAAACCTACAGCTCCTGTTTCACCTTTAGCTCCTGATGGACCATGGGCGCCATGCACTCCACATGCATATATGATAAACCCATGGGGCTTGGACAGAGCACGTGTTGAAGTGTCCCTTATGATGTCTCTCTGACGGCACACAGCATCTGGTACGAAGGACTCACGTATGCGATCTCCATATGTAAGAGTCTCTCTCTGCACGACTGGGTGGGGTTCAGGGGGAGGACGAGGGTCCTTAAAGAAGGTAACCTTCTGGATATGATCTAGGAAGAAGTAAGTCTTCAAGTTTTGATCCCACAATGCCTGTAGTCCAGCTTGAAGGCCAACTTCAGAGCCATACCCAATGCTTACAGGCATTATTACAGGTGGGCCTCTAGGGGGGCGAAAGGTGTCATGCCACAGCCTCCGGAAAACCTTAGGTAAAGGAGCATTGGGATCATACATGGGCATTGCAGATCCTGGATATGCAAATTCAGCACGGGCATCTGCTGATAGTTGTACTCCAGTGTCTTCAGGGAAGTAAAATCCAAAAGGAAGTTGTTGGATGGTCTCTGCGTAGCTTGGAGGGGCATCAAAACCAGAATCAGTCATGTCAATAGGAACACTTGAAGCTTTGGCATGAGAATCAAACATTTGTTGACGTTGGTACAGCTCGTCTTCTGAAGGGTGAAGTACATCCCAGAGACCATGGGTGGCCTCTACTGGGAGAGAACCTTCTGTTTCCTTAGAAAACAAACCATCATTCTCACAGCCCAATGATGCCATGAAGATTCTCATCTTTGTAAAATCGTTAGCTCTAAACTGGATCAGTTCTTTTTCATCTTCATTGTTAATGACACGAAAATCCAAAAAATTTTTACTCTTGGGATCATTAGAGATTGGCTCCACGCGAAAATTTGGGTTTGCTGTATTTAGTGACACAACACTTTTCTGTCTTCCCTTTCGAGACTTCTTTATTTCATGGCTTTGCTCTCCTGAAATATTTTGTTAACAAATAAATATAAAATGACAACAGCTCCATTTGGTGACAAGTATTTAGGCCATTATGAATTAATTGTTTTTTTCCCTAAACGCTCATAGACTAAGGAGGGTCAGTTGGGTTGTGTTGCATGTGGATCATGAGACACTGGAAATGTGAACATTGTTTCTGGAGATACCTATAGCTAACATTTTTTAGATTGCAGAGGGAAAAAAATTCCTGATATTTCACAAGCTACAATTACTGATATGCTTTCTCAGTTTACCAGGATGGCAATTTAATTATTTCTTTGTACCATCTCATCCATGAATGTTTTGTGTATCATGTTTATTAAACTTTTTTATTCTGTTGTTTTGTGCATGATATATTTCTGCATTTACATTATTCATTCATTGTGTGGATCTATAATGTTTAAAAAAAATAATAATAATAAAAAAAAATTTTTAAAGAAGTTTTTGTGGGGTTTTTTGCCAAATTTGTTTAAAAAATACTGAAATATTGTCTTGCTGGTTTCTGGAAGTGGATCATCATTAGTCTTGGTCACAGACTCCTTTATTCACAACACTAGATGTATTGCATCACCAGCTCACAAATAAAGTGGGTCTGGTGACTTGCCCTTGCATTCTGTGTCCCAGGGCTTGAATGTGGGTGCAGCTAATTATGAACCATAATAATTTTATACATTTTAAAAGATCACACCTACTGACTAGGTTGTAAAACCTTTGAAAGTGACTGACTGCTTCTGACACCATCCCCAGTACCTGGTAGTATATAGTTACATGGAAAACATAAGACTTCTTGAATAAGTTCTGGTTAACCAGATGTGGCTTTTATGATTGTATGCCACAGATGCCTCTGGGACATGGAATGTATGGGTAAGTCACCAAACCACTTTATTTGCTTGCTGGTGATGCAATACATCCAGTGTCTGGGACTGACATTATGTCAGCATTTGTTGTGTGTTGTTCTTATGAAGAAGAAATGGGTCCATAGTGTAAGAGGAAATGGGTCTATAGGTTACATGAAATGAACAATTAATTCATAGTGACCTTAAAGAATAATTTAACATGGACATATGAGAATTGCATGTTTTTTTTGCAGTTTTATAAAGTAAGCATATATGTTTCCAAACCAATAGTGGTACACAACAATAATATCTGATAAAATAATCAATCAGTACATATTTTTGCAACAAAAAAAAAACAACAAATTTTTCTCAGATTAAAATTTGTTTTATTTAGTTTCTATACTTCAACCCTGTGCTAGGATAGGCACCACATTCTTTTAAGCTTTAAACCTTAAATTTGCTTCCATTAAATACCAATGGCAAATAGATAGAGTTAGGTCCCTTAGCACCAATTTTTCTAACCTGGAACGACTTTTATCCACTGTTTCTTCCACCTTTTCAATATCTTGGTCTTCCGGTGTAGGTACCCTTCACATCCTTGGACACGGCCCTGGTGTAGAGTAAGTTGGGGACCTGTCTCTGCCACCTGCACTACCTGGGGAGCTGGAGGAACGTCCGTGGCCTCCGAATTCATCACCGCAAAAGATTTCCAGCCTATCACTTCGTCAGCCCAAAATCTCTCGTGTTAAAACAGGGCGTGGCAAATCCTTTAACCTAAATTCCACCGGTTGGTTAATTGGTGGATGACATATTCGTGGTGACTGTGGCCACTCAGCCCACAAATTATGGGTGCGGTTTCCGTTGTTGTACACTGGTAAGTGTGTTATGCCTGTACCTTAACCAAAATATTTATGTTCCATCCAATGTTTAAATTTGTCTAATCTTTGGCTTCTGGCTACACATTCTATGAATTCTTGGATTGTATACCAACCAATCTATAAATTGTGCTGCACATTCTATGAATTAGAGTTAAATATTTCCTAACAATATAGCTACACATGTATAAATAAAGGTGAAGGACATCAGCAGAAAGTTATATTAACAATACTAACCAAGAAAGTTACCATAGACAATGTTATTATCTTGCTTGGTAAATCATTCAATCAATAGATAGTGCTGCTGCACATTCTATGGGTTGGGGGGGGGGGGGGGGGGGATGGGTTTAAGAGCATATACATATATATATATATATATATATATATATATATACATAAATCTGGGAATGAGTGTGATGAACTACAATTAGTATTAATATGATAAAAGAAAAGAATCAACTACAGTCTACCTTTTGATGTCTTTTCTGTTTATACAAGCTAGGAATATGTACTTAGTTTTACTTGTTAAGAAATATTTAACTCTAGTCCATGGTGGTAGAATGTGGAATATAATCTATAGATTGATCAAATTTGTAGCTAAAGAAGAAATATATTAGTGTTCTTATTAATTAATACTCTAGCGATAGCAAGTAGTGTGTGTGTGTGTGCGTGCATACATGTGGGTGGGTGTGCATACATGTGTGTTATTATTGAAGGATAAGGGCTCGATTTTGTTTTCGTTATGGATTGTGTTGTGTCTGCACACACGCACGCACGCACGCACGCACGCACGCACGCACGCACGCACGCACGCACGCACGCACGCACGCACGCACGCACGCACACACACACACACACACTTATTCTTCAGGAAGACCTCTCACTTCTAAGACGTATTTTTAATGTAAGAAAAATCATTAACGTTTATACAACAAATCAATTATAGATTGCATTCAGAGTGTTTTTTCAGGTCCCCAAACAAAGTAGAAACCCTGAGGTTCTGGGGTTAAGATACACTGCAGATGTATTTACATATACAGTGGATAAAGAAGTAAATTATATGGATTTGTTGATATTAACTTGAGGTGAGGGCAATTTAAAATGCCTAGATAACTTGGTTACGTTAGCAACAATGGAATAATATATAGCAGTTAATGACATCCAATGTTCAACTATGTTTGCAATTAGCAATTACTTGCACTATCAACCAATTATCTCCCCCCCCCCCCCCCCCCCCCCCATATCCTCCAGGTTTAATTACCAAAAGTCGCAGATTTGTACGGTAATGTGCTTCTCACCTTGTCATACTTCTGTGTGCAAAATGTCTACTATAAACACACCATTAAAAACAAATGAAATCAGTATTTTAAGTTGGAACTGTAACAAGAAATTTATATGCACAGAATCTAAAACATCTGATATTGTACAACTATTTAATTAAACAACAACAAAAAAAGATGTTCCATGTTTACTGCCTCTTAAAACAGCAGACAATTAGTTACAGGAATTCTAAATATTTTATGCCACACACAGCAAATGTCAATCTCATTTATATACCTGTCTGAACTTCTTTACATAACAATACTTGTTGAGAAAACGAATTGCATTGTATGACTGTCAATGTTAGTGGGTTATAGTTAGACACTTTCAACTCTAGATGACAAATTGAGAATATTTAGTTGACTCATATCTGAATTTTGTTTACATAATAATACTTAAGAAAACAAATATATTGTGACTGTCAATATTAGTGGGGTATTTAATTAGACACTTTCAGTTCTAGATGTCAAATTAGAAATTATTTAGGGGACTATATTTAATGTGATAAAAACAGTAAAGAAAATGTTTATCCTCAAATTTTAAATTTTACATAAGAAAATATCATTGATATTTAAACATAGTATATAAGAACACCAAACCTTTGCATGTTTCCCAAATTAAATGATTCTTTTCCCTTTTTTTAAATTAGATTACTCCAGGTAAAGTAATAGTGGGATACTAAATTTACAATATTTAAATGTTGAAACCGAAAGGCCTGAGTTATAAAAAATATATATAGTCCCATATACAACACATGTAGATCTTAATTTTAATGTATTCCCTAATTTAATGAACTTTACCAGACAATTCTGTATAATATATATATATATATATACTAGCAGCATATACCCGGCGTTGCCCGGCCAATATAGGCTAAAATCCAGTAGTTCAATACGTCTTGCCAGTAAGAAAGGTGATGGTGGAGAAGATGTATTATTAAGAGAAAATGCCAAAATACCATTTTTGGCTTTTTCTCATAACCATGGTAACCATTTTGCAAAATTTTTAGCCCATGTTTTAAGTTTGGTCAAAACCTATCGTCATGCCAAGTTTCAGAGAAATCCACCCAACGGTTTGGCCGGAATGATGGTACAAACATGCAGACAGACAGACAGACAGACAGATACTGTTTTTCCCAAGCATGCCACCTGGCTTAAAACCATCTCAGGGTGGGTCTCATCCATCCCTAAAAGTTTGGTCAAAATCTAACAGAGGGATTTGGAGAAATGGAGGAACATAGTTAGTTACACAGTTACAAAGGTCTTCTACCACACACACACACACACACACACCCCCCCCCCCCCCCCCCCCCCCCCCCAATTTGCCAGCAACTTACTACCTATTGCTGTTTAAAATCCCAAGGAGGAATACCCAGCAAGAAATACCAAAAATTTGCTCAGATTTTGTTACACCATCAACACATTTGAATAAGTTGTGGAGAGTGAGACTGATTCATCATTTGAAACTGATTTTGATGTGTACTGCACCTTTGAGGAGTATATATGAAGTGATAGCCAATTGCAGTGCAGCCCTGAGCAGTGCAAACATTGTAGTCTCCCTAAGGCAGAGCACCAAATATGCAGAGCACCAAATATGCAGAGCACCAAATATGCAGAGCACCAAATATGCAGAGCACCAAATATGCAGAGCACCAAATATGCAGAGCACCAAATATGCAGAGCACCAAATATGCAGAGCACCAAATATGCAGAGCAGAGCACCAAATATGCAGAGCAGAGCACCAAATATGCAGAGCAGAGCACCAAATATGCAGAGCAGAGCACCAAATATGCAGAGCAGAGCACCAAATATGCAGAGCAGAGCACCAAATATGCAGAGCAGAGCACCAAATATGCAGAGCACCAAATATGCAGAGCACCAAATATGCAGAGCACCAAATATGCAGAAGACAGTGATGACGAAGCAGGTGACCCTCATATCTTTGTTACTTTCTATAAAACTCACTCTGGTTTCTAAGGTATGAAAGCTTACCTGCTATGCTCTTGTGCAGAGTGGCACTGAACCACCACCGTATGATCAATTGGAATACTTGAGACTGAGTTGCTAAAAGCTCATAGTAGTTCATTGACAAAAAGATTCATAACTGATTATGTTGTAAAGCAATAATATATAAATGCAAACATTAAACTAGTTCAGGACCTTGTCCTTTCTTAACAGTATGTGATCCATCCATACTTCCCTAAACATATGCACATTACATAATGTAATAGTGATCTGGAATTAGCTGATGATTATATCTTGATCTGGAATTAGCTGATGATTATATCTTGATCTGGAATTAGCTGATGACTATATCTTGATCTGGAATTAGCTGATGATTATATCTTGATCTGGAATTAGCTGATGATTATATCTCCTTACCCGTGTACAAATCCACAACACACAATGGAATGATACATGTGCAGTAACCTGGTACATTGAAAACATGATGTACTTGATAATTCAAATTTTTTACCATTGATGGTGTGATTTTGAATGAAAAGAAATTCTTATAATTCAAATTTTTTTCCTCTGGATTATTAAATTTGATTTATGTGGACTACACTACATTTATATTTATTATCGTTTTATTTTTTAATATTAAATATGTCACTATTACATGTGTGTAGTTTGAAGTGGTTCATGTCTTCATGATCACCACAACTCTATTGAGGTCTGTGCTCTATAATTACAATTCATGATTGTAACATATAAAGAACCCAACAATTAATAAATATTGATCTGCAAATTCAGTGCACCAGTTCATGTTGGGTAAAAATACAGCAATGCATTAATAGTTATTCACCAAATAAAAAATACAGTCAAATGCTCAAAAATCAGTCTCTTTCTTGAAAGAGGTCCTACTGCGCAGTTCGTTCTCCTGTTCCTGGTCCATTACACCTCCTTCATTCTCTATGGGAAGTGTTCCAGCCTCCATTAGCTTGCCAGAAGACAGGCACAGCTGCAGTGCATCTGGGGAGGCAACCTTGTGAGACAGAGGGGAAGTGGAGGAGGAGCCATAGTGAGATGGAGCCTTTCCTGCACAGCCCACATCAAGGCCAAGGTGATGTTCAGAGTGATCATGTACTTGATGATGATCACATATTGCATTATGGAGAGTGTTTGGCTTAGTGGAGGAGATGGAAATAACAGGAGCATGTTCATTCTCTGAAGGAATAGGTCCCAAGTCCTTTTTCGAATAATGTTGAACAATACCCACACCAAAGGTGTCTCCAAGGACATTAACAGTTGTACGGAATCGATCCCTGATGTAAGAATGTATATAATATATATATGATTCACATTATAGAATCTTGAAAGTGAGAATTTAAGACTACAAGACCACCTGCTTTATATTTAATTGTCATGAAAGTAATATTCAATTTAAGGTATTAAAATAACCTTTCTAAATAATAGCGATAGAAGTTATGTTAATTTGGTGAGGAAATGTCATTACCATCTCACACTTCGTCAGTGGCCACTGTTCATCCAAAAAACTATACAATTTAGACCTAAATATTTATAGGTTCAAAGGTCAATCCTGCTGCCAAATAGATGCCCTTATCTTGTATGACCTGATAAGGGGAGGCTTCACTGCACTACAGTGAATAAGATGACAGAATGGGATGGTAAAAATACTTACAACTACTGAACTACGTCTTTTTTTCTTTTCTTCTTTTTGGCTAATTAGTTGGGTCTTAGCTGAACCATCTGGTATGCAAAGATAATAGCACTTAAGATTACATATGCACCACCTTCTTAGATAAATGGCCATCCTAGTAACTATGCCCTCCTCAGTAACCATGCCCTCCTCAGTAACCATGCCCTCCTCAGTAACCATGCCCTCCTCAGTAACCATGCCCTCCTCAGTAACCATGCCCTCCTCAGTAACCATGCCCTCCTCAGTAACCATGCCCTCCTCAGTAACCATGCCCTCCTCAGTAACCATGCCCTCCTCAGTAACCATGCCCTCCTCAGTAACCATGCCCTCCTCAGTAACCATGCCCTCCTTAGAAACTATGGTATATGCACAACATGATATCTTACAGTAGCCAGTCCACAGCCAAAATAAGAGCCACGTTCTCAGGGTTGAGTCCAGCAGCCACCACCACTATCACCAGAGTGAACAGACCAGCCTGGGGCACTCCTGCAGCTCCCATAGCAGCCAGCACAGCAGTAATACTACACAACAACATAGTGAGCACTAGATGTGAGAGATAGAACATAAACAGTCTCTGAGAGATGTGCACAATAATAACGTGGCTTTGCCTGATGGATAAAAAAAAAAAGAAAGAAAAAGGGTAGGAATGGAAAAGAAATATTTATGTTCCCGGTTTAGTCCAAGTTATGATGTGCTTTAAAAATACATTTCGGGAAGTAGGATGCAAGACATTTTAAAAGGAAATGACACATTCCTTTTACACTCTGCTTACTTCCTGTTAAAATCTCCTACACTTCCATAGGTGGATTCCTTTTTAAACATGTACTTCCTTCACATAGACCCATACCCATCCACACACACACACAATGTCTGCATGTATCACACACTTACACATCCTTCATTATACCTGATAACTATAACTTTGGGAAATGTGAGCGGTACTCCCTCCACTTGTGCAATGAAGATGGCCGCTACAGCCTCATAGAGAGCTGTGCCATCCATGTTGATGGTGGCTCCAATAGGGAGCATGAATCGAGTCACACGAGGATCAGCCTTGAAGTTCTGCTCCAAGTTTTGGATGGTCACAGGCAATGTGACAGAACTACAGCAGAGAGATGGTTGCATACATGGAGGGTAAGTGGGTGAACGTAATGATTAAACTTGATAAAGTCTAGGGAGGGGTGGGTGGGAGAGGTACAATAGAAACTGCCAGCGGAATTTGATAGTATGCAGTTTCATAGATGCAATAGTTCATGCTATGAACTTGCTGTTCAAAGGATGGTTCTGTCTACACATGGTCTCATATAGTGCGCGCACACACCTAAGTAAGCTGCACCTGTAGTCAAAAAACCATATTTGCTCAACTGACATAACGTTTCTAAAGGGGCTGCTCTGTTTGTGACATAGAGCTCAACAAGCAAGCAAAACTGCAGCTGATCTAGAAACTGAATTCCATATTATGACCCTACCTTGACAGATGTAGGGGTCAAAAATGCTCTGGCTTATAACTTGGGAAGCACATAGCGTTTTTTTTCTTTCTTTTTTTTCTAACCCATTATGCTATGTTCTATGTTTGTCAACTTATTAAATATCAATAACAAAGTAATAGTGTGCATCTTTTAGAATGGAAGGTTAGGCAGGAAGCTGTTGTCAAGCCTTTACTATTTTCATCGCCAACATGCAAGTTTTGCTGTCCAGTAAGTGTTTCATTCTCAGCTGCCCATATGGATGCATTTAAAAAAATTTCCATTGTTATTTTATTTTTGCTTTTTTATCCACCATTTAAAAACAGGGATTGTACATTGACAACCCTTTACAACTTTCATACACAAAAATTTAACAAAAGTACCAGCTTTAGTTCACCCCTAACTTTTAGTTTGACCTTTCAAGAAAATGTCAAGACTTTCTGCAGGGATAGGATGACGTAAAGAGCAGAATAAAATTTGAGCGGTGATCGTGTGACCCACGGTTCAATTGTTATTCTTACAGTTAGCTATGAGGCAGGCACAAATGATAATATAGATAATACAATTGCAGCAACAATAATAACAAAAAAACAATGATATTAATAATAACAACTTTAAATAATAAACATGTCTTGCATACAGTGAGCACCTGAATGTTATAGTGTTAGTGTTACCTTGACGATGTGCCAAAGGCAGTCAGCAAAGCTTGGAGTGTTGCCCTGACAATCTTGAGGGGGTTGCTCCATGTCAACAGTGTGTAGAGGAGAGGCAGAATGATCACGCCATGGATGAATAGACCCACCAACACTGTGACAAAGTAGAGGCCAACTTGTTGCAGCAGTTCAGAAAAACTGTCCACTTCTGCAAGCTTGCCTGCCACAATGGAGGCTATCCCAATGGGAGAGTACCTGTATTGTATACACATGCACGCACCCACACGCACCCACACCACACACAGAGAGAGACAGAGAAAGTACAATCAGATATAACAATGCAGCTTGATGAACAATATGACAGAGGAAATAGCAGCCCACCAAAAAGGAGCTATGGAAGTTATGGATATAGCTATATACGTCAGGTACTCATGCAAGGTCTGTCTGGTGCACTGTAATGTCTATAAACGCCTGCAACTATGATGAATTCCACTAAGGAAAGACAAACATACACCTTTATTGAAGGATAGAAATAGATTTCAATTTTCCCATTGGTTCTCCAAATACACCAAGGCAGGAAAATACAGTTGGTAAGGGGGTCTTGACCTACACTCACCACATCACTATTGAGATTAGCTTCATGATGGCTTCATTCAGGACTCCTATGGTGGCCACAACCTTCTTCGCCTCGGGCCCAAGCTGACCCAACACAACACCAAATGCAATGATGAAGATAATGATGCCCAGAACATTCATACCATTCCTCGTGCCGAGAATGGTCGACCTTCTGTTATACTCGGTCACATTCTGACAAGAGAGATCAAACTCCTCCAGGAAGGACTGAATCTGGGTGCAAGTCATTGAACTGTTGTCCGTATTTGACACAGTTCCATTGCTGCTCTGGACCTCTTGAGACAGTGATTGGTCCACGTCATCTGTGGTAAGATTGTGGAGTTTGAGACACTCGCTGAAGTCAGTCACATTCTCTACAACGTAGCGACTCTCTGACTATTAGGACATTTAATCACAATTATTCACAAACAATATAAAAAAATAATGCTCTATCAATATGGGGAAACTGCAGCATCACTGAGAAGTGCAATTGAATTGATTTCTACTTTACTGTGTGTGGGAAGATACATTAACAGAGCATTGTCTTTATATCCTAAAGTCTAGTGGCATATTGTGATACAGCTTTTAACATTTGTCATGCTGGAATCACATGATGAGGAATGACCATCTGTTAGACTCGTGTGCGAGTGTGTGAGCTGCACTGCTGGCATAAATCTACAACACATGATGCACTGGTGTATATCTGTACGTCCATAACTATTTCACTGATACATTTTAAAACTAAATAAATACTCTGTGCTATACCTTCATGGTGCAAGTGGTGCACACATGACCTAGGGCTAAATCATTCACTGGAAAAAGAAAAAGAAAATAAGGTACTAAAAAAATTAAAAAAAATAAAAAAAAAATTAAAAAAAAATAATAAAAAAAAAAATTTTAAAAGAGGGAAAAGGAGAGGGAGGAGCATAATGTCATGGAGATTTATGCACCTGTTGAACCATATAATAATTTGTAGGAGTAAAATCAGGACACACACTCAGATAGACACATTTCTCTTGTTACATCTTGACTGACTACTCCCCATAGACCCAGGGACCTGTAATGTGATGCCCTGTATATGGAACCCCCACCCCTGCCCCCACACACCAGGTGTGCTATTAATAGTTCTACACCCCACAGCTGACATAAGCACTGCTCATGTTAAGCATCAATTATAAACCAATTTGGAAGCTCAGAAAATGAATTAAAATCTTTTATACGTGTGATTATTCCAGCAATGGTCAGGGAAATATGGAGAATGGAGGTCTGGGGATGTTGTGTATACTGGCCACCCCTGTGAGCTTGCCACATGTTCTTCAAGAAAATATCGTTGAACAAAAAATGTTTCTGAAGCATCACTGCATGTGGTGCATAAGGTAGTGGTGGTGCTCAAATAGTAGCTGCAGTCAGTGGTGAGTGCATGTGGCCACAGCTAGGAAAAAAAAAAGGAATTGTGAATAAGTGAGTTGGCTTATAGCTAGCCTGCAGCTGTCTCATATAAAGATTTGTAAGAGAAAGCAGGACTCCATAGCAAGTGTACTTCAGGGGAGACAACTCACAGGCTGACAACACACAATCACACACATCTTCCCCAAAATTTCCATGGCCATTGCTTGAATGAACATAAAAAGCGCATCAGTAAGAGATAGTGGTGGTTATTATTCCTAGCCCAACGTGAAATTGATTTCTTGGAGTAGAGAGTAATGCATCCAAAGAGAGCAGGAGAACCTTGAGCAGTGACAATTTTGTTTAATAACTTCTGCTGAAACAGTTACAAAAGTATATAGTTGACATTAACATTTATAAAGCTCAAAGTCCTTTGCCAGGCACGAAAATTGATGAGCGATTGAGACCAGCAAAGAATAACATAAAGGGTCAGACTGAGTCACTCCTATCACAAGACTGAAACTTCAGCCTCAACCCGTGGCACAAGTTGGACAGGAGACAGAGTAAGTTCCCATGAGAATGTGACCTTATCAAGTTCTGTCACAGGTACAAATATACATACATATATCATATACATGGTGCAGGTCGCCCAGTGCATAACCTGCCTTCTACCCTAACAAAAAGTGCAGAAAGCTGCTTTAAGACCCGTGCACATTGTACCACGGATAAAATTAAAGTACAGGGTTAAGTGGTATATCCTAACGCTTGTACTAACTGCTATAGGAATATGAGAGGACTCTTCACATGTTGCATTGCACTGCATCACATGCTTTGCCTCAACAGAAGAGTTAACAATATTTCCTCCTTCAGAAAATGCAAGGAATAGATTGTAATTATTTATAATGCAGAACATAAAAACAAATAAAAATTTTTAATTAATTAACTAATAAACCAGATATAAATATGGAATAATTTTACATATTTTTCATATATTAGAGGGTGTGCTGCACTCTCCATTTAGGGTTGACTCGACCATTACCATTGGCATAATACAAACTAATTCATACTTTACCAAGCTTCTAGATAATGACAATCCAAAATTTTCATATGTCACGTCCAGGAGCCTCTAAAAAAGGTCTATGACAAATTTCTAATCCAAAGAGCTCCCCCAAAAAGAGAGAATAAAGACCAAAAAAAAGAGAATTTCTCCTATTTTTCCCTTCACATCTTCCTTATTAGCCAGACTACAGCTGATTTGGACACATTAGCACTTGCACTAATACCATGATCCGACAGAGTTTCAACTAGTATACATCCATGATATATCGGTTTCTTCATTAGCTTACAAAATATGAAAGTATATCAGAATGGACCAATAACACCTAGTCGTGGACGCCATCTTAATTTCATTCTCATTGCTGAGTATGCATGAGAAAACTATTGCTAAAACAGATATTTACGAAATTCAGCTGGAACGTTCAGGTAAACGGTCTGGCAACGAGACTACGCTAAACTCTCGACTTAGCCACTACGGAAAAGTGAATTCTATTCAGGCAAGATTTCATACATTCAGTTCAATTCCTATTTATACAGTGCAAATGATTGCATGTATTAGTAGTTTGTGTTACAGGTAACTGCTGCAATAAAGGTATATCCCATGACTCTATGACACCCTCTGTTATGGAAGCCAGGTGTAGTTTTATCTCACAAATACAGGGGGTGTATTTTTTTGGGCTAGCAACCATAAAATATGATACATGATCTGTTTCCTGTAATCATTGTTTTGATGAGTTGTATTTCTTAGCAACAAATATTTATAATATCCTTGTACTCAGGATTACCATCTGATTAATATTTCCCATGAATTTGATATCACCAAAATGGTTTAAATTTTAAAAAAACTATAATTCATTCAATTTAAAACACTCCAAATATATATTAGCGGTTCAAGTGTTAATGACTACTATCTAAGTGTACCTACCTGCTGGAATGTAGCGGCAAAAAGGTTATCTGGCAGCATATTCCTAAAGGATAATAGTAATTTTTTTTAAATTTAAACAAAAATAAACAGATCAACAAATATATCAGCAATTTCATGAATCAAGAAGACAAAATAACATCTAAATTCTACCCACAATCACTTCCCCAACTTTCGACGTCTAAATCAATCTGCATAAATAACACCAACATGGCTGCACATACTAGCAAATAAAAATATATAAATAATTAAAAGGAAAAAAATTAATTTAGGGTTCCCCAAAGAGAACAGAAACAAGAAAAGATCTACCCTAGAAATATTGAAACAAGTCATGAATACTCAATTATTAGGTGGCTAATTCTACATCCCTAAATCACTGCCACCAGATTTTAAAACATGACATTTTTGTACTCTTGAGGAAGTTACCTATTTTTTTTTTGCCATACTATTTAAGTATTCTTTCTTTTTTTTGGGGGGGGGGGGGGGGTCCTTGCAATATTGCAAAAGAAAATATTCGTTGTGTTATTTACCAATTATAATAACAATTTTTTTTTTGGACACTAGATGAAATAGAGTTTGTAGTCAAAGATTTAGGGATGTAGAATTAGGTACATAATAATTGAGTGTTACTTGCTTCCCTACCTTTTTTAGGGAAATCCTAAATCTTATTTTTTTTCCCTTTTATTTATAAATGCTTTTTAAAATTAGTTTCTGTGTATTTTTTCGAAGTAAATACCTGTTTTTCTTCTTTTCTTCCTTTTTTTTTATTTTTAGAGGGGGGGGGGGGGGGAGGAGGTGGGTGAGGGGGGTTTGGAAATGATCATTCTGTAAATTACCCATGATTATATAGCTTTTTTTACACTAGATGAAAGAGTTTGGAGTCAGTGATTTAGGGATGTAGAATGTGGCATATATAATAATTGATCACAGGTTTTCAATAATGATTTCAAGGATCAGAGGTCACAGCTGTCAGGTAATGCTCAGTCAACAAGCACTCAGTTAACTGATCAATTTATCAATGTCAGTAATCTGAAATTTGGTAGTACAGTAATCTGAAATTTGGTAGTACAGTAATCCCCCTCTTGAGGGACCATGTTGAAATATGAAAAAAAAATCAGTCTAAAAAGAGAGGTGGTCTTCTATCAGGGTTAAGTTTATACAGCAAATACAACATATTGCATGAAAAATGTGGACTCTCTAGAGGGGTGGTCTTTCAATAGAGGAGTCTCTCAAGAAGGGGACTACTGTACTGGGTATGCATTTGTGAGACAAAAGTACACATGGCTTCCATAACAGAGGATGTCATAGTTTCATGGAATATACCGTCATTGCAGGAGGCATGTGAACACAATTTAATGCATGTGATTATTTATACTGTGTAAAAGGTATTGGAGTGAATGTACGAAATTTTACCATAATAGAATTCACTTCACTGTAAGATAGCAATGAAAAAAGATTCACTCCTCCCAGTCAGGAAGACAAGAAATGCAGATCCACATTTTATAATCAGCAAGAATAATAACAGCTGAACAAATTGTATTTTTATATTTAACAAATATATACCAGATATCTTTTAGGTAATGGTAGTGGAGAGTTTAACATAGTCTCGCTTGCCAGACCTTTTACCTGAACACTCAAATGGAGTGTTAGGGTAAAGGGTCTGGCAAGTGAGATTAAATTTAGCAGAGGGTTTAGCAAACTGTTTTCACATGCATACTCTACAATAGAAATGAAATTAAAATGGTGTCCATGACAGTGGATGTCATTTATCCATCCTGATATACCTTCACATTTTTGTAAGCTAATGAATAAAACTGATGGGTCTTGGATATATAACAGTTGAAACTTCGTCGGATCATGGTATTAGTGCAAGTGCTAAATGTTTCCAAATTGTCTGTAGCCTGGTTCATAAGAAGATGTTAATGGAGAATTTGGAGAAAAACAATTTCTTGTTCTTATTGCACATTTTTGGGGGAGCTCTTTGGATCAGAAAATTGACATAGACCTTTCTTAGAGACTCCTGAACATAACTAATAAAAAAAATTTTTTGATTCTTATTATCAAAAAGCTTGGCAAAGTATGAATTAGTTTTGTATTATGCCAATGGTAATGGTCGGGTCAACCCTAAACAGAGAGTTCTAGCACACTCTCTAATATATACACAATAATAGGCATACACTATAATATTGTCATTTTACCCGCGAAGTTGTTTTCGTGGAGTCTAAATGTTACTTTCTTGTTGATTTTCTTAGGAAACTTCCTCAGGAATACCAGTGCTAAGGTCTCTGGTTCATTCCTGGTCATGGCAGGTTTCCTCCGCCCCCCCCCTCCCCCTTTTTCCTATGGAAATTCATTTTAAGTCATTATTAAGTCAACGCATTAAATCATAAGTGAGCGGGTTTTAGCTGGAAATTTCCAGTTTTGTTTAACAAGACGTTCTCGGATTATTGTGGAAAAATCAAAGAAAAAAACAGCACCCATGTAAACCACATGTTAGATATTTCTCTACTAATAATTCAGATGCACCAATCGTGGTTTTTGTTTTTAAAAATTGGTAAATGCTTACTGTTGTATGTGATGTGCAGTCATACTTCCTCTTATTTTTCTCAGATCAATCCATTATTCTCGTATATTTAAAAATAACCTCTTTTTAAAGTGGCCAATAAATGAATTATAGATATTTGAGTGGGCGAGTGAAGAAAGGTCTAGCCATTTCATCCACTATTTTCTTTTTAAATGCTGTTGAAACTGCACAGAGAGACAGGTGACTATGAAAATAATATTACAATTTATTTAAAGTTTTTTCTTTCAAGATAATCTATTTCAATTGTTCTATCTCAAAAGTACAATTGTGTATTTTTTCCATTTTTTATAAAGAAATATATGTACTGAAAGTATGTGTACAAAAACAAAACATTAAATAGTTTTGATCATCATAATAACATGACTGACAAAGACATCATCTTCTTTTTTTTAATCTTGCAACAACAGACCTGCCCACCATCACTCACTCCTCTTCTATCTTTCTAAATAGTTTTCACATGTTACAATATTTGAACAAATTAGTTTGGATGTTAATTGAAAAATTGGTGTTTCAATACTAACTTACTATTAGAGGATCTACGACACAAGAGGTAAGGTGTGGAAGAAAACAGAGATAAGTAGAAAGAAAATAAACAAATTCTTAAAGATAACTTTAATAGGGATATTCCTTGCTTGCATGATAGATCACATATTTACCACATCGGTGAAGGACTGAAGGTATGCCCCGTCTTTAATTCAGCTGAATAGTGCAGATGTTAGTTAGTTAAGATAATGAGATTTGAATTTTACAATATTCTAGCCAGTATTATAAAACCTGAGATAACCCAATATAAGGAATACCATAATGATCCCCAATAACTTCAAGACATTGCAGCCAAGTTTTAATGGTAACGACAACAAAAAGTGTTGAGTTAATAAACTGGCCACACCCAATTTCTCAATAAAATAAGAAACACTGCTTCCAATTGTGAAGTGCACACTTTCCCAGTCATGTAAGATGCAGTACCAACTCCTATAGAATAATTACATTGTATATCCCGCTATACTAACACATCATTTCATAGTTTCTTAGAGTGATGCTATACAGCAGAAGCCAATGCACTTCTGAAGCCAAAGTGCAATAAAGCTTGGATAATGCAAAGTAATTAATTCAATACGATAAGTACTCTTTTACATCTATAGGTTAAGGAAAAAGTAGCTCGGATTAAGCACTATGAAATACTAAATAATAATGATACCTACCAAGGTAGAAGTTGGTAATCAAGTGCATGCAAAACATCATAGAAATATTGAAATCACATATTTGGACATGCAACTGCAACTCATATACCTGATAAGATCAAGAATAGAGTCAAGAGTGTCGAGATTATTTCCACCACTAAAAGAAGTAGCATTGTCACATTGCAGTGTCCCAGTTCTCCTTCCTGGTTGGATGGTACTCACAAGAATCATGCCCAGGATGACAGCAGAGAGGGTTGTGGACATGTAATAGAGCACTGTTTTCCAGCACAAGGACCTAGCAGTTTTAGTGTCCAGTGATCCCAGTCCTGAAATGAGACTGAACACAATGAGTGGAAGGATGAGCATCTTCAAAATACGCAGAAATATTTCTCCAGGAAAAGAGAGAAGTTTTATCATCAAAGCATAACCCCTGGACTCTTTGGGGATGTCCACATTTCTAATAGAAAGTCCTATCACAACCCCACTGATTACAGCAATTATGGTTAGAAACAAAAGGAGGTTGAATTTCAACCAGCGCAAGACAGTTCTGCAGCCCGAAGAGAGGCAACTGCGTGTCTGCCTCCTTACTGTAGTTACCCCATCCATGATAAGGGGAGCCACTTCTGTGCCAATTACATCCTCACCCCTCACTCTAGATGCCTCTATTTCAGGTGGCACTTCAGGACTAGCGTCTCTGGGGTCTTCCAACACCTTGGCGTAGGACATTTTTTTTGAAGATTTCAAAACGCTCTTTTTTTTAAATTTATTATTTTATTTATTGATGTAAACTTAAACATGAAGGTTGATTATAAAATGGCGTGGCGTGGCACAAAATGAATGCGATTTTTCAGATGATTTGATCGTGTCTAGCAACGAGGCGGAAGGAAGTGGGGAAAAGTCCAAGTGAAGCCCCCCCCCCAAATTTTGGAGGAATTACCCCCCCCTTTTTTTTTTACATGTGTCACACAGTTATAGTAACACTTGGAATGGTGAGGGTAGGGGTGGATATATGAATAAGAATACTAAGTACTTATCAAATTCCTCCCTAAACTATAAATGCCACTTTTTTTTATTTTTTGGTTAACAATGGATTTTTAACAAATTGTTTACAGTATGGAAATACCAAACCAAAAGTTGTAAATTTTACCACAACTTTAACCTCATCTTAAGTGTTCTGAACAAAGTCTGATATAAAACACTGTTTTAAAAATAGTATAGTAATTATTTTTGATGTATCCCTCTGTTCCACCACCTCAAGAGTACAAAAACCTACAAGATTTTTTGGACTGAGATAACATTATGACCAATCAGTTGTGAGGGAACTGTATGGCAGCTGCAATTACAGCACAGAAATCATAAGACATAAGTTACTTAACTTGATCATAGGTATACTGGATCGTAGCTACCAGTCAGGTTGGTCAGGTTTCAACCTGACCACTTTTGATCCAAACTTGAGACGACCAGTACCTGTTGATTTGTTGTTTTTTTGCACACTTTGTTTATAGCATTCCTGAAGTTAAGAGTGCTATGGTCCTACTCAAGCACCTCAAAAGCCTCACCAAGCTTATCTTGTGCATACAAGTCTGCTGGTTAAAATGTTGGCTTCTTTCTACATAACTGATGACAGGTTGGTTATTGGCATACTTTGGTTACAACAGTATAATAAAAAATATATAAAGTACATTATCTTCATTTTTATATGGCATTTTGTTCTTGTTCTTTTTTTTAAATTTTGATAAGAAAAAAATTGTTTTATTCAGCTATTATTATTATCATTTTAATTTAATTTTTTTTTTTTTTTTTTTTTTTTTTTTTTTGGTTTTGTTTCATTACACTTGGCTTCTTGCTGTTACTAACAGCTACCAACTCTAACATTTAGTAACAGCCAAGTCTATAGTAACAGACAAGCCTATAGTAACAACCAAGCCTATAGTGACAGCCAAGTCTAATGCTTAGTAACAGCCAAATTAATGATTTTCCAGGTTAAAATAAAAGAAATTATTACAGTATTAAGATTCAAATTTCATCCACTAATTTTTATTCACAAATATCATCCACTAATTTTTATTCACAAATATCATCCAATAATTGTTTTATTCAGCTATTATTATTATTTTAGTTTATTTTTTTTTTGTTTTTTTTTTTAGTTGTTTTTATTTTGGTTTTTTGTTTTTGTTTTTGTTTTTGTTTTTGTTTCATTACACTTGGCTTCTTGCTGTTACTAACAGCCACCACTCTAATATTTAGTAACAGCCAAGTCTATAGTAACAGCCAAGCCTATAGTAACAACTAAGCCTATAGTGACAGCTAAGTCTAATGCTTAGTGACAGCCAAAATTAATGCTTTTCCAGGTTAAAATAAAAGAAATTATTACAGTATTAAGACTCAAATTTTATCCACTAATTTTTATTCACAAATATCATCCAATAATGGGTTTTTCTTTCCTAGTGATTAATCACTAACCATGGAGTTGTATTATGTGCTGGCAAATTTATTTTAGCATTGTTATTATGGTATTAAATTTTGGTTTGCTTAAATTTGCTAATAGATTGGTTGTTAAGAGAGCACCTCTGGAAAAACACAATTGATTTGTGTATTTGTCCTTTCTTGGACTCTGAATAATTAAACTGAAAATGTATTAGTGACTATAATACTAGTATTACAAATTTGTAACAGCAAATTAATAATACATTTAAATAAACAACTACTGCTTAATTGATAAATCGCTTCATTTTATCATTTTCATAAGTATGCCACAGTGATTTAATGATGTGTTTTAGTAAATACTTCAGGACAATGGATAAATAAGTTCATAAAAACACATCTATAGGTGTATGTAGAAACACGTGTACATACAGTAGTGTAGAAACACACTGTTATAGAAGATAAATGATAGAAAATAAATGATACTCCTAAAATAATTAATTTTCTATGGGGTAGGGGAGAATCCTCTCCTACCCTTGAATATTGGGAGAGAATTATTTTAGGTGTAGGGGAAATAGCCATAAACATTTCTCTGTTGTTTTTTTTGCATTTATTTTATACCCTTTCTCTCCTAGTTTATAGCAATATGCCCTACTTTATCTTTCGATCTGAAATTATTTGGTCAAGCCATTTTGAATTTACTAACATTTTTGTCCATATCTATCCAAACTGAGGGAAAATGAAGAGTTGTAAGCTGAGATTTCTCAATTTGAGTTCTTGGTTTGCATAAAAAAATTTATTTTATCACTGGAACAATCACAAGAGAGCAGAAAATGGTTTAACCTGTTGTTATACCTCAAAACACCACCAAAAAAATTTAATATAAAAAAAAAATTAACTTGACTACTTCAAAATTGGTGGCTATATCCCTAGTATAGAATTAATTCTCACTATTTTGCCTTGCTGTTTTGATGCTCTCTAACTTTCCCATGTTCTTTGATCCTTTTCCTTTATTGTGTTGGGAGGGATACAACAGTGGTGCAGGCTGTAGAAAGGAATCAGAGTTATCACCAATGAAAGTGATGTTCTTGCCAACCAGTTATTCCGAAATATACATTTCAATTAACATGCAGAGGCTACAAAAAGATTAAATATACATTTCAATTAACATGCAGAGACTACAAAAAGATTACGTATATTTTGTGCATTACCAGCTGTAAAGAGTAACTTCCACCAAGCATACCAAATGCTGGCTTAAAAACTATCTGATTTGTGGATTTTGTTTGTGGAAAATTAACTTCAGTACAGAATACATGTGCCAGAGGAACATATGATAATTTACGTAGAGGAGACAAGATTCTGGGAACGAATGTAAATAGCTAAAACCAAAGTGCAGATGAAGAAAAAGAAGAGGCAAGGAATGTGGCAACAAATGTGGTAACAAATGCATATTTGATTTGTTCACAACAAAGCACTTTACAATGATTCCACTGATGTTGATAAAGTTGTTAAAAACTCTGTGATTTGTCATTTCGAATGAACATTTCAGCAAAATAATATATGGTTTCAGGGGCTGAACCAGGATTTAGAGTGGGTGGGTTGCAGATGCATATTAACCAAAGCCATGAAATTTTAAGAAAATGGTTGTTTTTTTTAAATTTCAAGCTAGTTGGAGAATCAATTTTTCATTTTTATGAGAGGTATACTATATTAAATATATGTTTACACTTGATAGTGACAGTTTTGAAGTGAAAAATTATGCAAGGAGGTGGGTCTGGCCCTCATTAGTGCTCCATCCCTTGCTCTCTGGATCAACCATTGGGTTCAATTTGAAGGGGTGGGGAGAGGTACCTGGTACTTATTTGGAATTCTTTTGAAAATTAATTGGCATGTTTGACACTTTTTTGGGGGGGGGGGGGGGGGGGGGGGGTTTGTTTGGCACATTTTGGTTCCAAGTACATGGTAACACTGCACATTGCTTTACCTTACCTGTAGCAAGGTTCATAATTTCAGAAAGGCCATAAAAACAGAAAAATTTCCAATACATTACTTTTTTTATGAGCAAGGCCATTTCAAATTGGCCATTAAATGGCCAACCTGGCAACCACAACGCTATACCACACGAATTAAAAACTATTTATTGCTGTCTAAGATACCACACCAAAAAAATTTTTTAAAGAAGCAGATGCTTAAATTTTATAGCTGCTACTGCAATGGAAAATGAGAACGGGTATTCGGTAAAAGGTCGTTGGCTGGCAAGAGGTGAAAAAGAAAAAGAAAAAGAAAAAGGAAAGAGACTGTGCATTCTTGGAAATTGTGCAACGTGGAGTCCACTCAGGGAGATGAAGGGGTTTAGAAAAAGATTCGATTTCACCTACATGAAGTCAGCCAACTGGTTTCCGGGGCATATGGCAAAAGGTACACCATAGTTGGTTAAGACAATAGTGTTCAATGATTTGTTAAAAATGAAAACTCACTTCGCCATGTCGACCTTTTACCTTTAATGTGTAGCCATCAGATTGATCTCCAGGAAGTTGAAGCGCTGTGATTGTGTAGTGGAGGTGCATGACGCCAGAGTATCCTTACAATGACATAATGTCTGTACTTGTGATGATCTTGTGCACAGAGCATGCAATGGGGTACTCTCATATAATGCAGGGTTGGAACAATAATAGGTTTCAGTGAAAGGAAACAAACATATCTCACTTGGGATGTTGGACATTTACACCAGCATTTTGGGGGGGGGGGGGGGGGGGGGAGGGAATTGGGGTTGGTAGAAGGTCACTGGCATTTGTACTTGCATCAGCCATTGTGGTGAGCCCATGTAGTCCCGAGGTGCAAGAATGTGCCCTGAAGTGTGCTGTAGGTAGTCATCTGAGAAGTTTACAGGTGTGTAACACTTACATTATTAAGTTTATTACCAGCCTCTTAGGTAATTGTACAAGCTGCATAGCGAGAATTTCTTTTTTGTTTTCACTTATTTTGTATTCATGTTGTGTGTGTCAGCACTTCAATTTTTTTTCCAGGCACTTTTCAACTTCAATTACAATTACATATGGAAGTTAAGCTTGGTTGAGTCTGCTCAGTACTTGGGTGTGTGACTGCCTGGGGACAGCAGGTGTTGTAAGCTTTCTCCCATGTTTACAAGCCACAAATCATTTTTATTTTTTCTTCA
>OZ017785.1:9937322-9944822 GCA_963969325.1 Lycopodina hypogea
CCTCCAGAGCTATTTCTGCTTCGCCTAAATATTGAATGGTCTCAGCTAGGATGTAGTCTGCTCCCTCCTCTTTCGCCCAACGAACCTGCGGACGCAAAAAGAGGAGAATAAACAAACAGTGCCAACAAACTTAATAGAGCGATGGTTGGCAAAACCACTCGGATTCTAAACTTTATGTTATCCTTCCAAAATGCATGGCTATAAAATTTAACACATAACTGTGAGATTATAACAGTACATATATATTGATGGACTAAGAAACACTTCCACATGTGCATACACTGGCATACATCTAGTTTTAACTTAATGAGATCATAGTAATAGAATTATGCCTTGAGATGCAAGTCTAGATTTGGGTGATTTAGCTACCTGGTCTTATTGTTCCGCTTCCTCTCCCATTTATGGGAATGTATCATTGTGTATGCACACATACTCTCTCCCTCCCTCTCTCTCTCTCTCTTGGACAGAACCTGATTGGTGAACATCTGCCTGATCTCGGCCTCCTTCTCCTTGTCCCCAGGGACGTATATGTTGGTATTGCAGACACCACCAGCCATCAAAGTGCCTGTGTCAGTGGCCACCTCTCTGGCCATCTTCAGAGCCACTCGGTTGATCTTCTCTACGTCATCCTCTCGACCAACTGTGCGCATCTTCTCACGATGAGCGTAATACTGCATAACAAAGAAACAGTAAATATCAATTACATCAAAAGCATTAAATATGTGTAGTAATGTTCAGAATTGAAACTAACACAAACTTGATTGAACAAAATGGTTGGATACAAACATAGATGGACTGGTACCAACTGCAACTGCGTCATTGTCAATGCCTATGAACAGTTTTCATCAAAGCTTATATCTTACTATATTTCATTTAGTGTGTGTCCGTCTGTCCATGCGTAACAAATCTCCCAGATGCCTGGACTGATCATCATGAGATTTTCAGGGGTTGCTCACATGACCACTGGCCTGGTTTGGGGAGAATGTGGTTAGGGCATTGGGGCCATTAAAGAAACTTTCCTATTCATAAGTAACCACAAGTTATAATCTGAAGTTGTATTCAAAAGGACATTTCTAGAAGAAGTTGTGTTAACGAACACCACAGGAAATTCAAAAGACACTAATAATTACTAGAAGTGCATTCATAACATTTACTTTAGAAATGGGATAATCCCCCACAACCCCACCCTAGATGTAAGACAACAAAGAATTATAACCCAACCCAGGTGAGTTCAAAAGGATACTAATTACTAGAGGTGCATTCGTAATATTTATTTTAGAAATGCCCCACCCCTTATATAAAATATTAAGCAAACCGAACAAGTTTGTAGCTACAGGAGGTTGAAGGCTGAATGAAAAACTATGGGCGGGTTTTTCGCTAGTAGTAGTAAGTCTCATACAGAACCAACACTAATGAGAAGAAATAAGATCCTGAACCATGTGCATTGTCTAACTTATCAGCTCCAGAGAGTTTCAAAACCCAACAGAGTACTGTCAGTTATATTGACACATGGTCAAATAGGCAAACATAGGACTCCTTCACTCTCTGTCTCACTGCAGGAGTCCTAGGTGAAGCTCATGGAGTCCTCACACACCACCATCTGGTTGCTTTGGTCATCACAACTGTGGATGACTTGTTTGTTGTGGCTCACATGTACACATTCATATCGCCAGCAAAGTAGTGGATTGAAATGAGATTTTAAACTTTTTGGGTATGCTTGGTTGCCCTTACACTGAGAGTGCTGAGGCAAAAAAATAATGAGGCAAGCAAACACCACTGATATGAGAGATAGATTGAACCTCTTGTTCTTTTCAGCATGCGGAGTAGCTCCATCTGTTCATGTTACCTCCATTAACAATAAAAATAAACACCTAAACAATACAGTTCAACACACATCAACAGAGGTCACCATGTATCTCTTGTGCTCTAGGGTTTCTAATCAATTGTATTTGCTCTGTGTATTCTGTGTTGTGTATATCTCAGTGCTGGTCACCATTAGAAATTGCTTACTTCTCCCCCCCCCCCCCCCCCCCCCCCCCCACCTCCCAATTTAATGCAACCTAAACAGAATGATGTCTACATGCTCACCTGAAAAGCCACAGTAACATCTGATCCAGCATGAATAAACTCGTAATGAATAGTACGAAGTACCTCTGGATTGTCAAGCAGAAACTCGGGAACAAAGAGGCCATAAGCTATGTAGCCCATACGACACAGAGCAAGCAGATATCCTTCTGCACACATGGTGAACTTGCCTGAGGCCAGCCTCTCAACCAATCCTTGCTTTGAGCTCTCTAATAATGCAGAAAGTTGAGAGCATGATTATAAATACAAAGATTGTACTCTAGGTATGAGACATCCATTGCTGCTAAATTTGACAGGCATATTCAACCTCTCCAAATATAGAGCATGACACTTTCTTCTTGTGTTAGGTTTGTTGATTAACTGTAATATAAGGAAAATATCAATTTGGGACAAACTTGTCATCCATTTTAATGTTTACTTGGGAAATCTTATTCAGGTTTCCCTGACATAAAATTTAATTTCACTCCACTCTGTTTCCCTGTGAGGGAAAACACCAACCACAACAACATAGCTAAATCAGGGGAAGTATTATTTATGACCTATTCATTGATACACACATTTCTAGCATAAGTGATGTGCTGGTGCACATCTTCATGCAATAATTACTTCTGTGTTCCTATTTCATGTTTCACATGTTTCACCTTAAATTCCTTTTCCAAACTAAATCTGTCTTATGTGGCAAAAGTTCACATTAATTAGCCTCTGCCCTATCTTAATTCACCCATCTTCCTGCTGCCAGTGAGAGTCAAGCGTACATCCACCAACCCACAAGTAGCTATATTTTGAAAGTCCTGTAACTAGACTAGCTTAACCATTCAACTTTACCTTGTCCCTCAACATCCTGAGCAGCCCCAGGAATGCTCTCATTCTTCAAGGTAGCCGACATAACGGCTGATTCTGGCTGCTACAGTTGGCTGGTCCCCTTCCGGAGGAGTGCAGCGCCACCCAGCAAGATTTTGTGGTTGGAGCAGGACAATGCCTATTGCCTCCTCAGCAGGTCCTTCAACCAAGTCCTAATCTGGTATGGCAGATGTAGCTCTCTTTTGTTCAGACACGCCACAATAATTGTGTGTGGTCAAAATGTAGCACCTGGATCAATGATGCTATGAGAGCCTTTTCTAGCTTGAGATTCTGAATTTTTGTTTGCTACATGTACAAATTAAAGGGTGCAAGAATGGGATCAGGTATTAGAACCAGAGTGTGATGGGCAGTGCCCTCTAAGCAGCATTATGGGCCCAGGGCAAAGCAGTACACCTGGGTCCTACTTACACAACCACTCACACAGATGAAAATGGAAATGGTCAATAAAATAAATAATCCATATTTATTTTATTTTGTACTTCCCAACAACAACAACAACAACAACAACAATAATAATAATAATAATTATAATAATAATAATAATAATAATAATAATAATAATAATAATAATAATAATAATAATAATAATAAATAAATACAAAAGACAACATAACATGTTGTACAGCAAAGATTGATCAACCAAAGTTTACACTTGGAATGTGGAGGGAGGGGAGGGGCAGCATACATTCACAAATTTTGCTAAAGAATGGATTCTTAACTAATCATTTATTATTTGGAAACACCAAGCTTGTTTTCAAGTCCTTTTACTGTATGGAAACCCCTTGGTTACAACAAAAATGCTTTTACTATATAGAAACACAAAAGTTGTAAATCTTACTACAACTTTTAACATAATCTTAAGTGGTCTAAACAATTATTTTTTCTAGTCTAAAACACTTTTTTAATATATATATATATATATATATATATTATAGTAATTATTTGCCACAGGTCTTAGTGTGGACTGTTCTTGTTAATATAAACTGAACTTTGAAAACACAAAAATGGCAACATATAAATGGAACTCAATTGGTAAACCACACAGACAGAGCTGGCACAATACAAAATTATTATGAATTATTTATTATAAAATGATAATTACTATATAAATGGCTTGAAGTCAATGAATGGTCTTCAGGATATCATTTTTCCATGCACAGGAGTGAAATTCTTATTTAACAGCCTCAGGGGTAGAAAACATTCCTAGAGTTGTCCTGCATTGCCAGTGTAGGAGGCTTCCACATATCACACTGCACATGCGTGCATGTGTGAAGCATGGTTCATGAGGTCTCTGTGGAACACCTTGAATGTATAGCTGGAATACTATGTGAAGAAAACAGAACTGAATCACAGCACCCAGACCAAACTATGAGTCAAGAAAAACATGAAGGTTTGACAATTGGGTGATTTCACCTACAAAGCCAAAATACTTCATTCCTGGTTCATTTGTCTATTTGTATTCTGTAAAACATTTATTCTCAAGGGATAACGATTTTGCTTGTGCCACCAACACATGACCACCTCTCCACTTCCATAAACCTGAAAACATATATTTTAATAACCAAAAACCATTATTGTTTCAAAAAATGTAAAAACATCCTTTAAAATGAATTCCAAGCTCTTTTGCAATATTTTGTCTGGAAAGGAATGTTATTTTTAAGGGAATATTTCCCCCATTAAAACAATGCTGATCTTCTAGAATTAATTTTTAATTTTCCTCATTTCTGTAGTTGGGGGTGGGTGCCTGCCTGCCTGTGTGCATGCATGGGTGCATGGATGGGTGAAGAAAATAAAAGCATAGCTTTATAAATATGATTTTAAAAAATCTTATAGTAGTTTTTTTTTAAGGTTGTATCTGCTAAGTCCTTCAGGTAGCAAATTCTTGGGGGTACAAGATGTCACAGAGTTGCTTCAGAAGTTCAGAGGCACACACACACACACACACACACACACACACACACACACACACACACACACACACACACACACACACACACACACACACACACACACACACACACACACACACACACACACACACACACACACACACACACACACACACACACACACACACAAAAACAAAACAACAACCCCCCCCCCCCCAATTATAAAAGCAATGGTAGTGTATGTTTAGTCTAATATTTTTAAAGAGTTGGTGAGAATTTTAGTCAGTACTACCCTTGCTGAAAAATGAACAGCAATGTTATATGAAATCTCCTTCTGAGACTTCAGAACGACAACCCTTTACCTCATTTAATTGCCGTTTACGTCTGGTCTGGTCCGGAATGTGTGGTAGTCTTGCAGTGTTGTGTTGTGCTGAGCATTGCAAGTCCATCAAGGTACTAGCAGTTGGAAGTCACTATTTTCATGCAACTGTATAATTTTTGATTATAATGGGAGGGTAAACTAGAAATAAAAAAGCTATGTACACCTTTAGAACAAAAAGCCAGACATATTAAAAGTTATTAGCCAACTATTATAATCACTCTATTATAATGCGTATAGACTAAATTAGTGGACAGACTTGCCTGTAGAGGACCAGATATCACCAGGGAGGTGTTGCTGCAGCTGGCACAGAGTGGAAAGCAGCTGCTCCTTCTTGGTACTCTCCTGCAGATGAGATGTTGTCCAACTCCACAGCCTTTTACTGACTCCTCTGCTCCAATTGGACATCCAGGTGTGCAAGTGACATTGATCCAATGCTTCATACACACTATGCCTGTCTGTTTAGTGCATGCATTTGAAGTGTGACTAGAATATTAGTCTTACTATAATTCACAATTTGGTTGTCTGTATGTACGGACTCTAACTCCTCCCAACCTGCTGGAGAGATCTTCGTAAAACTTTCAGGATTAATTAAGGCACCTTACTTCACGTCTTCACGAAAGTTCTGTTCAGATTGGGTGGCTATGGGTGTGGTTTTGTCAATGGGTGTTATTTGGTGACATGGAGAACTAATCATCACATTAACTTGGCATGTTTATTAATTGTATCATGTAATGCAATTTAGTGTCAGTAATCCCTACATGTTACTTAAAGCAAACAAAGCATGTTTGCTACTGCAGGTGGCCATCTTAAAAACGTTCCATAGGGTGGATTTCCTGCTAGTGTGTATTAAATATGACTAATTATTGATAAGTTTTAAAAAGAGGTGGAGATTTTGCTGGAACAATTATCTGAAATATTAATTTCATTTGGTGCACCAAAAATTATATATAATTTTTTTAAATTGTTATTATTAATTTTTAATCGCATTTATGCATTAATGCCTTGAAGGTGAACCTGATTCCTTGCAGAGAGACTACCTCCTTTGGAATGGGAACATCTTTGGTGGACTTAAGGTATAACTAGCACAATTTGTATGCACACACACACACACACACACACACACACACACACACACACACACACACACACACACACACACACACACCACATCACATATTCTGTCTTCTTCGATGCTGCCCAGTTATAGAATCCTACCAGCAAAACGTTGACTCCAAACTTTGACTCCAAACTTGAGTTGAGCCATCTCAGTAAAGAGCATTCAGTTGTTATTTACTTTTTATATATTTATTGTTAGTTTTAACTTCATTTTAAATAACCTGCTGGAATGAGCCGCCAAAATGAATCTGGTACTGCTCTTCTCAAGCATTCAAATGCTTCTATCTTACCATGTTTCAAATTAAGAACTTTTTATTATTATTTTTTTTACAAGAGAATCTGCCCACCATTTTGTTCAAACGGTGGCAATTGTTATATCAGTATCCCTCTGAGCAATCATTATGTTCATCCAAAAATTGTATTATTCGCCTCTTTTCTGTAATTTAGGATGTGAAAAATTCTGAGGTAAAAAAATTTTAAATTAGTAAGAAATCAATGTCCTTCATTTTTTTATCCCAAGTGATGTGCAGTATTAAACGCAGTATTTATAGCTGTGTGTGTATATCCTGTTTTTCCAAAGTTTATCCAAAATCATCATTATGTTTAGATTGGAGAGGATGAAAATGATACAGTGAAGTTGTTTGAAGAGTTGCGTAGGTGCAGCCACGACCCACAGTCCATCCTGGCTGTTCTCAGTTCTATTCACGGCCCCTGGGCTTTTGTTTACTGGCAGGTACATGTGTTCAACATACTCTTGGTAGAATACTAAATCACAGACAGGATCAGTATACTGGGCATAACCCATTCATGGGAATATAGTGTGCCCACAATATTGTGGCAACAGGTTGCTCTTCCAAATTATATCTACCAATAGGAGAATAGCAACAGTGATGCTATGCCTATAACCTTGGTGTTACTATTTGATTAAGTTGACCAATCAAATATTTTGAATCAATACTCTAATACATGTACTTTGACCCCAATATAGCTTGTCCATGTCCAGGGATACTGTGTGTCTGTGTCTTCATTCAATTCTCTCCCCATATTATGCAGTAAAAGTATAAACGTGTGTCATACTGTTAGATACACTGTATACCATATTATTACTTGTTCAGTGCAGTAGTTGTTCTCTGTGGTTTGGTCGTGATGTGTTTGGGAGGAGATCTC
>OZ017785.1:9949822-10017236 GCA_963969325.1 Lycopodina hypogea
CTCGGCTGCGTCAGTGCGGCTCAACTTCCAAAACGTGCCATCCAGTTTGGGTCAAGGATTGCCAAGTTGTCGGGGAGTTCTGGGGGTCGTGAGGATGGCTCTAGTGTTTGCAAGAGACTGTTGCAATGATCATTACATCACATCTGATGTCATCAATCTGAAGACCAGTACATCCCACTTTGTCCTGTCACTTCTTACACACACACTCTAATAATTTCTTTCTTTTTTCTTTAACAATTTTTTTTTTTTATTAGATGGGAACGTCATGAAATTGTAAATAGACATGTTTTCTATTCAGTCCTTATAGTTGTTGAAACAAGAGGACATCTTAACTTTCTCTTGGTCATGCTCTCTACTATAATTCAAGATTTGTTTGTCTGTCTGAATGTGTGTGATTTGACTCCTTCCAAACTGCTACAGGGATCTTCGCGAAACTTTCAAGGATTGACTAGGCCACCGTACTACATGTCCTAGCGAAGGTTTGTTCAGATGAGGTGGCTATGGGTGTGGTTTGGTGACATGGTATACTCAAAGTTTCACTTGGTCATGAGTCTACCATGCCATCAAACCACATCCAGTGTTATACTGTGGGTGTGTGTTTTTTTTTAAATTTATTAATTACGCCCATTGGAAGTTGTTTGTTTGTTTTTTACACTGCCAAAAATGAATGTTAATTTCACAGATGTGTTCATTAATTTTATCATGTTTGTTTGATTAATGAGATTAGTGACAAGAATCCCTACAAGTTACATTAAGTGAACTGAAGTTTGTAACTACCAGGAGGCCAGAGATCCACTGAAAAACTGCCTATAGGGCAGGGTTGTTTTTGTTGGGTTTTTTTTTGTTTTTTTTTGTGCTAGTTCATATAATATATCAAACGATTTTGGGGAATATTAAAATGTAAAATTTTTTAAAATTATCTTTTTAAATTTTTTTAAAAAATAAGAAAAATCAACAAATTGCTATCCCTATTCTTCTTGCGTACTGAAAAAAACCCACAAACAGATTTACAATGTCACAATATCTTCCCTTTCGTATTTATCCCAGACCACATTAATCCTCATTGCCTCAAACAGTGTAGTGGGCACTAATAAGAGCACTGTATGCATATGACATGACCAATAATCATTCAAGATCCTACACATGTTCCTATTAAAAACCTTTAATTAGAGTCTGTTCACAACTTGGACTTGATTTGGCCCATAAACTTCTCCAGCTTCATGGCAGCGGCCATGTTTCCTTTGATCTTGAGCTTGCCCCCCATGAAGGCCATGGTGGGGCTGATGGCCCCAGAGAACATGGACACCAGGTCCTCCGAATCACTGGTCATCACCACATCTGCATCCATGTCTGCCTGGCCAGGAACAATGGAGCCAGAACCATTCTTCAAGTCCATGAACCAGAAGCCTGCACATGTGGTTGGAGCAATATTTATTATTATTATTATTATTATTATTACAATATTTAAAAAAGAATGAAAATGTTTAAATTTTTGTCTCTCTTAGCAAAATAATTGGCAGAGTTGAATCTATTCCCCACTCTTGACCTCTGACCTACACTAAACTCCCAAGTAACCTTAAAAGACTGTGTCTGTGTTTGGCCTAGTCAGTTTTAGTTCATGCCACAACCATATGCATATTACGAGCAAGCTCCTCTATTATGACTCACTGCAACAAGATCATGAGAAACTAGGATAGCAACCAAGAGCTCGAGCTGTGCACAGGCACAGCCCCAGGCCTTTCACTAGTTTGCTTACCTGGGTACTTCCCACTGGCAACAAACAGGAACGTTGCTCCCATCTGCTTCACAATGTCCTCGTTGATGAGTGTTCTGGCCAGGTTGAATACGCCCTCAGGAGTATCATGTGACCCTGCAGCCTTGGTGGTGCTCGTGCCTGACGCCTGTGGCCGAATGGGGAGAGACTTCGCAGTGGAGTCAGCCTCAATCTCCAGGAAATAATCTGGAATAAGATCAGCATCTGCAGAATACACACCATATTACCTAGCAACAATCCAGGAAGCACGTTGCATTAAGATCAATTGTGCACAAATGCAGCAACTCCAAATATATCAACTTGAAATAATCTCCTATTGCCTTAAAATAAATAAACACACTACAATTAAAATTTTTTAAATCTTGAGTGACAATTTTCATGCCAAGTGCTTTGCTCCACCCACCATCTGTCCATGCACCAGACACTACAGATGGACATAGCCGACAGCTTCCCAAGTGTACCTGGTACGTTGGAGTATTTGGCCAAGTCTGTTATGCCATGGCTTCTAAGGACGTCATCATCGATGAGAAACTGCCCAGTCACCTTGCAGCCTGTCTCAGTGAGGATCATGTAGGCTGCGTCACTCACAATCTCTGGCTTACGAGACATTGCCACCATATCCTTGCCTCCCAGCATCTCTATAGCTGCCGTGGCAATGGCTATGCATGCACATAAATGTGTTCATTAATATGTACTATAGCATAGTCCCAGCATGTACTTGAATCACTGCAAGGAAACACTAAGACATGTGCAGTGAATAAGGATCGTTTGGTGGGAAGGGAAGGTGTGTGGGCACACTGAGGTCACAGGGTTCAATCAATGCTGGCTCTTATTTTACTTTTATATTCCAGTGCTACTGAATCTCTTTCAACACCAAACATGACCACATGTTCAGATAACCAATAGTTTTTCCTAAATAGAAATGGGCTTGTGCATGCATTCCATAATTAAAGTACGAAATGGTCATCACATTGGCTCCACTGAATCATTAAATCTACGAGGCAGCTTAAATTGACCTTTGATCTGAGGGAGGGACTGAGTGCACAGAGAGAAATTGTCTACACAGCTAATAGTAGTAGTTTACTGAGAAGTAACAGAGTTATCATTTTAGTTACCAGATTAGTTACAGTTTCTTACCTGTTCTTGGCCAGAGAGCATTCACTGCTATGCCACATTCCTTCAGTTCGTCAGCCATCCCAAGCACACACATGGACATGCCATACTTGGCCATGGTGTAGGCTGTAGGGAGACAGCATATAGACAGACACAGACATTATAGGATAGGGAGGTGTGCACCACTGTGACACCATATCCACATAGAGGCTTGTGGATGTTAAAAAGAGAATATAGCCCTGGGAGGGGGAGGAAGAAACTAGAACTATTTTGGAAACTCAAGATCATTATGTACTTCGTTGCGCAGACTTGAAAGAATATCTCAAACCTTTGCTCTCTCTCTCGTGGTAATTTATTGTAATGAGTTCTATCATGTGTTTTATAAATTCATCAAAAGAGATCTTAGAAGGAATATTTAGCTATCATGAACTGAATATGATCACAGACTTGGCCTCTCTTTAGGCACTTGAGGGCAACACAGTCAGTCCGGTGTGTCATGGTGTCATGTCAGCACTTTCCTTCATATGAAACTGATGTCCACTCACTGACTGTGCTGGTCACTGGAGCATGTTGGAGATAGAGAGATACCAACACTACCACACACACACACACACACACCCCCCCCCCCCTCCCCTCCAGAGGACAAGCAAAGACAAAAGACAAGATAAACACAGTGTGGAGGATTTTGCTGATCTGGACACTTTAAATTTGGCTTTCCTCAGTAGCAGCAGTGATTGCTCTCTCGTTATTTAGATTTTACTTAAATTTTGATTATTTTTTTTTTAGATAGAAAGGTTTTTACATCTGCATGAATTCGCAACCAACCACAATGAATGAAGATCTAAGGAACAAGCAAGCACAAGTCCAACCTCTTCTCAAGTGACTTCACTATGCATTTAAAATCAAGGAGAGTTTGGTTTGAGAGAATCAACTCATGGTCCAAGGCCCCTCCCCCCCCCAAATAATTCATATACATCAGCACTGGCATACTTGCAGTAGTTATGGACGAGATGTTCATGAATATATATGAGCTCACCACAGTGGTCGGAGAACCACTTGGGCTGTATGTTGAGGGGTGGACTGATGTTCAGTATGTGTGGGTTCTTGCCCTTCTTCAGGTGAGGAATGCAGAGCTTGGACCTGTTGCAAACAAACATAGCCACAACACACATTGACAGCTACAACTCGTGTACAAACCACTCTGAAAAATATCTTATTGAATTCTATTGTGTACACATTTGACTTATCCACGTATGAATAGTTAGTGGGACACTCACATTGGGCAGAGATTGGTAGTTAGGAAATTACACTGGTTGAAGAGAGATGGGAGCATGCAACATGTACTGAAGGGTGTGGCCAAGCTGATTCTAGCTATCTACGACGCAATGCCCTATGTTGAACACAACAATAGCATTAGGTGATGGTAGATATTCACTCATCCCATCACTAGACATTTCATTATTCTTTACACAAAGTCCATTGGTCGAGTTTCACGGCACTCAGGAATAATGGCTCCAGCTAGAGACCTCACTGAGTGGGAGGACCACTGCTCCAAGCATGCTCACACTTAATCTGCTACTCTGAAACTGTCACCAATGCACCAACATAAGCTCTTATACTGAACCAGTCATTAGTAAATGCATTTAAAGAATCTATTACTGTAGCACATATAGAGTAATGGTTGAAAACTTACGCCAGAAAGGTGCCGCGTGTATTCACGTTCATCATAAGGTCGTACCTGCAGGAGTGAGACTCCATTAAACCAATGGAGAGGTATGTTCACTAGTGACCACCACATGCCGCCATTCTTCATGACTATGACCATGGGGCACATGTGGTGGCAACACTCCAGCCACACAACTACACCCAAGCTGAGTACCCAGGTGGCGGTCAATACAGTCTGAAATAATAGCCCTATACCTGGACTGCTGGGGGGTTGTTCAATTGTTCAATGCCCATGCTACACTGCTGTTTTCTTTTTAATAAAAAATAATATAATACATAAATTAATCAATCTAAGAATATATATTTTTTGTTGCTTCCACTACCAAATACAATGATATTGGTATCAACGCACTTCTTCATGGGTGTGTCCTCAGTGCCTGTGAGGTGGATGGCACTGGCATTGTTGACGAGGACATCGATGCCACCGAACCTGTCCACTGCCTGGTCCACTGCCTGCTGCAGTTGCCCCTCCTCACGGATGTCGACCAAACAAGGCAGACACTGCCCGCCTGCTGCTTCAACTAGTACACACCACCATTGTATATGACAAGTGATGGTAAGCTAATTAAGAAAATCAAAAAATTAAGTTAGAGAACAAGTACACTACATCTACTTTGCAATCTTTTCCTAAAGAAGGGGACACCCCAGGATTTCCCCCACTTCCAGATAAAATCCCCCCATCCCTCTCTTCCTTCCCCCCCCCCCCCCTCTCCCAAAAGTAAGATGTCATGTAGGATGTAACAACAGCTTAAGAAAAAGTAGTTTAGTCAGCTAGATGCCCAACACCCACAAGAATTCATATCAGAGCACTTAGTTTTCAAAATATTCCTTGGGGAGGGGAGGGGGGGGGGGGTCATGCCCCCAGATCTTTTCTAGGACTAGGACATACTCCCCATGAAAATAAAATATCCTTGTGTCATAATATATACTCCCCCCCCCCCCCCCCCCCCCCTTAAGGGAAAAAAGCCTGTATTCCTATTCCACCCTGCTTTGCCCTCCTGACCTCTTTCTCTGCAAAGATAATAATGGGCTATCAAAATGTGAAGTAATGGCTGGGAGTGAGTGAGTGAGTGAGGGAGGGAGGGAGGGAGGGAGGGAGGGAGTGAGTGAGTGAGTGAGTGAGTGAGTGAGTGAGTGAGTGAGTGAGTGAGTGAGTGAGCGAGCGAGTGAGTGAGTGGCATAAGTCCTTAGCAAGTATGCTGCTGCTCCATGGGGTCAACCTTCTGTTGAGTTGCTAGAGACAGGACAGGGGAAAGTGATGGCCACCTACACTAGTCCACTCACACAGCAGAGCAGAAGGTGAGTTGGGATGCCCAGTCTGATGAAATAGGTGCCATGGTTACCATGGATACACACATACAATCAAACAACAGTCAGAGGTCATTGTAAAAAGAATTCACAATCAGCAGATCCCCTTGATCTCTGCCACATCTCCAATAAAAGCAACTGCTATGTTGAAAAGTTACAATCAGTATTTCCCCAATGATGTCATTGCCTCAGGCGAGAGGTCAGTAGTGCTCCACAGAGTGACAGACCCCTAACCTTCTAGGTACTCCTCACACAACTGACTCAATACTATTGCAGATTGTACAAACTATCACTATGCAATGAAGTACACGACAGAACAATTGAATAGAATACATGTACTCCATTGATGTTGTGTGCCACTGTATGTATGTGCAACTTGATACAGCCCCACTTTCACAGACAGACAGAAAGATAGGCCAAGGTCATCACACACAACACATGTACTCCTTTTCAGTTGTCACGTCTTAATAATAAAGACACATCAAAATGCATGCAGTTGTTCACCAGGCATCCACAATAGGTTTAAAACTAAATCACTTTTTATTGTTGCTTTAAAAAATTATTTTAGAGACAAACACAGTGGTCTTGACATGTACCTAAGCCTGCACCACTGAAATTCACTTCCTCTGACATCATAAAGTCAGAGTCATTTCTCCTCCTCTACTTCACGTAAATTTCCACACCCAAATGATGGAGATGCTTCCATGACCTTGTGGGTTGGTTGTGGGCTGGTTGCAGGGGCAGGATGAAGTTGAGTATTGTAAAGACCTCAAAAGCTCTATTTGTTTGTGAACATTTTCCATGAATATGAAAAATGACATGTCACCAGGTTGGAAGGCTGAAGCACAATAGCAAAAACAAAGTGTGGAGAGGTGAGATACAAGTTAGCATGTAGCTAATATCAACAGTCACGATTTAAATGCAATTGATACTCTGACAAAATAAAGGATTGAGACATGTCCCCATTCCTTGAAAGAAGATGATAAAAGGTGATTATTGGGACCTGTATTACAACACAACAGGTCCAGCTAAGAGTACAGCTCCATTCTCCTCATGAATAAAGTTCTGCCACATTGCATATCGTTAAGTGTAAGGCCAATGTCTGGTGACTCCAAAATGCTGCAGTATAAGCAACCCAAGAAGGCTGCCAAATCTCACCAAAGTCATTTTATATTCATGTGTTTCTGCAGGACTATTCATAGAGATATATATAGAAAGGATTGGAAACCTTTTGTTCAAATCCAAGCAACACCTAACCATCAGCATTTGCTGGGAAGTTATCATGCACGCAGGATTAAGTCAAGAAGATGGAGAGTGTTTCTCCATAGATATACATGTATACTCAAATTCTTCATCAAGCAGGGATTCAAATGAGGAAAGTGGACTCCAACCAAAGTGATGTCATATTTGGTAGAGTTGATGTAGGCTTAGGTAGTTATTTTCTTTAACAAAATTAAGAGTGGAATTATAGCCATTAGGTACTACAATGCTCACTTTTTGAACCTTGTGGGACTGTACTGCTTCACTTCGATGTTTATAAGGCAGAATTAACATCTGAGCTCGAAAAATATGATTTTTTTTATTGCAACATGACATTAATTTGGCTTCAAGAAAGTTAAATACACTTGCTGTTACAATTAATAAGTTTTAGCATAGACATATTGATTCAGCAGTCTGCATCTAACACTCTTGAAGCCAAACGAATGTCTTGTTGCACTAAAACAGCCACAGTTCTTCAAACTCAGATGTTAATTCTGCCTTATAAACATCGGAGTGAAGAAGTACTGTCCCACAAAGTTCAACAGAGTGAGCATTGTAGTACCTAATGGCTGTAAATCCACTCCAACATATACTCAACTACAACCTACGCCTTGCTAAACGCCGTCAAATATGACATCACTTACGTTGGAGCCCACTACCCGATATTGAAACCCTTCATGCTGAAAATTTTGGATATTCATCTATGGAAAACACTCCCATGTTCTTCTTCATAATCATCATGCATGTGCTACCAATAATTTCCTGAGTTGATCGGATTTAAACAATAAGTTTCCAATCCTCTTTGTATATATCTATAGACTAATGATCATTACAACCAGGTGCACAAGTACCATATCAAACAATAGCAATCACCTCTAAAATATCCACTTATCACTGTGAGAGGTGTGTGTGCTTGTGTGCATGCTTTTTCATCACAGCCATAGTTTCTTAACCAATGGTTACCAATATTCAAATTGTTACCTTCTTTAGCGGCTGTGTAGATAGTGCCTGGGAGTTTTGGGTGAGGTGTTGCTGTTTTAGCAGCAATCACTATATTGGCTCCATCCCCAGCAGCTCTCAACGCTATTGCCTTGCCTATGCCTCTGCTGGCGCCGGTGATAAATACTGTGCACCCAGCAAGTTTTCTGCCATTAACATAATAAAAGTTCAATAAATTTTACTACAGTATCTGCAGAACATTACTCACCCCGCCATTCCAGCTCCAATTCACAGCTGGTATTTCGGTCCCCTTCAGAATTTCAACTGCTGACCTTTCCCAATGGTCGACAAATCAATTAACTCCGTCAGCTGAACATCAGATCCCAAAGTTGACCTCTATTCATCCTATCATCCTTCAGGGCTGGAAAAAGGTCATACAAATGTGCACCCCCCTCTCAGGTTCAGTTACTCCTGTGCTGCATGCTTCGTTATGATTGAGTTGTGTTTCCTAGAAGATTAACTTATTTATAAATTCTTGGGGGGGGGGGGGGGGTTTCTTGGCTGGCTTATGCCTCCAAAAGAAATGTCAAAATACAAAAATAGACTGAAGACAATGAATCAAGCTTGCATCTATAAAATAGGTTTTATTGAATAGATTTTGAACACTGTCTTCAGAAATAGAATCTCCAAGACTCCAAATAATCACCTAAAAATGTTTTAAAAAAACCTAAAGTGATGTGTTCCACAGAGTGGAGAGCATGAACTTGGATGGTAACTCCACCCCCTTCTATGAACATAAGACCATCATCATAGTCACACCATGAAACCGATTGAGCTTTTCTGCACTTTAGAAAGATCCATGCCATTCAGAGAGAAATTTCACTGGACATTAACCTACCACTTTTGTATCAGCAGTTGATATTCTAAACTCTAATACAGCTGCTTCCATTAGTCAGTCTGAAATGGCCATTTTTGTTGCATTTGCCTGCTACTACCAGAATAAGTCATTAAACTTAACTAACCACACATCCCTCTTAGAGTTTGATTTCCTTTCTTCTTATATCCATCTCGACTACCTAGCTTCAAAATTGAAGGAATGTATAGGGGGACACACCCATCCACCCACAAAGAGCTATTCATGTATAGATTTCACAGTCAATAAGAGAGTCCAATGTATTTGCAAAAGCTAAAAATACATTAGAAAAAAAAAAAAAAAAAAAAACGAACCAAAAAAACAATAATAAACCAGGTCCATAAATGTACACCCATACATGATAGCAACATATATAGTAAAAAAAAATTATACTCTGGACACTGTATGATCTCAACAATACAAGGACACATTAATAGCAATGACATATGCAAATAAGGCACTGCTGGAGTACAAGCAGTTGTTTGATATCTCTCTCTCTCTATGCAGGTATTCGGTCCCTAAGATAGTCCAATATTGCCGCTGTTCCTTTAGACAAGATGGCTGCACGAGGCATACGAAAGGGATTTCCTTGTAGTTCCAAATGTCTGCAAATAACATAGGAGGATGAAAAACTGGTATTGTACTAGTATGGCTAAACAGCAGTGACACACAATGGTGTGCTACTATAATGATGTCTGGAGGATGCTAGAGAGAACCTGCCTAATAAAATGTCTTTCCAAGTTATTGCAATACATTGCTCCCTCCACATGGGTAGTGAATAACCTATGTGTAAAACCATTTATGCTAAATAATGCACTCTCATGGTCGTTTCATCCCATTTTTATAAATGCATCTCCCAACCACTAGTAATGATATTTTGTGCATGGGAAAGAGTTGTGAACACCTGAATGATTAGATTTCTCTCTCTTCCCTCCTCTCTAGAGTCCATCCTTGAAAATTTGGTATCCTGTGTAAAGCAAAAAGGTTCAAAAAAAAGTATTTATGAATAACGCTTGGACCGAAGTAATTAGATCTACGAACACACTTTAATATATATTTCGGTTTGTAAGTATGTATGTTTGTATGTAAGTTTGTCTAGGCATCACGGTCAAACATTTGGACCAAAAAGGCTGAAATTTGGCATGTGCTCTTCAAGAAACTGGGTGAGCGTTATTAAACACATGCGGGCATGGTAATAGGAGTGGTTTTGCTACAGCCAAACCCACAGAGTTATTTCGGCTAAAAAAAGTTAATCAGAGACCAATAGGCAAAAATTTGGCGTGTGGTCTCTTAGTATCCGGGAAGCATTAGTAATCCATATGGGTGTGGTTTGGCTATAACCATACCCATTGGAAGTTATCTCGGCTATTAAAAGCTAATCAAATGACCAAACAGACTAAAATTTGGAATGAGGTTTCCAAACAACTGGGTAAGCATTATTAACCACAAATGGATATGGCAATGTGTGTGGTTTGTTATTAGCCACACCCACAGGAAGTTGTTTTGGCTGCTAAAAGCTAACTAAAGGACCAACTGGGCTGAAATCTGATAGGCTTCTATAATGTTTCATGTGGACATTGGCCGAGCAACGCCGGGTATATGCTGCTAGTGTATATGTATATCATCTCTTTTTTTTATACTAAAAACCTGAAACAATCTACAAATAGTTTTCAATATTACTAGAGAACTATATATATATATATATATATATCATCTTTTTTTAAATTAAAAACCTGAAACAATCTACAGTTTTCATATAACCGTTTATGTCACCGCAGAAATTAACACTAGGTATTTTCATGAACACAAACGTCTACCATCAAGTCAAGTAATAATTCATCAGGACACAACAGGTTGCCGACACTCAGGAACCAACTACCATATATGGACTTAAACTTCTTCATCACCACCAGCATTCCCTTTTGACACTTTATGAAACCACTTTTTGTCCAATTTTGATGGAACTCTTTCCAAATGTTTATGCACACCTTTACATACATAACTGCCGAGCTGCCAGTGTCTATTATTGGTATGCCTTCAGTGCACAAAATCATGCCATCCCCTTCATGCTCACATCTCCATACTATATCAGCTGTACTGTGAAATCATCAATTAATCAATAAATGAACCAATTACAATGCATATAGCTCTATTACAATGCCTTAGCCCTATTACAATGCCTGTAGCTCTATTACAATGCCCATAATTCTATTAAAATGCCTTAGCTCTATTACAATGCCTGTAGCTCTATTACAATGCCCATAATTCTATTACAATGTCTTAGCTCTATTACAATGTCTATATATATTGCAGACAACCAACTTGCCCTGACTAATGTCACTGTGTAGTGTCCACCCACTTACTTGAGAGTGGAGACAGTGGCCAGTGTGGGGGGAACTTGTGAGATGTTGTTATTCCTCAGATCTAAGCAAGACACCATTGGAAGTTGTAACAACCCGTCCACGTTGATACTGCTAATCTAGGGAGGAAAATTAAACCAACAACAATACATGACTCACAAAACAAAAATTATACATTAACAAATCAATTTTTTTTTTTTTTTTTTTTTTTTGGAAGAATAATTTGTACAGTTTAATAATTTGTTTAGTAATATTAATTTTGGGTAGGACAGACATACACATTCCTTTTTACAGAGATAGGAGTCATGTTCTACAGTCTATTGAGGCTTTTATGAATGTAGAAATAGGCACTTAGGTAATGTCTTTCAAGCCATAATCGGGTAATGACCTTTCCTTGTTCCGTACTTTTTGGAGGAACCCTAAATCTTAATTTTTTTCATCTATATATATATATATATATATTAGAAGACCTATGTAACTATGTTCATCCGTTTCTCTAAATCCCTCTGTTAGATTTTGACCAAACTTTTAGGGATGGAGGAGACCCACCCTGAGATGGTTTTAAGCCAGGTGGAATGTCTGGGGAAAAAAACAGAATTTATCTGTCTGTCTGTCTGTCACTCCATCATTCCGGCCAAACCGGTAGGTGGATTTCTCTGAAACTCGGCATGATGGTAGGTTTTGACCCAACTTAAAACATGGGCAAAAAAAAAAAAAAAAAAAAAAAAAATTTCGAAAATGGTTACCATGGTAACGAGGAAAAGCCAAAAATGGTATTTTGGCCAGAAAAACTCTAGGACTTGGGTATCACAGTGAAATTTGGCATTATTCTCCAAGAACCTGAGTGAGCCTTATTAAATACATATTGGTAAGTTAATGGGTGTGGTTTAGTCATAGCCACACCCACAGGAAGTTATGTTGGCTATTAAAAGCTAATCGAAGGACCTGCAAGACTGAAATTTGAATGAGTTTTCCAAGCAACAGAGTGAGTTGGACTTCATGCCAGCCAAAAGCTCATTTATGGACCAATTAGGCTGAAATTTTGAATATGAAGTCCAAGTAACCAGGTGAGAATTACTAACTACATGTGGATGTGGCAATGTGTGTGGTTTGATATTAGCCACACCCAGAGGAAGTTGTTTTGGTTACAAAAGATAATTAAAGGACCAACCAGGCCAAAATTTGAAGAGGCTTATATAATTTTTCATGTTGACATTGGCCGGGCAACGCTGGGTATATGCTGCTAGTTCTTATAATTAAAAAAAAAAAATTTTGAGAATCAGAAAATACTGTACTTTTTTTTAGAGAAACTCTGTATCATCATTTCCACCGGTTATTTCATAATTATTTTTCTACTCACTAGTTCCTGTACCTTTTAAAAGCTCCACTTTCACGAAATATTTTCGAGAATCAGAAATTACAACTGTTATGCCATCCCTCAATTAACCAATTGCTTTGTCAATGGTCTGCAATCAGCATTTTGGTGGTACTCGGACATGTGTGGTAAATATGGTGTCCACAACAGATGACCTCATCGCTCCTTCGTGATATACCTTAATAATTGAGTTCACTAACAAAAAAATCCTGATGGTTCATGGACGTAGACCAATTGAAACACAACCAGATCATGGTATTAACACAGGCACTAATGTTACCAAAAAAATTTTTTTTTACATAGACTGACTCATTAGGAAAAATAACATGGGGAGATGGAAAGTTTCTTCATTTTTTTTTTGTTTTTTCCCCCACCTCTTTTTGGGGGAGCTCTCTGGCTTAGAAATTTAGTAAGACCTTCACTAGAGACACCAGAGAACAGCATATGAAATTTAGAATTTCTGTTATCTAAAAGCAGGTCAAAGTAGGAATTAGTTTTGAATTAGGCTTATACTAAAGGGCTGATCAACCCTAAATAGAGAGTACGAGAGCACTCTCTGATAATGAGATATTTAGTTAATCTAACAGATAGTCAGTCAGTATAAGAACAGGGAACCTGGTGGCAACAAACCAGTACTGAAATAGTCCTTAAATAGCAATCCAATTGGACTCTGTGACAGTCAATCCTTGTCTTCAGGCCTGATGGCCTCTAATACATGTGTATGATGATGTGAGATAACGGGTAGAGTCATCTTACTAGTGCCATGATTATGGCATGGGCCAGGCTAGGCTTGCCAGTTGTACATGTCTATTTCAACAGATCACTGCCTGGGTTGCTACATTGAAGTTTCCATACAGTAGATATAAACTTTCCAAATCTTACTCCTCAAAACCTTGACCCAGTTAGTGGATGTTGTTTTTCCCTACAAAAACTTTGGGCAATTACTGTGGGGCGATGATGGATCAGGGAATTACAGCTTCTCAATTATTAAAGACATAATTGATCGACAGAGGAAGAACACTGTAGAGTCCATGTGAAGTATGCACAAGTTAAGAAAAGTTATCTCTGATCTTTTTTTACTTTAGCCACATTAAACCAATAGTAAAACAGATGATTACCTGATTATCATTAGCAATGACATTCTCCAGAGCCTTGAGGGAGTACAGTACTGAGGGCAACACTGCAAACATGTTGCAGGAGAGCACAATGTCTCTCATCCTACAACACTCCTGCAGTTCCTGGGGCAGGTCACTGATACGATTGTTCCTAGCAAAGTGGACAAACAACAGAGCAACAGTCTGTAGTCATTATATTACCAGTTTATTTCTTATACTACAAAATGTACTGAGTTGATATTTGTATTGATTATTGAACACTAACAATGAATGTATCTATACACATACTAGTGTTGGTATACCAGCTGGTACAGGCTGCATGGCCCACTCCATAGAAAGGTGTGATAAAAAAAAAAGAAGTATGGCTGTTTGCATATTGGATGATGTAGCCGAGTAAAGGATTTTCTTTTTGCATGACAGCGATGTGAAAAGGAACTTGACATGCTTTCTTTTGAACAATTTATGTGCATTGTTTGTATGATAGAGAATTACGAGTGCCTCATACATACCGATATTAGCATTATATTTGTGGATTAAGATTGGAAAAAGTGATGGTTTATCTTGGACTCTTAAAGCTCCAGAAAGACCCAGACTTTTGACAGCTGGTCATAACCTTGGAAATATGTCACTAGTAGTGAATCAGTCACTGGAGTGGAGGAGCAAGACAGCGAGTGAGTGAGTGAGTGAGTGAGTGAGTGAGTGAGTGAGTGAGTGAGTGAGTGAGTGAGTGAGTGAGTGAGTGAGTGAGTGAGTGAGTGAGTGAGTGAGTGAGTGAGTGAGTGAGTGAGTGAGTGAGTGAGTGAGTGAGTGAGTGAGTGAGTCACCCAAACACACATTGATGCCACACCCACCAGGGCAAGACTGGTGCTCAACCCGTGAATATATGAGAGCATAAGAAAGTGTCAAGATACAAACACAGCTATGGGACAATGCAAAGGGTAGATTTCAAGTTTGAAGGTATTAATGTTACACTTACTTTTATTAAGAAACAAGAGGGTATGCCCAGTGTTGCCGTGCCAATGTAAACATGAAATATGAATAAAGCCACTCAAAACACCACTTTTAGACTTTGTAGCTTAATTCAAATAACATTAGCTCATAAGTAGGCATGCAACCAGGTGACCTGTTAATTTTTTAAAGAAATGCCAGGATGTTTGAAAGCATTATGTAAGGCTGAAAGGTTGATTCCAACGTAGCTTGTTAATTTCTTATAGAAAGGTCAGAAAATGTTTTGGAGGCATATGGTGTAATGCTGAACAAGCAGATCCATAAGGTGTGCCTTTCACACTACAACCCTAGCCCTAGCCCTAGCCCTTCCCATCCAATGCAGTAAAGGGAATAGTAAGGTCAAGAAATAAAAGAGAAAGCAAACTAGCACTGTTTCCTTGCCCTATCGCCTCACATGTGGAATATCACAGCCGGCAGCTTGAGGTTACCTGAGGTCTAGCATGGTGATGGCAGTGAACACAGCCACAGTTGGTGGCACGGCTGACAGCTTGTTGTGGCCCACATTCAAACTGGTCAGGCGAACTTCAGAAAACAGTCTGATGAAGATGCACAGAGGATTAAACAAGTGAAATAAGAAAATGAAATTATTCACACCAAATGGTTTTACTTACACATCAGGAAAGACAGTGAGGCCTTGCTTGGATAAGTCAGCACTCTTGCCATCCAGAGAAACAGTTTTCTCTCTGAGCAATTAGCCAAAACCATAAACATATACACACCTAATTAAACATCAAGAACTCATGGGTGAAGCTAGGGCAAGGAGTTCTGACACAAGATTATTAGAGTTACATGTATATGAAAAGTAGATCATCAAAGCCAGAAACAGCGGAGTTCTATCATCAGATCTACAATACGAATAGTTCTGTTAGAGACTGAACTAGCTACAATTTGCATTAGAGAAAGAACTAGCAGAGTTCTATTAGAGCTAGGACCAACATGGCTATATTATCTGTTATACATTATTAGAGGTTGGATGAAGAGGACTAAACTATTAAAACTATCACTACAGTCTTGTTGCACTGATCAATAGCGGCCATCTTACGCAACTCCGATAATACTTTTACTCATTAACTTCATCAATCTCAAAATTATAAAAATCATTTGTTAGACACTTATATTTAAAATAACTCACGGTTTAGACTGCACATGAGCAGGGTGAGGGTTGCTTTTTTCTTTGGTGGGTGAGAACTTGGTGGTATGATGCTGAGGCTCTGGAAGATCATCTGAGCAAATATATAATTTTAAAAAAATTTTTTTTTTTTTAATTTCCCTAAAATATCATTCAGTTCAAGAGGAAATGACGTGGGATGGGGTGGTTGCACACAAACATTTAAAGGTCAGTAGAAATTTATAGTGATTGGGAAATTTTAATCCATAATTGACAAATTATACTTTTGTGAAGATATGATTCACTCTGCCACTCCCACATTGGTTACATGTATATATGTCAGCTACAATTGCCCATGGATACTGTAGGGGCTTAGTTAGCACAGAAGACAGAGTTGCCTGTATAGGTTTTGAGAGAAGCACATGCCCAATCCAGAAAATACATAGAAAATTTGGTGGGAAATGGTATTGTGTGTTATCAATCCTGTCTCACCCACAGATGACTAACTCATAAGGGATAGACATGTGTACACCTTGGGGTCATCCACAGAGGTCAGAGTTGAAGTACACTATACTGACAACAATGGGGACAGGAGGAGGTGGGGTACAACCCCTTTTCTCTTTCCTTTTATGTTTTTCCCCTTTTCTTTCCTTTTCTTTCGAATTGAAGACTAGTAATGTCACTGCCCATGGGCTGATGACTGCACTAATGGTGGCCATACAAGTTGGAGTGATCTGTCATGTACAACACAATACATGACCTTGTCCCCCCCCACCAACCTCCACAGCAGACAGTTTGTTCTGCTTGTGTTGGTGGGATTGACTATAAACAAGAGTGCAACCTGAATACTACCAGAATTGTGCAGGACTTTATTGTCCAGACACATGGCACCACTGTACTTGTCCCTTGCTCAATCTGCATCAGTGGGCAAGCCTAAAAATCCTGTACTAATCACTGTCATGTGTGTGTACTACACTGCAATACCTCTCTTTATCCGGCCCCTCAAGTACTTCAATAACTCCATGGTTCCTTTCTATAATCAACAACAGCAACAATTGATATCTCTATGTTTCTACTAGTGAATTGATTATCTGCTCTGCTCCTCACCTGAGTGATGTCTCTGCGCAGTCCCTTGAGTGGGTTGCCATCTAATACCAACGACTTGAGGTTAGGCATGTTCCCAATCTCATAGGGTATGCTGGACACACACACACACACACACACACACACACACACACACACACACACACACACACACACACACACACACACACACACACACACACACAACAGTGGAGTAAAGTCATCTGACAGGCTCATGTCTAAATATTACAGGACCAAAGGTCCTTGCATGATTTATCCAGACATGTTTAACCTCCTCATTCACACCAAGATAATGAGGGCTGATGTTTGCATTCCAACACTGATACTAGCTTCATAAATGTGAGTAAGAACACTTAAAAAAATTTTTTTTATATAAAACAACAGCTAACCTAAACAGTATTTCAATTTTGAAATGACGGATGTTGAAGTATCATGTAAGTTGTCTCTATTACTCTAAATATACATTATACTTACCATATAGATAAATTATTGAGAGAAAGCTTTTATGCAGAAGGTATGAAATATGATACAAGCTCAATTAAAACAGGAATATTAAAACTTAATAAAACATTCCAAGTAAATTAAAAATGTTTTTTAAAATAACAAAAAACAACAAACAACATCACTGTAGAATATAGTTGCTTGGTTGCACACCACACCACACCACACCACATACCTGCAACTATCACTGTTCACTGCCTCACAATGAGCAAGAGCAGCTAGTGTGAGGAGTGCAATGTAATGAATGGCATGTTGCTCTGAACTAAACACACACCTTGTGGGAGACTAACTAACTGCAGTAGAGGGAAGCAGCTTCCAGTAAGTTACTTCGAGGGAATTAATCTTCTTATGATACTAGCTGATTATTTACAAAAGGCTTTAAATGATCCTAAATGCTTTCTTCTATGAAATTTTAAAATGATCCGAGCAATCATTTCCAGAAGTCTCTTAGTGGTTTGAGTTGGTCACTTTTGAGAAGAATGGATTATGAAGAAGAAATTCTTTAGGTGTATTTATAATCCTATGAATCAATCTCATATATGAAAAAGTACGTGGCATCTTAACATCATGGACGAGAGAATTAAGTGGAAGCAATGAATGACTCTCGGAACAGTCAATAAATGTCTTCATATGCAAGACAAACCATAAATAAGTGAATATTGTTATTCTAACAGCCTCTGGTGTCAACATACACTAAGTGAACCCATGGCACACTAATGAAGCACCTTGCCAAATATAATATCTCAATAGTGCGGATGGATGGATGGCTGGATGGATGGATGGATGGCTGGATGGATGGATGGATAGATGAACAGTCACATACCTGGTGATGTCATTGCTGGAGACGTCCAGTCTCTCAAGTGTTTCCACCTTCACTATGCACTCTGGAATGCTGTGTAAAGTGCACACATAGTTATGGTAGCATGGCAACCATAGGGGGCGTGGTCTGTGTACTACTATCTATATGTTGCATTAGTGTGGAGCATGCAGTTGCACATGCTTAGACAACAACGTCAGCATGTTGATGTAACACACTCAGGCTAGCTAGTGTCTGTTTGAGTCAAGGCTGGTTCACAATATGACGTTTGCTCACGTTTGCTCACCAGCCTGTGAACCAGCCTTAAGTTTGCATGTATGTGTGGTACAAAGCAAGTGTGTGGATATGTTTGCATATTCGTGCGTGTATGTGTGTAAGGAAGTATGACTGTGTGTGTTTGTGTGATGAATATTTGCATGTTCATGAGTGTGTGTAAGTTGCTGAGGAGCATTCAGCATTCCTTAAACGTACATATAAAAGAAGCACACAATACATATAGTATTAAACAAGTTATATTTGAGGAAATGATGTAAATTTGAATTATATTTATAAAGCATTTAATGATTAAATTACCATACACAAATTCTTTAAGAAACATGCCTCAACTCTATGAGTTGAGTTCAATACTTCACAGATAATTACAGCCATCTCCACACATTCCCTCACAGATAGAGATTGCTAGTGTATGCACCTTTATCATGTGAAATAAATAACCACAGGCTGCACAGATCTGTTGAATGTGGTCCCTTGCATGAACATAGGGCAACACCCACCTGGTAATCCTGTTGTCTCTGAGGTCAAGGTACATCAGTGAAGTGAGCTGTGCTAACTTCTGAGGCTCCAAGCTGCTCAGCCGATTGTTTCCGAAGTGCAGCTCCTTCATAGATCAACAACACTGATATAACTGAGAGTCTCTCAACGGCAAAACACAGAGTTATCATGATCTATGCACATTCAATGAGAGGGGTGGGGCAGGCATGAAAACATAGCCACTGGCTTATCTTAATTATGTTTTCAAATGAGGTTACAATCTCATGATGGTACATTAAAAGAGAGTATGAGATTTAACGGAATGGAGCATTTCACAAGAAAACAATTAGTTAAGCTCAATTTATCTGACACAAAAGGACACAGAGCATAATACAACACAACAAAACACAATATAGCACAATACAACACACAAAAAAAAACACTAGACAGACACTGTATACATTCAACATATTCTCAATATTCAGCCATAGTAGCAGCTGTAAAGATGTTCTGGTGCCTCTGAAACATTGCCTGGTATACGTTGTTCAAGTGAGTACACTGCAAACCAGGTAGGTTAACTACTTCCTTCTCATGAGAGTATAAAAAAAATGATTAAAAAATATATATATATTTTTTAAATCTTAGTTGTTATTTTGCTTTCAGTGCTCTGTGGCTCTTGGCGAAACAGAGGATGTTTGGGATGAGCATCACATAAGCTATTCGAGATAAGGCTGTGGCTCTCGTTTATACATGTATGAATGCCTATACACTTCAGTTCACACACCTTCAGTGTTGATCCATCTGCACAGCTCGGCAATTCAGTCAGTGCATTGTAGTTGCAATAGAGCACTTGCAATGCTGTCTGCTCACCAACTAGAAGGAAGAACAACAAGAGCACAACATTCACACAATCCATACAATCAATATATTACAGTACACAATGCTACATACAACATACTACAGTTCAAACATACTACACAGTTCATTCCTATTTCTAACAAACAACAACCAATACATATACCACTTCAATTTTTTTTTTTTTTTTTTAATTTCAAATTGATAAACTTGCCAGGGAGGATTATGAACTTATTAAACTCATTTCTCTAAGAGGCTATATTTTATAAATTTGAAGGTAAAAGTATGGACTTCTTTAGGCTCTTGCTTATGGTAGCTTATTATTTTTGTATCATACTAGGTAGCTTCATGCAGCATCCTATAAAAGAAATTGCTGTGGGAGCTAAAAAAGTGCATCTGGGATTAGAGAGTTTAGCCACAAGCAGTGGTGGTTGATGGTATGCAGTTGAACTGGAGTTCAAACTACATTCACTATCACAGGTTCCCCCTCCCTCTACTAAAATGTGTATTTTAATGTACTTGGCGTATTTAACTACAAATATTAGTTGTTGGTTTAACTGGTTGTCATCTGTACTGCCACCAATATTGAGTGTATGTGACAGAGAACTAATGCAGTCATGTGTACTAATGATACCCAAAGGTACAAATTGGATGCAAACCATGGAAAGTTTTCAAGGATTTAAATCAATTACAAGAGTCATGCTGTAATAATCAATTTGTGATAGAACTTAAGGTTAAGACAACAACAACATCATGACAACTACCTGAGGACTAACTCACTCACAGTGTGGAAGACTTGTCAGTTTGTTATTGCTCAATGAGAATTGCTTCAGATCTGCACAAGATACCACACAATGTACACAAAATTTTATATACAATATGAGAACAATTCGATATGAACAAAGAAATTGAAATTAATGCCAAATGGAGAAAAATGTCATGTGAATGAGTTGTTCTAATGTCTAGGTACTTTATCAGGTGCAAGGTCTGGTTCGCCCAAACATACAGACATATTAATATATAGAATCATATTCAAGTGTTCATCCATGCTCATAATTTGGAGCAGGATATAGACCCATCATGCATAGCATGTGCATTAAGGATACCAAATATTTATCAAGACCACCCAGGAGAGAAGAGAGCTCATTCATGGTTAGAGACATTGGCTTGCTACACATGAACACAAAAGTCCAGGACCTATTCCTGCCTGAGCATGACTATTTTTTAAGAGAAAAACAGAATTCACTAGAATAATAATTTTTAAAAAAATACAATTTTCACTATCATTCATTATGTCAAATGTGTGTGGGGAGGAGGGGGGGGGGGGGGGGATATTTTACACTTTATTTTACATATTTTACACATATATTTACATATTTTATACACTGCTCCATTAAACCACATTTGTAATGAACAAAGTATTTGAGGGCAGGTGTTATACCCACCACCATTGCGATTAATTACAATAAAATTTATGCTTCACATGTAAGTACATCAGTAATCAAGGAAGCTGTAAGTTAATGAAGTTGTGCTTGACAGGCCAATTGTTATAATTGTAACTATCAGTATTATTCAGCAATACAATAAAAGATATTATACTAACTTGCCAAGGAGCCAAGTCCTCCAGGAAGTGTCAGTAATCTGTTATTAGTGGCAGCTAAGACAGTGATACGCTTACAGCTGGTCAGAGAATCAGGCAGGCTGGTGAGCTGATTGTGAGAGACATCGAGCTCTTCCAAGTGAACAAAACTGCCAAAATCTTCTGGTAGGTTGCCTATTTTATTGTTGTCCAATTTGAGGAGTTGGAGGTTCACAAGATTGCAGATAGAAGCAGGAATGGAGCAGAGTTCATTGTGACTGTGGACAGAGAGGAAACAACAAAGCCAACAGTCAACAATAGACTACACACACAAGTAATAGCAGCAGTAGTATCAATAACATATAACAAGACACTCATAAAGAAGGTTTACTATTATGCTAAAATTAATATGGAGATTAATTAAATGGTTGTATAGCTATTGATATGCAAAAGAATCATATATAATTAAATGTTGTATTAGCAGGTACTATCACATAATCACACACAGGTGTGTATGGACACCAGATCACCTTAGAATTAGTCTCTTCATCTGTTCAAGATGGCCAAGAGCTTCAGGCAGGACAGAAAGCTGGTTATTACGCACCTACATACATACGATACTTTAGGTGTCTATCACGTTCTGTTGTACAGTGCAGTAACTAATCCATATACAGGGTTTCATCCAGGATTTTTCAAGTGGGGATGTCCAGCTAGTCTAACTAGCCAGATTCTTTACCTTATCACTGCCCTGGGAAAGAGTTTGACCAGACCCTTTCCTGATGTAGATATACTATTGTTACAATAACATAGTATTTGATCATTCCCACTATTAAGCTGATTTCACCCAATGATACTGACTCTGTTACTGTCCTGGCTTTAAAATTAAGTACTATTCCTAGCTACATGTACTTTGGTATTAGTAAAAATTAGTGGGAGGGGATATCCTCCCCATAGATCTTGAGTACCCCCTTGGATGAAACCCTGCATATACTCTCTAATGTACATGAACAGTGGCTAAATTGATAACAGAGTCATAATGAGTGCTCAATTAGTTTCTATTAGAACAAGAAATACCACCACAGAAGGTGAGAGTTTGCTTGTCTGGCCTTTGGCTTCATTGATTTGTCAGCTAATTTAATTATGCTTACTACATTAGTGATGGTTTTAGGTCAAGGTTTAACACATATTGCACACTCAATGAATCAACAAACTACTACAGAGCAAGCAGTGATAGTTTCTGGAGGGGGGGGGGGGGGGGGGGGGGGGAATCCCTCAAGGGAAAAGCTGTAACTGTTTTGGCCAGGTTGGTTGCCTAACTTGTTAGTTCAACTTTTTAGCAGAAGAATGAACTCTCATCACAAAAACTATCCTCTCCCTAATCTTTACATCATCTAGGATTTCAGTTCTTGGTAGGGAAATCCTGAAAGCTACAATAAAAAAAATTTATGCATGTATGCATGAGTTAAGTTTAACAACGTACATATACAATCATTCTGTTTAGTGGGCGTGTGTTGGCACACCCCAATCCTATATTGCCCTCTACCCCAAACTCTTCCTAACAGTACTTTACATGCAATAGGCACCTTTTAACACTTGACAGTGGTAACACTAGAGGTACAATATAGGGCTTACGTCCAGTACAGTGAGAGCACATAGCAGCCTGATGTCTTCAGGTATTTCCTTGATCTGATTAGCAGCAAGAATGAGTTTCACTAAATCCACCTGGTCCCACCACTTGTCCTCCTGACCAAATGAGACCGAACCCTCAGAAGTGGCTGCAGGGTCTGTGTTGATTTGCCACACACTGCTAGGCACAACCTTCATACACAAACACACACACACACAAATGTGATATGCGAGGCCATCCACATGACCAGATTCACATCATCATCATTTCCACTATAAAATTCGTGTAGATGCACCAATGGGAACTTAGCACAAACAAACATCTGGGCTGGGCTGGTTCAGGCTACATTGACTTTGTGACTACTTCAAAATGTTATGGTGGATGCCCAACTTCTTTTGCCACTACAAGCTGTGCTCCTGTTTCTGCTTAGGAATTTTTCCAAAAGTGGTAAGGGCAGAAGGGAAACTAAAAAAACAAACAATAGAAACTTATTCAACTCATTAAATACCTTAAACTGTTTTGTTTTGTTTGTTGCTTCTTCTTTTTTTTTTGTTGCTATTCACAGATCAGAAAATTGATCAGTGAGAACCAAACTTCAGCTAACAAGGTAATAGGATTAGAAGACTAACATGGCAGCCTCAGATTGGCGTCTGAATTAATGTGTGGTAGCTTGAGGCCAAAACAACTGGATTAGGGAGGTGAAGGCTCAAATCACTATTTAAGCATGAGTTACCACAAAGGTATGTAATATCCTACCAACCACATTCATTCAACTGACCTTTATTTAATAATCACAATTATAATGACCATCCCACCAGATAAAGAGAGAGAGAGAAGCATGCAAAATCCTGCACAACTGAAATTAAAGTTGGGTAAATTAATACTTTCATACAAACACTACACATTTCATTAAAACTTTTATTATTATCAAACATTGAGATCATTCCTCAAGTTCGGAGAATGTAAATTAGCTGTGGGTTAGACTATTATGACTAGTTAAGTACGGCACCCAATGATTTCATTACTCAGATACAGCATATGTTTAGGCCATTCCAATTTGAATATACACATACTTGTTGCAGGAAATTTTCCAACTTCAAGATTGAGTCGGTATGTAGATTTGAAAATGAAACTGGAACAGAACTTTAACATCAATTTTATTATAATGTTCTGAAATATAATGAATTTTAATAGAGAATTGTATTACATGAAAAAAGTGTATTGAATTAAAGTTCAACAATTTAGCCATATTTTTGGGATGAGAAGTAAATGGGATTTTTTTTTGTTGTTTTTTTCCATCTGCACAGTGTAGTGAAATGATTTGATACTGTCGGTGTTGCAGCAGAGAGAATTTCTTATTGAAATTGATGCTCCTTCAACTTCTCCACACCAGTAACACTCTTTTGAAAAATTGACAAGCTAAGCACTGATTCAATGCAACTGGAACAAGTAAACTTTTGTCCAACAAGTATTATCTTTAAGTGGACATGGAGGTGTGAACAAGGGCATCCCACATGAGAAAGACATTTATGAACCAGTACATTAGGTCAGGCATTTTGCATCATTTCAGCTCTGCAGTTCAAAAGAGAGCTTACGAGCTGCTGGTAGTACAGTCACTACAGCTATAACTATTTGTGTATTCAAGTAGACAATTTTTACTTTTAATGGTAAAACATTATTTCACCGACAAGTCACGAAATGCTTGAACTGGTGTTTACACTTTTCAACAGAATTTTTTGTTGTTGTTGTTTTTTTTCCTTTTCTGAGTAGGTTGGTCCACTGCACTTTTATATCAAGTTGGTGTGGCCTAATTACCTGCATATTGGATATTTGTGATTTGTCCTATGTTACCCATTAGGACCAACCAACTTAAAGGGAAGCAGCTGAGGTAAGGTAGTATAAACTCTACATGTTTAGCAGTTAGGACTAACCTGATGGCAGCATCTATTGAGGAGAGAGAGTATCAAAACCCTCTTGACCCCTCATAACAACCAATGATAAACCACTAATTGGGTTTGCATGACAACACTCATGAAATAGGTTGTTCCTCTAGGAAGTTAGCTGTCCATTCGGTTAAATTAGTCAAGATATTTCCAAAATCATGCCAAGACCCAGGAAAAACAACCTTTCAAAGAGGTCAGTAGTTTCTAGATGACTGGTTGATCAAGACATCAATTGGGTCCAAGAGAAAGAGCAAGGTCCACAGAAAGGTCAACGTCTAGACTTCAGAATAGGAAGAGAATGGAAGCAAACAGGGCTTCAAACAATGCCCTGGCTGATTGATAAGGAACCAACAACATCCTGCAGCAGCTATAGCTTGTGAAAGTCCTGAGCACAATGCAGCCAGATGGAGAAGAGACCAGGAACACACAGCAGCTCCAAGGGCAGAAGGAAACACTAAAAAAGAGCAGAAATAGAGAGTTCAGATATAGATCACACTCATCAACTGTTAGAAACAGGCTAAGTCCAGGAGCAAACCACCCAGCAATTAGGTGGAACAGAGCTACATTTACACATGATTTCACAATCAATCATCTCTTACAGCCTGGCCTAGATATAGGATTGTGGAGCAAGAAAATTTGAAAAGGAATCAGAGACTTGTGTTGTTCTGCTGGAAAAGTCAAATTGGACCACTTTTATCTCCACAATAGCCTCTCTCTGAACTACTAAAATGAGAATTTTTTGAAACACATAAAACACAACTCACAAATACCAAAAGAAATCTTTATTAACTAACTTCTGAAGTAGTGCTTGAGCAAGGATTTTGTCCAACCTCCAAAGTGCAAAGACAAGTTTACCATCTGATCAGCTCCATACAACCACTTCCAAATGAAGAAGCCAAGTATGTGCTGGCATACTTTGTGGGTGATGGAGAAAATGACAGGTGTGCAAATTTTCATCAGCTCAACAGAACCATAGTTTTTGACCTAGCAGACATGCTTCATGCAAACAAGCATTTAAATGTGCTTTTGAACAGGTACCTCAGGGTGATTAAAAGGTTGATATTTGTGCTGACAAGTGTCCTCCTGGTCTGTATGCAAGAATATTCAAAGTTATAAGTACCAATGAAGTTGAAAATATTTAAGTGGGAAAGAAGCATGAAGTGTGATATGATCATGATCAGACTTTCAGGGTTGGTGGGGCTACTCCCCTGGGCTGGAAACCCTAAAGTGTTATCATCTATTTAGCAAATGGGCAGGGAAAGAGTTTAATAGTGCGAGTACACTGTATCAAAATGAAAACATGCGATGTCTCCAAATATAAATGCCAGTGCTGTGTACCTTTACAAATCTAAACCTTAGCAAAGCCGCACATATCAGTTATTCCAGCTCACTTACTCTGGACATCAATTGAAGTGGTATTGCTTGTACTTGTGCTAGTGTAATGTAAAATAGGAGAATTATTATGGCTCACAGACACACATTCTATGTGATATGAGGACCTGCACAGCCACCATATTGTTGGTATTGGTCAGCATTAGCATCTGGTTCCACTGGAATGGCACAGTAAACACAAATAAGACTTAACAGAAGCAATTCAATTAGCTCAAATGTATCAGACGGCAGACATGGAAGTCTGCAATTGCTACCAGTGTTAATGGATAATCGCATTCCTTTGGGACAAACTTGGTACGCCGAGGATACCAGACACTTGAAATCATATTTTGGAAGGTGTGGCCTGGGTACAGTACATGCTGCCTGCACACAGGGAGTCAAGGTCAAGCTTCAAAAAGAAGCAACCAGTGACACTTAAACAGACAGAGGTAGCCCATGATCTGGTTCACCATCAGTGTAGATCATCAAAATCTTATTGATGAGGGAGAAGCTGAGATAGAGCACAATTAAACCATATGTCTTGATGGAGAAGGTGCTTCAGTTAGCATTCAACATTCACGAGCCATGATGTGGGAGGTGGACCAAAACAGGAAAGCTACTTGTCATGGCCTAAATTAGAAGTCTGTCCACATTACAAACCAGTTTGTACCTTTCTTCAGCAACACCAGGTTTCAACATTTTCTTGCATCCACACTGGCATATAGTGCTAAATACACTCCACATTACCTTCGTGGGCTGAGTAATTGGCTTGGCTGATTAAGAGGTTTGCATTTACTTGGTATAGAAATAGTATTTTTTAATTTGATTGTGTGCTACTTTAGTCTGTCATTTCCCCTTTAAAATATCATCGCACAACCTGAGGAGTGAAGAGGAAGAGAGCTGTTAGTAGATGAACTCCCAATAGCACATCAACAATAAAGCCACAGGAAACTTTACAGAGAACCCTCTGGGATGTAATCTGTTCTAGTGTGGATGGGTAGAACCAGTTCAAGACACAGATTAAACAGGTTTCAGTGCACAGTGTGGACAGGCCTTAGGTATGCAAATATTAAAAAATCGCTGTCAAAGGAAGCTGATACGTATGCTGGATGATTCAGCAAAGAGGCTCAATATGGTCCTAGCTTTTATTCCACTAGTCGTAGCCTTTACTTTAGTCATTGGACCCTTTATCTTATATATCCTAGGAAGGACATTCACAGGAATTACCGGATGCTACTAAAATTGTTAAATCCAGATTTGTTTAGGCCTAGAAAATATATCTTCGTGCAATCCTTCCTCAGGCAGTTCTTAGACCTGCACTTTTCTACTATAATACTAGTGCACCTAACAAAACAGTGAAAATTAGACAGATTTTAATTTAAACTTTGACAAGAGCGTTGATAATACTGCTCAATTAAACTGCAACAATGGGAGGATCCAAATAACCTTAACCCAAGAATAAGCTAATGATATTCAACATTACCAGACATGCCAGTGTGTTGCATTTAGCTAGTGGCTATCTACCAGTGCCAGACACAGTTTTTGCATACATGTAGTTCATGCACAAGCTCTGGAGGAATCTCTACAATCAGTAAATTGTTACAGGAAGGTTTTCCAACTGGCCAATTTCTCTACACACCATGAGCTTACCACCATTAAATAGAGTGAATTATTATTAGCTATGAACCTCCAATGATCTGTTGGACAAGTTAAGCTGGCCACTCTTCCGGGCCTGCCTGAGAACCGCTGGAGACACCGGTGACTCCAACTGCGCAGTCTTAGCCGCTGACCTCAGGAAAGCGGGACTAGGTTTAAGATTTCCTCTCTTCATATTTGCTGCTCTCAAGGTGTCTGCCAGCTACCCACGATCAACAGCCGAAGTGGTGGAGGACAGGTTACGTGATTGTTGGCTCAACCAACACTCCGTTTCCTGGTTACACCGTTACACCACGTTTACATATATTGTTTGTTCGGTTACGCGAACAATTCCACACCCCCACCCACGAAGAAAAAACGCTCTAATTCGTATGTTAGGTACAAATACCAAAACATGAACCTCATCACAAGTTTAAAACCAAAGTGACGCCAGGAATTGGTGAAACGGAGGAACTTGGCAGGGATAAAACATATAAAACAAATCATGGTTACATGATTTACATTGACATAAGTCATATAATTTTTTTTAAAAGGATGCCGGTGTCAGAGGTGTGAGTGACTCCCCAGGTGTGAGTGATTCCCCAGGTGTGACGCCTAGGCATGAAGACCCCCTCAGGCGTGGGTGACTCTCCATGAATAAACCAAAAAAAACAAAAAAACAATGATAATAATAGCTAATAATAAGTTTTAAAAAATAAGAAAAGAAAGAAAAGAGAGAAATAAAGGAGTGAGCCTTGTCTATGCTGCCTATTCAGAAATTTTAGGAACACAGTCCTAAGATCTATCTATTGGCACTAGGCTGCTTGTGTTTAATATCCTGATTCTCATTCACCTTCCTTATCAGTGTTGCCTTTGTTCAGCAAACTGATCCTACCAATTGAATTAGGCTCTCACTTGAAGAACAGTGATGAAGGCATAGCCCCTGGGGATGCTAATGATGATTGTGAAGATGTTGATGATGACACCTTTAATTGGAGTCTTGCAAATATCCTTCAAAATGCGGAGCATGTTCTATGTCAAGAAGAAAATTCATGAAATGGCAGAGGCAAATATCAAGGCACAATAAAAAGAGAGACAAACTTGATTATGACAGAAAACATTCTGATCTCAAGTAATACACAAACTTATTTCACTAAAGTCATTCTGTTCTTAATCATTATTATTTTTCAGATATTTGTTCCAGGGACAATGGTCCTCCTAAAAAAACAGCAAGAGAGACTCCAAAAAAAGGAGATAAAATGAAACAGCGATGGCTTGGTCCATACAAAGTCAATAAAAACTTGGAAAATGGTGTGTATTGGTTGGAGAACAAAGAGGGTGCAGTGCTGAAAACTACTGTCAACCAATGCCGTTGGAAGTTATATATATAGCTGATGCAGAGTTAATAACAAATATTATGCTCTATAATTGTACATCATACATTTATCATTCACACTACAGCTATCTGTAGGATCTCATCCAGAATCTAAAGATATTTCAGAGCCTAAACCCAAAAAGATGGTATAATGAGCTGTATTCTTTTCTTTGGAAAATATGACTGGTTTGACTGCAATATAATTAATGTTTTTCAGAGATTTGAGAAGCAGCATTGCAAGACCAGTATTGGATCATCAAATGTACCAATATCGAAGGTGTCCAAAAATAGAACATCATAAGTACCAGTAAGTTTGGTTGGATATCCTTGTTTTAACATTGGGAAAATATTTGTGTATCTATTCATTTATTTATACAGGCAAAGGTGCTTAAGATGTGGAAGACTCTGTAACAGGGAGACTTGCTAACGGACACATTTCTCGGGCACAAGAAATTCTGAAAACACAATTTCCTCACCTAGGTGTTTACAATGTACCCTGCTATCCCAAAATAACGGTTCAGTGTGGTTCATGGGTAAGCAATACAGATTCACCATATAAATAAGAACCATTGGGTTACATCACACAGCATTGGCCAGAAAATAATGGCATATGATAGTAAATTTTGTGGAGGTGATTTATCACCATCACTGACAAATCAGTTGGCTGTAATTTACAGCAAGCTACAGAAAAAAGGCGAGAAAGAAGTTCCAACGTTAACAGTAGACATCCCTTCCATACAACAGCAAAAGGGTAATTCTGATTGTTGTGTTTTTGCTATTGCCTTTGCTGTGCATGCTGCCCAAGGAAATACTATTGAAGAGATAAAATTTAATCAATATGAAATGAGAGAGCATATAGTAAATTGTTTCAGGAATGGACTATTTACTCCATTTCCAACTGTTTTGAGAATATCTCCAAGATTGAACAACTTTCCTGGCAAAGAGATTGAACTGCATTGTACATGTGGAATGCCAGAGACATTTGACGACATGGTTGAATGCGACCTATGTGAAAAATGGTTTCATTTATCATGTGAGGGAATTATATCTACTCCTGCAGTTGATGAACAGTGGTTGTGCGAGTTCTGCACTGTATAGCAGCTACATATTTTTATCAGATAACTATCTATTTATGCCATATCACAATCTTTGAAGTAACAATTGAACATCACACATACATACACTACCAGCAGACTTGTTAATTGAGAATATGCTTACTATGAACTTTAAGTTACGATTAATGTCACCTTATATGCTTATTGATATTTCTTATCATAAGTAAAGCTTGTTTATTTTACTTATATGTTCTTAAATTATTCCTGTTTAATGTTGAATTAATACATTGGTCATATTACGATTCATTGATTATCAGTTTGACTTTATTTTTATCGATTTCTAGTGTTGTAAAAGAAACTCTTACTTCTTGATATCTGCAGGCAAAGTATTAAATCAACTTGATTGTCAAGGGGGGGGGGGGGGGGGAGGATCTACTACTGCAATATGGTCACTAATGAAGATGGTGCTTTAACAATATAAACAATTATGGTTTTTGTCTGTCATCTTGCATCTTAATGTGGAGTGATATGATTTAGAGGGAAAATTGGATCCAAGGATACTATCTTAAGGGGGTCATTGATGCCTGGGCATAATTGACTGGGGTGACATCATGGAACTGGAGTAGCTCTTAAGTCTTGATAAATTATACTTTCATACATCACCATATAATCAATCATGATTTAATATTTGAAAATATTAATAGCTCATTAATGAGTATGCATAGGTTATACAGGTAGAAGCTTTCATGAAAATGGGTTATTTTTATAATATAGAATAATATGTAGACCATTTTAACAGGAAGGGAATACTACTTAAATCATTAAAGAAAAAGTAGGTGGAAATGCAAGAATAGAATAATTGGTATAGATAAGAATAATTAATCAAGACTTATATAGTCTTACTGCCTAGATGAGTGACTCATGTTCAAGCAACAGCTACCATGGGGTGAAGAAGTATGTATATCTATGTTAGTCTATGTATTTATATACTTGAGCTATATCACTGTATCATTTATGTAGCTACTTGATCATAATACCTTTTGTTCCACTATTGAAATTATGTTTTTGGGCTTCTAGGATGGAGGATGTGGAAATTTGACTACCTATAGCTATTTACTCACATTATTATTTGTTTATCTATTCGTATGTATGTATGTATGTATGTATGTATGTATATATATATATATATATATATATATATATATATATTGTATGATTTCTTTTCCATTTATTCATTTTTTTTTTTTTTTTTTTTTTTTTTTTTTTTTTTTAAATAAAAAAAAAAAAAAATATATATATATATATATATATATATGCTAGCAGCATATACCCAGCGTTGCCCAGCCCATTTCAACATGAAACATTATAGAAGCCACTCAGATTCCAGCATGGTTGGCCCTTTAGGCAGTCAGCCATAACTACTTCCTGTGATGCCTACGCACACATACTCACAAACCAAAATGTATATTAAAGTGTGTTCGCAGATCTAACTTGTTAAGTCCAAGCGTTATTCAGAATATCTTTTTTAGCACTTTTTCGCTTTACACAGCAATGAAAAGAGGTGTAGCCAGGAGGGATTCCACCCATGTCACTCCAAATGTCAAGTTGTTTATGCATGCCATATATTAAGTCTTGTTCCTCCAACGGTTTGTCTGGTCAAAGTACCATTTTTGGCTTCTTTTTAGCCTGACATTAAAACAGTAGAGGGTGTGGTATTATATGTCTATTTAAAACATTCCACAGATTATATCAATTCCAAATATGTATGGGTTCATGTGTCTAACTCCCTAGGGTTTTTTTGTTGCTAAAGTACCATTTTTGGCATTTTTTGGCCTTACACAGGGAAAGGAAGAGGTGTGGTCAAGTGGAACCCAGCCCAGGTTAATCCTAGATTGAAGTTGCATATGCATACCAAGTTTTAAATCTGTTAGTCCTATAGTTTTTCTGGCCAAAATACCATTTTTGGCTTTTTCTCGGTACCATGGTAAAACATTTTCCAAAATTTTTAGCCCATGTTTTAAGTTGGGTCAAAACCTATCATCATGCCGAGTTTCAGAAAAATCCATGAACTGGTTTGGCCAGAATGATGGTACAAACATACAGACAGACTGACAGAGAGACAGATTGACAGAGAGACACACAGAGAGACAGACTGACCGAGAGACACACAGAGAGACAGACAGACAGACAAATTCTGTTTTTCCCCAGACATGCCACCTGGCCAAAAACCATCTCAGGGTGGATCTCCTCCATCCCTGAAAGTTTGGTCAAAATCTAACAGAAAAATTTTGAGAACCGGAGGAACATAGTTACATAGTCAGTTACATAGTTAGTTACATAGTTACATAGTCAGTTACATAGTTACATAATTACATAGGTCTTCTAATATATATACTGTTTTTTTATTTTTAGGATGCCTATTGCTATATCATTAAAATATTGATACAAAACTATAACTGGTAAATTAAAAGTCTGATAAAAGCTACAAGATGATGAGAGGACATCCTGTAGGAATTGTAGCTATCAGTGCATGAGCTCTGATACATTCAGTCAAGGAGAGCAATAGAAGTTACTCACACTTAGGCACCAGTGAATTCTGGGAGTCACTGGTGCCTAGGGGAGTCATTTATGCCTATGCATCATTGACTCCAGGAGTCACTTATACCTAGGCATGAGTGAGGGAGTCACTGACACCTAGGCATGAGTGACTCGGGAGTCACTCACGCCTACAACACTGTCGTTCCATTGTCTGTGATGATTCAGCTTTTTAAGCAATTCACTGCAGATTCCAGGAGAGGAAGTAGAATGTTGGTAATTTTCTGCTTCCAAAGGTGAGGGAATAGAAGCATGATATCTACAGCAACAGTTGGTAAAATGGCCAAGAGTGCCTACTTCTGGAGTAGCAACACAATGGAGAAACTTTTCCCTCTAGATATATTGTGAGAGAAGCATACTTTGCTTCCTTCCTATTATGTGCCTAAAAAAACCCAGTTGGAGAGTTGTAGCAGATGGATAATTCTAAAATAGAAATTTCCTCCTTCCTTACCATTACCAGATCAGGTCTATGGTGGTTGGAGATATATTAGGAGGGAAGGTAGCTGGGGGTGAGGTGACTGCCAGCCATCCTGGGAGGTCAGTATAGATTGGATTGGTTTGACTTCAGGAATTTATTTAGGAAGAAAACAGGCTTGTTCAGAACCGAGTATGTCTCCAAGTCAGGCCACCTTAATTTAGGGCACAGTGGGACAGCTTACATGGGGCATACAGTAGGGGTGGAGGAACCACACAGCTCTTATGATGCATCAATCTTGTAGCACCTGCTCCTCAAGTTCAAGTGTAGGTAGAGTGTCAGTACTCCCATGAAGGAGGAATTACAGCTGACCTCAGGGGAGACCTGATATAATCCCATGCTATGCCAGAACTTACATTTAGGTTCTTGGACAACAATATGTTTGAATTTAGACTGGACTGATGACAATCTAGTTTTAGTTTTCCATCCCAGAACTTTGCATGAGATCGGACAATCATCTTGGAGCACTTTAACTTAATAATCTCCTGCAATCCTGTCTATCAGATGAGGTGGACTTTGCCACTTGTGAAAAGATGGTTATTTAACTCTCTGGTATCACAAGGCTACTTTTCACTATGTCCATGGAACACTTGAGTTTCTCTTTCTCTACCCAGTGGGGGAGATAGGGTAGGTGGATGAGGTCAGGGTGGAACAGGACAGCGAGTAACACATCTTGGTAACCTCAGCCAGAGCTTCAGAAACTGGGTAGCCTTAGCCTGCAACCTTTTAATGATCAAACGGCTATACTTGTTGACAGAGAGATGGAAGAGTGATCAAATGAGTTAGTTTTTATTTTTATATCCATCTACTTCTAAATAGCTCTTAATCTGTGCATGTATGCCCACTATACATCCTTCGCTTTTGATGCTAAAAGTTAGGAGTATTAAAAGAATGGAAATCAAGCATAGCACCCACTCATGCAGTTTTTATATTTGGAGATGTCTTATTCAAATTGTAATAGACAAAGGTGAAGCCCAAAAAAAAGCCATTTCAGGCTGATTCATAGGAGCAGCTGTATTGAAAAATCCAAAGGGAAGTTACATTCTTTTGACAGTTCAGTGTGCACATAATTTAACACATAACAAAAATTAACTCAGACTTCTCTGATAAACAACTTTCTGTGATCTGCAAAATTTCAGGTTGCAGGAGAATTAATTTTGAAGGGAATGGAATAAAAAATTCTAGCTAAATAGGTAATAGATTATAAACAGACCAGCGAGTCAATGCTTACGGTTTGCTCGAACTTTTTGGGTCATGCATACCCAAACATTTTGAGTATTGCATACCCAAACATTTTGAGTCATGCATACCCAAACATTTTGAGTCCACCACGCTTACCCAAACTTTGGGTTTGGAACTTTGGGTGTGGTTAACAGGAAAAATGGGTTGTTGTTGTTGTTGTCTGTCCACCATTAGTAAAGTTGAAGATGACCCATCAGTCTCGGCTCACATGTTGGCGAGGGATGTGCTGGTTCTCAGAGAGCACTACAGAAGAACGGTGAGTGGCTGTAATGGAGTGCTGTACATAAAGGACGGAGCTCTCCACCACCAGGTTCTGTGTGGGAGTAAGTTGTGCTGTGGGTGTTGCAGTATGCATTTCCAGCTCTCCAACATCAAGGCGATTGAGATAGTTCAGAATGAGACATATTCGGTACCACCTACTGGATCTGAGAAGCAAACCACCCTCTATTTTCGACCTGGTCTAAGAATCACCATGGAAGAAAATATTGGACCACCCACAACCATGTTGGTAGCCATTCCTGAGGCTGAAATGTTTTATACAACACTGAAGAGTGCATGTGGATTGATGGATTGAGATTTAATATTTAAAAAAAATATATATATATATTTTAATTCAGACATGTTTGTTCACATTATGACAAATATCCATCTTTCATTTTTGATGGTGTCTCTTGGACTCACTCCCTAGCATTGACTGAGATAATCATGTATTGTATCACACTCGGTTTATTTCATTATTTTATAGTCAACCTAATTCAGACATATACCAACACTAGATGTTCCGTTCATGTTAATTTCATTTAACTTTTCATGTCAGATGGGGAAATGTTGGCTTCATTTCAAACAGTTCCTTATTTACTTTTGTAAACAGTATTGTATGGGTTCAAAAATGTTCATATAGTGTGATACCTTTGGCAAATTATTTTTAGTGTAGGTAGTTAAGGTCGGTAAATCACCAATCAGTTTTTTTTTTTTTTTTTTTTTTTTTTTTTTTTTTTTTTTTTTTTTTTTTTTTTTTAAAGAAGAAAGCCTCTGCACAGCTGAGGATAAAACTTATTGCCAGTGAAAAATAGAAAAAATATATATACCAGTGAAGGTACAATTAGTCTAGTTAATTGTATAATGATATACTGCAGATAAACCAACCCATTTTTATTTAGTTTTCATGAATGAACTCTGGTTACTCTCCATTATATCAATTTAATATTGATTGATTGAAATTATTTTATCTTTCAGAAAGGATTGCACAGAAGCTCAACAGATTAACCTATGAGATGTGCTTCTCAACTGGCCCTCAAAGATTATATTTTTATTCCTTCATTCATTTTTATTCACACCTTTTCCTGTGGGTGTGTGATGTTACAAGTGCCAAAAATTGTACTTCCTCAAAACCGGTAGACCTGAGCTAACCCAAATTTTTGGAGACGATGCTTACCCAAAATTTTTGAGCTGATGCTTGCCCAATCTTTTGGAGTCCATGCTTTAATGTCCAAAGTTTTTGACTAACAAGAAAAATGGGTTGTTGTCTTCCCTCCATCAGTAAAGTTCAAGAGGACCCATCAGTCTCTGCTCACGTATTGGCTAAGGATGTGCTGGTACTCAGAAAGCACTACAGAAGGACGGTGAGTGGCTTTAATGGTGTGCTGTACATACAGGACGGAGCCCTCCACCACCAGGTCTTGTGTGGGAGTAAGTTGTGCTGTGGGTGTTGCAGTATGCATTTCCAGCTCTCCAACATCAAGGCTGTTGAGATGGTTCAGAATGAGACATTTACTTTACCAAAAACTACCCTCTTTTTTCGACCTGGTTTAAGAATAACCATGGAGGAAACTACTGGACCACCCACAACCATGTTGGTAGCCATTCCTGAGGCTGTCATATTTTATCCAAAACTCCTCAGTGCATGTGGATTGATGAAGGATTATGAATTTTAGTGATATATTCTTGAGATTCATTTTATTATTTTTTAAAAATATTTTTAATTCAGACATGTTCATTCACATTGTAACAAATATCTATTTTTCATTTTTAATGGTGTATCTTGGAGTCATTCCCAAGCATTGACTCAGATATTCTTCGTATTATATCACACTCAACTATTTCATTATTTTATAGTCAACCTAATTCAGACATACTGACACTAAATGTTCCGTTCATTTCATTTAACTTTTCATGTCAGATGGGAAATGCTGGCCTCATTTCAAACTGCTCCTTATGTATTTTTTGTAAACAGTATTGTATGGGTTCAAAAATGTTCATGTAGTGTTTATGATGTACTTAACAAGCAATAGAATAGAAAAAATATATATACAAATGAAGGTACGATTGATCTGGTAGTATGGTAGTAAAATAATATACTGCAGATATACCCGTTTTCATTTTACAGTTTTCAGTTAACAGGTTTTAAGTTTATGTTTTGATTTGAGATAAACTTTTTTTATTTATTTTTTTAAAAAATTTTAAGCTGTGTGCTGAATTACTGGGCTTCAAAACTGACTCCCTTAAATATTCTGCCAGTCTAGCTCAGTAATGATTATGAACAGAGTGATATGATAATGGCAGAATATTTACATACAGCTAAATAACCAAAGGGTAGTTCAACAAAATCTTTAGTCAAGCCGAATATTTGTCATTCAACCAATTTCCTTAATGTGAAAAGTAGTTCAACCAATCTTGAATCAAACCACATTTCTGCCGTTGAACCAGCTGTGGTTCTCTCATCTCAGGGAAACTGACTCTAGTCACAGGAGCAAGAATTCCAGCAATATTGCAATATTCTCCTCAACTGGCTGGAGTTATTTTTATGTATTTTTTATTTTCAGTGGTGAGATTCCCAATAACAAAGATGTTGGGGCATTAGTAGCTAAGTGCAGAAATTCTGACACCTTTGGCACTTTGGGGCTGTGTTTGGTAATCTGGACTACATGTTGAGGTGTAATATATAAGAGGAAAAGGGACAGGAACCTAGTTAAAGTAATTTAAACTATGTCAGCAATGAAATAGCTAGTCTGGCAAGCTGATTGATGAAAGGGAAATTTCCAGCCAAAAACCAGCTCACTTATGATCTGCTGTTTTACTTAATCATGGGTTAAAAGATAAATAATTAAAAGCAGATAAAGAGAAAAAGAAGCAACAACCTGGCCATCAGCACTTGTGGTCAGAGGAGGTTTTGAAACAAGAACAGCACAGCAGGAAGAACAAGAGCAAGATTCCCAAGAAAGTAACATTTAGACTCTGAATTCGTTAAAGTTTACAGGTAAAAACTGATTTAACATTGCTTCAGTCTTTAATTAATAGGATGCTCTGTAAAAGTTTGTATTTGATTTATATGTCTCACTTATTTTCATGTAATCTCACCAATAACAACTAACAAACAGACATTCTCATTAATTTATTTCAATTGGACAATCCTGGTCATTCACATTCCCAAGTAAGAATTCTTCCCCAGAGCACACTGGAAATGGAACAGATTAATCACGTATGAGGACCTCAGAAACTGAAATAAATAAATGTATGGGGTTCTCAGAAGATTGGAATAAAGCTTCACTTGTTCCCCAGCTCCAAATTATTATTGGTCTACATTTCTGTCCGATGACTTACCAATTTGACGACCTTTACATAATAAACACTGGACCAGTTGATTCGACATTGCTAGAGATCCTGCTGATCTTAAGATGGCTAGTAAAAGGAAAGTTTATGTTGTTGGAGTTGGAATGACCAAGGTAAACAAGAACTTCCAGGTTTTAGCTATTCAGTGAGGTACTGTTGCTCCTATATGTTAGCTATGTAGCATTATTTGGACTTGAACCTCTTGGCTGACTATACTCAGATACAGTGTGCTGTACTATGTTAGAGTGGTGTGAGAAATAATATGGTTAGAAAATGGTTGGTGGACCATAAAGGAATTATAACTAGTTATCTATAGCTACCCAGCTATGTGTAATGATGTTTATTATCTATTTTCTTTGTTTATTTTTTATAAATGAAGATATTTTCCTAGCTAGAGATTATGATTGCAGTAAGAACCAGGGTTAAAATCAGTTATAATTAATTTTGTAATCAAAATTAAAAGCAAACATAAGTTTGCTTGCTCTTGAGGTTGATGTATGTTGCAATTGATCTGAAACCAATTTATACTCTTTGTTATTCCACTGTGATATTGTAATATGTAGCTTTATGTTTAATCTTATAATAAGATAAAGGTTTAATATTGTATATACTATTTAGTAACATGTTTTTGATGGTGCTGATATGCAATTTATTGCAACCTATTTGACCTCTTCATGAGGGAAAGAGCTGGCATGAAAGTTACAGGCTTCTTAAAGGTGGGAGGGGTCTCATGTAAAATACCGAGAAAAAATTTTTTGGTTGAAAAAGTTCTTGGGTACTCCAAAATCATATAAATTTTTTGGGAAGATTTTTTTAATACCATTCTTCATGACAAAAAATAGGCTTTATTTCACTGCAATTTACATCCTGTAAAATTGACATACTGTTGTGGTCGAATTTTGGTTATGCCACTCATATAGCTGAGTAGGATCCTGTATCTTGTTCACTGCACAACTCAGTAAGACCACCCTCACATTTCTGCCGAACCACCTCCAGAACCAAGATGTAAGTTGGCAATAAGCAATGAATTAGTACCTCCTAAATATCATAAAGTCAGCTCAAATTAACTTGCTTCATCATACTCATGATCAATTTCATCTGGTAGTTCACCTTAGCATTGCCTATAACTGAAATAAGCTGTTTGTATGACCCATAGGTTCAGGCACACTGCCTGTAAACCCTCATGGTCTGTGGTATATGATTTTAGAGTGCCCAAGGAACTTAGTTTAATATTTTGCACAACTTCTTTAGGAAAGAAAAGGATGTATCTTTATTTTTTTGCCAAACTTATGGGAGGGGGGGGGGGGGGAATTCCATTTGTTCAGAGCGGCTAAGTACAGCAATGTCCAGTTACTGATACAAGAGAAGAAAGAAAGGAGAGAGGAATGAAATATAGATTAACTACATGTTAGGTGATCCTAATCCTGTTCATCTATACCCAATGCAAAGACTAAGGTAGATGGCAACAGACACTGTGTGTGTGAGTAAGGATGGCTCTGCCCACCAGCGATAGGATAATCTCATAGAAATGTTCAATAAAAATCTATTTTAGTATTAAAGGTTGAGTACTGAGACAATGCATTGCTGGACTACCACTAGATACACAAATATTGTAGGCCAATAAGTTTAGTGTGCTCTTCCAAAATAGAAGAAGATGATAATGGAAAGTACTGAGCAAAAAAAGTGGTTTTGATAAGTTCCAATGTCATCTTTGGGTCACTATGTTTGCAAGGACTATGAAGACTTCATAACCTTTTTGCAGAAATGAGATCCATGCTATTGACCTTATAGCATCATCATCTCTGGGAAGTAAGTATTTCTGCTATCTCTAAAATTTATGAAGGAAAGAAGAAGAAAAAAGTTAAAAACATTTTTTTTCTTTTTTTTTTCCTTTTTTTATTCCCATTTTTTACTTCAAAAAATGGGAGTAAAAATTGATCTTATTTTTACCAGAAGGTTATGAAATCTTCATAGTCCATGCAAACATGAAGAGGTTAAAGTGTGGACCACATTTTCTCACACACTCTCTGCAAACATTTTCTCTGCATCACTGGGTTTTAATCTGACCCTAAATATGTATTAGTTATGATCTATGATTGGGGGGGGGGGGGGGAAGTGATAGTAATTTCATTTTCAATGGCTCCATGATTCCCATTAAGCTTACACGAAATACTCAGGTCTAATAATATGTGCTTTCATGTGTATTAGTTTATTCACTCAGTTGTTCCAATAATAAAATGAGCAGTTAACCCAAACAATAATTTGTATGCTTCTTTAGTTTGAGAAGCCAGGGAGACGTGATGACTTTGATTATCCAGACATGGCCAAGGAAGCAGGTACAGTGTATGTATCCATGTACACTTCATGCATGTGTTCTTTGTGTGGGTGTTTACAGTTTCTTGGGTATGTTGATAGTATTGCAATTTGCTTTTTATTTGCATGATTTTGGTGATTAATTTTTACTGTAATTTCTCTCCCCCCACCTCTCCTAGCAACCAAGGCCATGGAGGATGCTGGTGTGTCCTATTCAGATATTGATCAAGTTACAGTTGGCTACTGTTATGGTAAGAGGGGATGGTACAGAGAGAGCAGTGGGTGTGATTGTATGGTCCTGACATTCTGGGCATGTCCTCACTGAGTTACAGAATACACACTGTAGACAAACCTGCCTCAATCCACTGTGATGTGGATCAGCCTGTCATATATGGTGTGCTCACTAAATGAATCAAACCTCATTTCTAGTCTCCAAGCTCATCTTCATCAGGCATCTATTAATGCTCCTGAAAACCTGTTGGGTTGTCATGGGATCCCATGGATTAGGATGTAAACATCACCACTTACATTAGAGGATTGGTCATGTATGAAATACTTCCACCAGCCACTTTAATTCTCTTTGGTTTCCCTGAGGGTGAGGAACTCTAATTAACATGTGTAAGGGAAGGAACAGCTAATTCATACCACTATCTGTTTGCTGTGTTGATATTCTGATCATCATAAGAACTTATTTTATTTCTGTGGTCTGTACAGGTGACTCCACATGTGGACAGAGGGCAGTCTATCAGCTGGGCATGACTGGGATCCCCATATACAATGTACACACCTGTTAATGTACCATGTGGTGGATGACATAGGGGTATCATTATTTGGTTTAGTTTCGTATGTGCAGTACTTCAAACAGGTCAAACACAATGACCAACCTGAATGACTGTGTGGTGTCCGTGTGTGTGTATAAGTTAGGCCAGTATCTTTAAATCGCCAAATGTTGAGGTTGGAGTATCCTCTAGCTATCTCACATCCTGTATAGAGAGAGGGAATGGAGTGTCAATATTTGTTTAGGTCATCTTTTTTCTCACTTTCCTTTTCCTTTAGTCATTTTAGCATTCCTTATTCATTCATAAGTTTTTTACATCCCCCTCCCCCGTCCCACCCTCTCTTCCCCCACCCCCTTTTGTCCCTCTCCCCCCCCCCCCCCTCCTTTCCTCCCAGGTGAACAACAATTGTTCCACAGGGTCCACTGCACTAATTCTGGCCAAGCAGTTGGTGGAAGGAAACTCGGCGGACTGTATCCTTGCCCTCGGCTTTGAGAAGATGGAGAGAGGAAGTCTAGGCTCTCATGTAAGCCAAATAGAGTAATCTCTTCTTTTTAAAATTTTTTATTAGCTTAGTGACGTAAACACACATTATAAAGTTCTTTTAGAAATAGATGATATCAATAGAAGTATGATTGCAGCATGAGTAATAAACTATACCACTCTCATGCTTAAACACGATTTGAGTAGTCACCCCCAGCATTCTCTCTCTCCTCCCATCCTTCTGTAGTTTCCAGAGCGCACCAACCCTGTTGCCAAACACGCCATGGTGCTGGCCTCCAAGTATGGGATAGCTCCAGCGCCGGTCACCCCTCAGATGTTTGGGGCTGCTGGCAAGGAGCACATGGAGAAGTACGGTGAGTGGGTGTGGCTTAGTCAGTCACACTGCAAGCATGCATCAGTGGTGGAGGGGGAAGGGTTTGAGGGGAGGGAAAGCTAGATGCAAAGGTTATGTGGATCCATTTGCTGTGTGTGAGATGTGAGTGAGTGTCTGGCAATACAGTACATACAACAGGTGATGGCATGCTTCACCTTCACCAGGGGACAGTTCTGTGCGTTGACTTGTAATAATATGATATATAATTTATTGTAGGTGCAATGATTGGTCATGTAATATATGTTTAGTTGATTGCGCGCGCACACACACACACACACACACACACACACACACACACACACACACACACACACACACACACACACACACACACACACACACACACACACACACACACACAATTTCCAGGTACTACGGTGGATCACTTTGCCAAGATAGCCTACAAGAACCATCTTCACTCTGTCAACAATCCCAACTCACAGTTCCAGGTGAAGTACACCCTGGAGCAGATCAAGCAGTCTCCCATGGTCTACTTCCCTCTCACCAAACTCCAATGCTGGTAGGAGGGGGCACTTGTCAGGCTCCATGCAGTATTTACACCCACTAGGATTGGAGGGTGTGCATACTGCACCTTCATCAACCACAATACAGTAGCATAATGCCTGTGGTACAGTTAGTGTGGAAAGGGGAACTATCCCCCCCTTTTCTTGGACTGAGCTTTTATTATTTTTGTTCTACATAATGCTATTAGCAAATCTGACCTGTGCCTTTTATCCATCCATCTTGTGTTGCTTGTCAGATCAAGCCATCACATTTCTCTGTGTATTTGCTGCTGCAGTCCAACATCTGATGGGAGTGCAGCTGTCGTGGTTTGTAGTGAAGGGTTTGTGAAGAGGCATGGGCTGGAAAGACAGGCAGTGGAGATTCTGGCCATGGAGCTAGCTACAGACCTGCCTAGTACCTTCAATGAAGAGAGCTGCATGAAGATGGTTAGTATTAGTGTTATACATGGCAGTGTGAAAGGATGAGAATATTTTTTGGTTGTCAATTTAGAATAAAAAATTAGTATAAGGAAGTTGCCAGGTGGAAGATATTAAGTGGAAATAAAGGGTCATGTTAATTTGATTGAACAGTAAAACTAGTTAGCATGGCATGATATAATCAATGCACACACAGACATTCATAACTGTGCATCTTCAAACATCAAACAGACTAGTTATGTTCTTGTTATGAAGTGTGTTTTGTTACCCTCTGTGCAGGTGGGCTATGACATGGCCAAGAAGGCAGCTGAATCTGTCTACAGCAAGGCTGGCCTGGGCCCCCAGGACGTGGATGTGGTGGAGTTGCATGACTGCTTCTCTGCTAATGAGCTCATCTCCTATGAAGCACTGGGCCTCTGTGCTCCAGGTACAACCCAGGGAGCAGCTGGTCTGTGAGCACTGTGGGGCATGAGTCAGTTACTTCTGAGAGACTGTGTGTGTGTGTGTGTTCGCGAGTGCTTGCGCTGCAGGTTGGACCTCACTGATCCCTCTGGGGCTATGGCTTGCCTGGAGGGAAGGGTGTGGATATGGAGTATCCCACCTCGCCTGTTGATTATTATGCTGTGTTGATAGGACCTGGTATGATGTGATGCTGCCATATGGCATGGAGTGTGTTCTAACCACATGGCATTGATGTCACTCTCAATTCACTTTGACAAACCTTTAGCTGAATTAACTGAAAATGTATAATAACATGTTAATGACAGCAACAAAAATACATGCCTCCTGCATTTGGCATTAATTATCAAACAACAGATGACCTTGCTGCAGTACATACCTTTATAATACCTTTATAATACCATGTCATGTGTAGGCGCTTCTGTAGTGAGGTATGAGTGATGGGAGACCACATAGCAAGGTGTGCAGCTGCCACTCACACCTGTCTGGGGAGCAGTGACTATCCTCTATTTACACTTACTCAGTGAAATGCAATGTACATTATTAACCTTACCACAACTGTGGAAAATGATTTTATAAAGTTAATAATATTTTAGAGAGAATGATTAAAACTGCTGGTTGTAGTAGCTCGAGTTCCTGGGCATCAAATTTGTAAAATCTTAGAGAGACAAGACTCATTGAGGTACCAAATATATCTGGTCCTTTGGAAGCAAAAACAGATGAATTTTTTAGGTTTTTTACTCTAATTATCAGTGTATCAAGGGATTAATTCACCAAGCGTTGCTCCAAAGGAGTATTCAAATGTAGATATGTCTCACTGTGTTCCAAGCATCCTGAGTATCAGCATAGTAAGATATTATGCTACTCAATAAAGAAAGCCTGACTGCGCAGCAAGTGTTAATTTTTTTCTTCTTCTTTACTTGCTTCTGAACTGGACTGCTTCACGTTCTCTGTGTCAATCACCTGCCTCTTCTTTAGGGCTTTGTGACGTTCTTGTCCCTCAAACACAGTGAGTGCATCTTTTGTAAACATACCGGAGCTTAGTCTTGCTTGCCAGTTGCATTTGGTGAAGGGTCTGGCTACATGAGACTAACCAAAGCTGTGGTTAGACTAAAAGAAACTGCATTTTTACCAATTACGCACATTTTCCTTCACAATCATCAGAAAGAAAAACAACTTCAGCAACATGAAAAAAATAAAGATTTTCCCAACAAGACTGGAAATTTCAAGCCAAAACCCTGCTCACTTATGATAAATGTTTTGATGTAATAATGGCTTAATCGCGGAAACTTTAGCACTAGTTGTCAGAGGAAGTTTTATAACAAGAATGACAAGATCAACAAGAAAGTAACATTTACACTCAGCAAACTTGTTCAAGTTTCCGGGTAAAAAACAGATGCAAACATTCCCAAGCACACAGAGACCATATGTGCAAAGTTTAATCATAATCAGTTCAGCCATTTCGCTGACATACCTGAAGAACAATGTAGAAAAACAAAAACCACTAATTTGAATGTGTAATATATTTAGTGTAGTGATTGGTAAAAGGTCCCCAACTCGCTATAATATACATACTTCCGTCTTTATAATATATATATAGATATATAGATATTGATATAGATATATATGGATAGATAGATAGATTATATATATATAGATAGATAGATAGATACTCCTGCATCTTCCATAGTTCTCTTCAATGCAATGAACACAATCTTAACCCATAAGTTTAACATGAAATGTTCAGTCTGCTTATCAAGTGTGTGCCATGCTAGCTCAAACAGACTTGATGCTTTGCCATAGCTATAGCTAATTTAATATCTATCTAAATAACTTCTGTGTTGATTCTTTGCCACATATTACTATCTAGCTAAATATTTACTATATGCTTCAGTAGATTCAGTAGAGCACGAATCTTTATGCTCAGATCAAAGGTCCAACTTCCAACCTGCACTGTACCCGCTATACCCGCTATACCCAGAGCTACTGTCTCCAGCCAAGCTGTGGTCCTCACCCAACTCTAACACTGTGCATTCAGCAAAAGAAATGAATCGTGATTTCAGCCACAATTCCATAATCTGTAATTGATTCTTGAAATCTGTTGTAAATGTACGGCTGAATCTGTGAATGATTAATCTGTATGTGTCCTCAACTAGAAAAGACCAAGCAAGTTCCACAGGATATTGCTAGAAACAACTTTAAAAGTTTATTAGCACCTTTGAAACAGCAATATCTTATTAAGCATATTTTCATATGCATTAAAAATTGAAATTTAAATTAAAAGTTACAGAATGTAATTAGAATATACGAATTAGCTGTTTGGTTCCTAAGTTGGAGGGATTCACTGCCTCAGGGGAAATGGTTGTGTGTGGTCCACTGCAACTAGTTGTGTGTGGTCCACTGCAACTAGTTGTGTGCTTACCCATCAATCAGCACAGAGGACATCTGCTTCTGTTGTGTGCACTGTCTCCTGGTACAGGCCATATTGGGAATTATGTTGCACATGATTGAGAGTATTGCGTAGTGAGTTTACAATAAATGTCTTAATGTATTCATTACTTCAATCTGTGTGTGTGTGCCTGTGTGTGTGCGTGCCTGTGTGTGTGTGTTTCTGCCATCAGGAAAAGCTGGTGAGATGGTGGACCGTGGGGACAACACCTACGGGGGGAAATATGTGGTGAACCCCAGTGGGGGGCTCATCTCCAAGGGTCATCCTCTGGGGGCCACAGGACTGGCTCAGTGCAGCGAGCTGTGCTGGCAGCTGAGGGGCATGGCAGACAAGCGCCAAGTTGCCGGGGCAAAGATTGCCCTGCAGCACAACATTGGGCTAGGAGGAGCTGCTGTGGTGGCCATGTACAGACTTGGCTTCCCTTCCTCCTCTACCACGTATGTTAGTATGGGATACCGGGGAGTTCTGTGTTGAGCTGTTAGTGTGTGTTAGTATAATGTAGTGTGTGTGGTGTGTGTGCATGTGTGTGCAACCCTGGGTATGTCTGCTAGTCAGTTATAAATGTCAGACGTAACTTCAGTAATTTATTTATTTTCTGTATTTTTATTTACTTTTTTTATTATTTTATTTAATTTGTTTTAATTATTATAATTTATTTATTTTATTATTATTATTATTTTATTTATTTATTTTTTGAGAGAGAGAGGGAAAGAGAGTAAAGCACTCACTTTTGGGTTCAAATGCGAGAAGGAAAATCTTTCTTGAACATCAGTGTTTTGGGTCAAGCATGGATTTTCCTGGATGATCACTAAGGTTTATATTTATCATGATTGTCCAAACCAAAAACACACACAGTTTGAGCTGAAAGGCCACAAGAGTCATTCAGAATCACTTGTGTTTACTCCATTTGTACATGTCGTGTATTGTGATTCTAATAACAGACAAGTTGATGAGACTAATTGATTTCAAGTGGAATTCCAAGGAGTGTGTCCACACTTGTAGTTTAGAAATAACCAAGCTTTCAAAACTGATTTGTTAATTGACACAGCTAATGAATTGATGGAGTGTGGTTTACATGATGCAAAAACATGCGCCCACAATGGGCAGTGGGGTGATGACCTCTTGAATATACAAGACCACATATTGGCATTCATGCCTTCCGGTGGCATGAACTAATTAATTTTAATATTTAAGTGGTGGGTGTTATTTGAAAAAAAAAATTCTTTTGCAGCTGGAAGGTTGAAGCTCCCAAGATGGCTGAACTAAAGTGTGAGCCAATATTTGAACATATTGCAGAGAACATTGAGAAGGTAAATGTAGAAGTTTCTCTATGATGGTTGCTGCTAGCAGTCTTCTATCTCCCTGTTTGCATGCAGCCTATCAGTGGACTAGGGCTGGTGCATGCTTTGTGGGAGCTACTGACTGGCTTCATAGAAGCATGTGTAACTAGGAAGGAAAAATGATGGTATATAGAGTATTGGGGTACATTGTTTTGCTAGTGTAATCTTCGGCTCAGTAGGAGTCTTTTTGATTGCCAAATTTCTCTGTAGTCTCACTCTCACTCCAATATCCACAGAATTCTGTTCCCACTTCAGGACAAACCTTAGCAGTATTGCCTGATTGAGAATATTATTTCCTTCTTATGTTTTTGAGTAGTTCTAATAATATTTTTACAAATGGTGCACATGATATTCAAACACCAGCTGAGTTAGTGACAGGCATACTCACACACTCACACGCACAGGAAGGAGGGAAGTTGGTGAATAAGGTGAAAGGAACCTTTCTGTTTAAGGTGAGAGGAGATGGAGGAAAGACTGAGGAGTGGCTGATAAACTTGAAGAGTGGTAAAGGGTCTGTCACCAAGTCTCCAGGTACACACCCCCTTTCCCCCCCCCCCCCCCCCCATGCTAATTGTTCCATGAGCCAGTTCACAGTGCAATGTTCAGAAACACTACAACCAACTCTGAATAAACTTGTAATGTATAGAAATCATTGTAATGTGAATCATCCTTTATTGCTTTCTGTTTATAAAACGAATGTAAATGTGTTAAGTGGTATGATATGCTTTGCATGAGGTTAATTTGTTTAGTTTGTTGTTTTTAAAAAAAATTTGTGTCTTCCCTTTTCAAGTAAGCATCCACATGTCATACATCACAGATTTGTTGCTTGTATGGTTAAAAGTGTAGTGCTACACTATATCACACCAACCAGCATAATATTGTGAAATTTTCTTGTTCTGCTCACACTGAGATAACTTTTACTTTGCGCCCCCTGGCCTAAGGTGATTCACAATGTATTTTTATTCCCAGGGAAGAAAGGTGACTGCACTATTACTATGAGTGACTCTAATTTTATGGACCTGGTCTCTGGGAAGCTCACACCTCAAAAGGTCAGCAACTGCACATCATCCACAGCATTGCCTATTTGGCATTAGAGTGGCAGAGCATAGGAGCACTCTCATTACAAGGGTGCTCTATTTAATGGCACTATTCCTGTGGTACAAGTGAAGAATTGCCTGGTCTGGCATTAGAATTTCGTTGAGGGAAACATCGTTTATTCGTCTTCTATCATTGAAATATACTATACAGAAACCTTTTTTTCTTTCTTTTTTTTCCCCTTCATTTTCCCCCCTTTTTATGACAATTTTTAAAAGATATTTTATGTAAATGCTGTAGAAAATTTGTTTTGACTACTGCTCAGAGTGGCATACACACACAGCCTTGACCTTTCAGTTGCATTGTATCAATGAAGTTCCACAGCTCTGAAGGGTGGCAGGCATGAGGTAGAATCATTTGGACACAAGCATTGGGAGTCCAGGTGTCTGTAGGATGACTGTTTCAAGAGTGGGTGAATAAAGATCATGTGTTTCAGTTACTGGAGGCATTTTTTCTTTAGAGAATAGTTGTGAATGTCGTCTGTTCTAATAAGATTCAAAAGAAAGAACACTCTTGGAAGTGCATTCAAGGTGTAACAACTTCCACTACAAATGTTAACAGATTTTCTTATCTTTGGTATCACTCTTACAAACTTCATATTCAAAGTGAACCAAAACTGGTGTCTGATAATCAAACTCCATGGCAACAGCTATCTGTCCACAACTGCACCACTAAGACAGAACCATGACATACATGTCTTGTTGGAGTGCATGCAGTTATTACTCACCATTGCACCTTTCCCCTCACATCTTCTCCCTATTGTTGTTCCCTCAGAGAAGTGTGTCTATTTTCCACTGACATGAGGTGCATGAGGTGCATGAGGATGATGGGTACATGTGACACTAGGAGACAATTATTTCATTCACATATTCATTCTTAATAATGAGTGTCCGTTTACTAATTAGGTGTGTATGAAATAGGGGAACCAAATCAACTCTAAATCACTTAATTTTGTCCTATGAACTTGAATAGAGATCATTTGACTTAATACATTATGATAAAGTATCGTCAATTAGCTATAGCTTGTTAAAAAAATCATACTTAAATTTGGATTCCCTCCACCATCCAGTACCTGGGTTCACACCACCACCACTGGTGGTGTGTTTGATTTTAACATCTGCAGGCAACTTATTAATAGATTTTAATGACAATCTTCTTTATGAAAATGGTAGGAAAGCATTACTTCTAATCTTCCATGTCTCTACAGTATTAATGAAGACACCTGACACTGCTCCAGTGGAACCAATGGGAATGCCATCTATTCACTGTGTGAATGCTCCACTTTATTATCTTTTAATTCCATGACATTATTAAACAAGCTTCTTTCCCCCCCCCCCCCCCCCCCCCCCTCAGAATATGTTTTTGATAGTGTGGGTATCAAAAAAAAAAGGAGGAAAAAAAAAAAAAATTTAAATGTTTTTTTTTCCCCTGGAGAATCAATATTCCATTCTTCCAACTTTACACATTAAAGAGTTGAATTTTATATACATTTTTATGGATATCTTTTCTCATCAAAAGAATTATATTTGTTCGCTGTCATGATTATCTCATTTTTAAATTTTATTTGTGGAATGTATTATGAGCTATTCTTTATTCCAGTTTTGTTCCCTTATTGATTCTCTTTCCAGGCCTTTTTTGAAGGGAAGTTGAAGATTTCTGGGAATACTGCCCTGGCCATGAAACTACAAAGCATCATTCCTACTCCGGGAAAAGCAAAAATATAACACCAGGAGAATTAATATTTGTGTGATGCCTTTTTACTTTGTTTTCCCACCACTATTTTCTTATGCTAATATATATATATATATATATATATATATATATATATACTTGTATGACAACAAGAAAAAAACACACACACACAGTCTCTCAGAAGTAACTGACTCATGCCCCACAGTGCTCACAGACCAGCTGCTCCCTGGGTTGTACCTGGAGCACAGAGGCCAAGTGCTTCATAGGAGATGAGAACTGCAATGACACTTCCCCCCCCCCCCCCCCCTTTTTTTTTTCTTTTTTCCCACCACATACCCCCCCCCCCCCCAATTCTATTTCTTACTTTTCCCCCCCCTTCCTTCTTTGCCCTATTCCCTCTTCATTAGTATACTCCTCTTCCTCTTTTCTCCCCTCTGTTAGATTTTGACCAAACTTTTAGGGATGGAGGAGACCCACCCTGAGATGGTTTTATGCCAGGTGGCATGTCTGGGAAAAAAACAGAATTTGTCTGTCTGTCTGTTTGTCTGTTTGTCTGTCTGTCTGTTTGTCTGTCTGTTTGTCTGTCTGTCTGTCTGTCTGCTTTAGGTTATGAAATTTTGAATTTATATGCTGCTATGTCTTCTCCATCAGTGATACTTTGGACAATGCGGCTACTGTTTTACCCAAATTAAACCATGCATTAGAAATTAACTTACCTGGGTAAACTTTACAGTCCCAATATAAAAATACATGTATACTTTATAATTTTCCCAGGAGTTGTTTTTATGTCTCTCATACCCAGCAGGGAAGAATATTCCAGGGACAGACACCACACACACTCCACTTGCAGAATAGCCACACACACACTCCACTTGCAGAATAGCCACACACACACACTCCACTTGCAGAATAGCCACACACACACTCCACTTGCAGAATAGCCACACACACACACACTCCACTTGCAGAATAGCCACACACACACACTCCACTTGCAGAATAGCCACACACACACTCCACTTGCAGAATAGCCACACACACACACACTCCACTTGCAGAATAGCCACACACACACACACACACACACACACACACACACACACACCACTTGCAGAATAGCCACACACACACACACACACTCCACTTGCAGAATAGCCATACACACACACACACACACACACACACACACACTTGCAGAATGGCACCACTCCACTTGCAAAATAGCCCCACTCCACTGCAGAACAGCACTGCACCGCAGCACTGCACCACAGGACATGATTAGGAGTGGGCGAGGAGGGGAGGCATAATTGTTTCACGTTGGACATTTGATTAGGAGTGGGCGTACAGTTGCTAGGCATTATTGCATTATTGTTTGACGTTTAGTTTTTGACCGTGACGACCCGGAGTGCTAACAACAGGATTACACAACTGTTGCCTCAAAAGAGGGGGGGGGAAGGGAAGGGAATAAATAGTGACCATATTACCATTGTACAAGTGAGACAGCGAGAGCAACCGAAGTGTAATAGTCAGCCTTACCCTTTACCTACCGGTTTCTTTTTTTTTTCTTTTTCTGATTGGTCTGGCTACGGGACACTACAGGACATGGTCTTGTGCGCATGTCTCAAGTAAGACCATACTATTCTTTTCCAACAATAAGGTATGTGAAGACAAGCAGATTTTATTTTATGCACAGTGAAACAGGTGTATCCATTTCACTACGGCAGATTAAAAAAAAGAGAGCATTATTGTTCTCAACTAGAAACTGACCGGAACTGCTGTAAGATAAGAATGAATCAATAACTAAGGAAGTAACTCCAATTTTACCTACCCAGTTACCATAGGAACAAAAAATAAAAACAATTTATTCCATCACTGTAGCAAAACGTTACCTACCCGTGATGTCTGCAATGAGGAGGAGGAGGAAGGGTGGTCGTATTACTTCTGGGGAAGCTAAAAAAGGAGATGCACCTCTACCAGAAGGCAGCAGTGGTGTAGGTGGTGTCCCTCCAGGTGTTGTTCCGCTTTTTTTGTCTGGACCTGGTCAACAATTATTTGGTTGCATCACGGATGAAGACCTGACCCCAGATCAGCCCTTCAAACTCATTGCAAGGGAAAGAATCCTGGAAGATTTCAGAAATCGTGCTGCAGTGTCAGATTTTCATCCCATCAAGAAGAAAATTAAAGTTAGGACTTCCACTTCCATTTAATGCCAGCATCATTGAATTTATTACTGAAAGTGAGGTGTGCATTCACATCAATTCACAATGATTCTTAATTGACCTGAAGGTGTTATTAATATAGCACCTCATGCAGTTGATTATGTAGACTAATTCACTGGTGGTAGAGATTCCAGTACACTGTGAGCATACTCCTCTTCCTTTTTTTGTTGTTTATCTTTTCGTTTGTTTCTAAAGTATATGTTTGTGTTATTTTTACATGCACCACTGGGTAGTCACTATATACTTCCAAAAGTCTTTGAATCACTCAAAATATAATTAATGTCTTTGTAGTAACCTCTCACAAATAAAAAGAATAAAAATTGTGGGTATTCTTTTAGTGTGGTGTTTACTGTTTAGATTTTTTTTTTTGTTGCTGTCATGGTGATGAAAATTATCATATATTGCTCTTTTTGTCTTGTTCTCTGCTCAGGATTACCCAGGAGAGGAAGTACTGGTCGTGTATGACTTTGACTACAAATTTGGACAGAATTTTTATGTCTGTGTCACAGAGGAAGCAAAAGAACTCCTTCTCAAAGTGTGTTTATCTGTGTGTTGGAACAGTGATATATCTCTAGTGTAATAGAGTGTACAGACTATGGTGGGTTAACTCACTTTTAACAACATCATTTATTAATATCTAACATAATTTACCATCACCACAAGAAACAAGACAGGTCCCAAGAGAGACATTATTCATTAAATAAAGTCTTCTAATAAAGAAAATACTTAACTTTGTTACATCTCTGTCAACAACATACCACACCAACCCCAAAACAACAACTTTATTTGTCGTCCTTTTGCTTGCTTACCTATTCATTTACTTGTTTATTTATTAAATATTTATTTATTTGTTTTTGTTTTTTTTTGTTTTTTTTTGTGTGTGTTTGTTTGTTTATATATATTTTTAACATTCATTTATTTTAATATATTTTTTAAAATATTTATTTATTTTAATATTTAGTTAGTTAGTTAGTTAGTTAGTTAGTTAGTTAGTTAGTTAGTTAGTTAGTTAGTTAGTTAGTTAGTTAGTTAGTTAGTTAGTTATGTGATTATGTATGTATATATTTATATATTTATTTATATTCTTGTGGATGTATGTCGCTATGTATGTGTGTATGTAATAAATGATATGATCTTGGTGGAGTGCACTGTAACCTTATTCCTCTCTGTGTCTATAAGAACCTGCTATATGTAGTATTATTCATCAGGAACAGGAAGCTGTGGATAGGGAGGAGGAAGGAGAAGAGGAGGAAGGGGAGGAGGAGGAGGAGGAGGAGATTCCATGCACACCTGAGCCTAGAAAGTGGGAGTGTCTTGGGTCCGATCTGGAGATTATAAAGGACTGTGTATACAATGAGAGGGACTTGGTGAGAAAGATAACATCAAATGAAAATAAATATATAGTATATACTTCCACTGCACTCTGAGGTTCAATTATTGTCACAGTGGGTTTTCATTTGGACAAGTTAAACTTAAAATGATGCCCACCTGTAAGCTCTAAGTCGAGGATGTCATTATTCTTGTAGGTGAAATATTCGTTTTCTCGGAAGCTTAGTCACTTTGGCTCCCCATGTAAGTTCACCAGCAGGCTGACAAGTGAGCATCTTCAGGGTTGCATTGATGTGGTGAGTTACAAGAACTCCAAGTTTGACCTGCAGAGGATAACTATGGACACTGGATGCCAGGTGGGGAGTTTCACTGGAGGTGTGCATGTAATATTATAGATATGCTGAGGAGATCAAGGCATTCTAGGACTAACTGAAGTACCATAGAATTCTAATGTTATTTCCGATAGAAATACTTTAGCCATAGTGTATTATAACTTGCAGGCAGCTTGGCTTGTTTCTGGTTGTGTATAATGTACATCAACATCAGTGTCTCTCTTCTTTGTGGCCTGTAACTCACCCATCCCCTTCACTTTCCTCCATTGACTCAGTTGATTTAGCTAACTCTCTCTGATATGCCAGCATAGCTGACAATCATCAAATATCAGAGGTGTGAACATAATGACTGAATAGTGCTGACATTGCATGCATGTACATGTGAGTTGTTCATGTTATAATCTGAAGCAGATGTTACACCACACCCACCCAAACTCATCACATGGTTATTGTCTCCAGTCACAGCTATATCTTTAATGAAGCAAGTGAATGTGATGATTATTTCCTTTTTATTGTGCACTAAACACACTATCTAAATGCCATCATGCACAAGGAGCATCAAATATATCCAGTGGACTCCAGACAAGTGATAGTATTGACAAGTATTAATGCTTACTCCAGATGACTGACTGATCTGAAATGGTTGTTGCACACCTGCCAGCTATTTAAAAATTTTTTTTTAATTAAAAAAAAAATTTTTATTTTATTTTATTTTTAAAAATTTTAAGTATTTATTTATTTTTATTAATTTTTTTATAACCAACTGAGGAAGTGTGTGAGTTTAAAACTATCAAATTTTGTTTCTATTGCAGGCAGTGGTAGACCAGGAGGAGAAGTATTCCCAGATAGGTCAACCAAAGCCTTTCAGCAAGGCAGTGCAGTACTACCCCCGGGAGATGGAGAATGATGAAAAAATGGACATTCTCAACCAATCCAGCTTGCAGGAGTTTCTCGACACAGTTTATCCTAGGTGAGGAAGTTGTTCCTTATGTGACACGACTATTTTAGTATTGTGTTGTGTTGCTATAGTTGTTGTAGCTACTGATGTTGTTTGTGGTTGGGAAGTGACAGAAAATGAATATACTGTACATAGTCATTAGGTAATGCGTATGCGCAACCAAAGTGTATTGTATGTATGCATTGGTTTCTCTTGCTAGGCTTGAAGTGTTTCTGCAGCAGAACACGATCATGAATATGTTTGATGACGACTACACAATGTTGCAAAGTACAGATGGCATAATCAGAAACAAAGCAGATGCCAACCTGAAGGAATACCAGTCCTTTGCTGACCTCCAATTCTCCAAGAAAAAGGTCGTCACTGCCTTGGAGTGGCATCCCACCATCAAAGGTCAGTTGTGCAATCCATGTGCCCATGCTGGTTCCTGTGTGGATTTAAGCATGGCTACAGCTCTCAGTCTGAATTGAGAACAGATGGAAATGGGAGAAGGAAAGAGGGAGATTTGGTGTGCGAGTGAATAGGAGGGGTTGGGGATGAGAGAGAAGAGAAGCTGGTGAGGAATTAGGAATAAGAAAACAGGAAGTGATCGTAGGTTCGTGGGTGAGGGGGGGGGGGAGATGTGAAAAAAGGTTAGGGTTGAGGAGTGGGTTGAAATTATGGAGAAGATTAGGGCTAAGTGGATAATGTACACACCTCTTCATAGTGTGATATCTAAGTACTGCTCGATGCTGTATTCATCATTTTTTGTACATATATTATGCTGACTTGTATAAAATCTTCTATATCTGTGATAAAGTAACAAAATCCAGTATATATGTGAAGTGTTATGTAATTAACATAACTGTAAGCAAAAGCATTACAGCATGCACAATGGTGAAACTGTAGCAGGATTGTGTTGGTTTACTTTGTGTCCTAATTATCTTGCAATGAAATGAGAGTAAGGCCCACACACACACATTTCTCGACCACATGTGAGCACATGTATATCTCACAGGGATTGTCGCAGTGTCTTGTGGTGGGAATGTTCACTATGCTGACCGCATGGATCTGTCCTCCACCCTCTTGAAAGACCGCTCCCTAATTCTCATCTGGAGCTTTGCAGATCCCATACATCCAGTGCTGTTCTTGGAAGGACCAGAGACTATCCAATGCTTCAAGTATGTGTAATACTAGAGAAGTTAAATATATTGCTTTCCTATCAGACCTGGTTCACTGTGACCTCAGAATTGGAGATTCCTGGAATTAAATCAAATAAACTAATAAATAAGTAAATTCATATTTCAGTTAGTAGATGAGAACTTGTATTGCCTTTTGTCTCTTGTTTTTATTCTTCTTTTAGTGTATGATTAGCTGAGTTCTTTTTATCTATCTATCTATCTATCTATCTATCTATCTATCTATCTATCTATCTATCTATCTATCTATTTATCTATCTATTTATCCTCTACCTCTCTATTTCTATCCATCCATTCATTTTTCTATGAGTTTACCATCCTACCTATCTACCTATTTATCTGTCTCTCTGTCTATCTCTTTGTCTCTGTCCATCTGCTGTCTATATATAAATAACCTGCTGTTATTTGCATGCATAGCCCTCCCCCCTCCTCCAGGTTCAGTTCTTGAGCTTTTCTTTGTGTGTGTGTGTGTGTGTGTGTGTGTGTGTGTGTGTGTGTGTGTGTGTGTGTGTGTGTGTGTGTGTGTGTGTGTGTGTGTGTGTGTGTGTGTGTGTGTGTGTGTGTGTGTGTGTGTGTGTGTTTGGGTGTGTGTATGTGTGTGTATGTGCGTGTGTGTGTGTGTGTGTGTGTGTGTGTGTGTGTGTGTGTGTGTGTTTGGGTGTGTGTATGTGTGTGTATGTGCGTGTGTGTGTGCACTTGCAGGTTCAACCCGACCACCCCCAACATCATAGTGGGTGGGTGTGTGAATGGACAAATCTTGATGTGGGACATAAAAGAGCACCAGGATGTCCTACAGGTCAACAAGAGCGTTGTATCTCTTCAATCTAAAGCCCTGGAAACTGCAATGGTCAGAATAGTGCAGCCATCTTGTGTTCACTCACACACTGTGTGCAGGCACTTGTGATATCATTTCTCTGCACTGCCATTCAGGCTTCAACCCTGCACCCCCTGCACTGCCTGATGGCACACCTCTCTCCCTACACTAGTACACATGCATGCATAGCACATGTTGTTCTGTGTGCACATGCTGTATGTAATTTCCTCCCACCCAGGCAATATTCAACATGGAGCCTAAACTTGACCACGCCCCCATAGTATTGAACTCTGTGACAACCTCCATCAAGGACGGCCACACCCGGGAGGTGAAGGACCTGCACTGGCTGCCTCCCACTATGGAGGTGTGCAGGAAGACCAGATGTGTGCTTCCCAATGCTCCCCAGGAGTGCAACCAGCTCATCAGCTGTGGGCTTGATGGGTGAGAGGGGACTGGCCCAGGGGGGGCGGGGGGCGCACACGTTAGGCATGCATTGGGTATGGATTGTCATGGATGCCAGCTCCAGGAAGTAGCCTGGGTTAGGGAGGTAGAGACTTTGGTAAGGGATTATCCCTGTGTGTAGACTAGAAAATGTGGAAGAAGAAAGTAACTGATGAGCTGGAAAGGATATGAGGTGAGAGGACAGTAGGTTGAAGCAAGGGGAGGACAGGGAGCACTTGTCATCCCAACCTACACTAATGGCTTGACTTCCACAGTGTATCATCATGATGTTGCTTGTGTATGTGTCTGTCTGTCTGTCTGTCTGTCTGTCTGTCTGTCTGTCTGTCTGTCTGTCTGTCTGTCTGTCTGTCTGTCTGTGTAGTTGTGTGATGTTGTGGGACATACGACCGTCCTTTGGGACACGCAGACATCAGGCTAACAAGAACCTGCCCCTTGCCATTGGACTGAGTCACTCCTACACCTACTTGGACCTCGTCTGGTGTCCCTTCATCAAGGTAAGGTAGGCAGTGCCTATGCACTGCAACTGGGAGGGAGGGAGGGAGGGTGCCCACCTTGTCTGTGTGTGGGGGGGGGGGGGGGGGGGGGGTTTCCCCAGCTGAATGAATGTGCAGTATCAGCATATCTAGCTAGTTCCCACTTGCAGGGAATGTTGAGGATGCTATCCTTATTCTGTGACATTGATATTCAGCTGTGAAAATAAGGTTTTTTCCCATTAAAATGTTGAAGATCTTACATTACTCTCTGGTTGTTGCTCTACATGTGTATATTGAGTATGTATATATGACATGTATATATATATATATATATATGTGAGTAGGTGGTTCCAAATGTCAACTATATTAATTATATTGTGTATTGTGTGTATGTGTGCACATATATATGTATGCGTGTATATATGCATATATCATAGTATGCGTGTATCATAGTATATACATGTGTGTGCATGCATGTATGTACTTGTGTATATATGTATGTACACTGTAGGTCCATCTACCACGGATAGAAATGCCGGGGAAATATTTGGCCACAAGAGTTTGCATCAAGGGAAGGAGCTCAGACTCCCCAGAAGGTAAGGGACCTTCATTGCCTTTCTTCTTATAACTAAATTCATTGATGAGTAGCAGATTTGTAGATTCTTTTGAATGGCAAAGCCTCACATGCTGGAATAGCCTATACTTACCTAACATGACTTTTTGAAATTATTTTTTGATATGAAGATCTTAGAGTAGCACAATAGTTTGAGTGATGTTCTTCCTTTACCTGTTGAAGATGTTCCTGTTGGTGTGAATGCCATGTCCTCTGACATGACGCAGAGTGAAGGGATGGAGGCAGACACCAGCAGCAGCAGCAGCAACACCATGTTCTTTGTGGGCACTGAGGTATAGGGCATGCAAGCTAGCATCCTCCATGTTGGGAGGGAGGGAGGGGTGGGGAGGCATGCTTCTTCCTTTCCTGGCAAAGAAATATGTAAAGACTGATGTGGTTAGGTGATATGATGTTGGAGTGGTGGTGAGATGTTTGTTTGTTTGTTTGTTTATTTGTGTACTGTTTACTGAAGTTTTGGATGTATGGATCAGCCCAACACAGTGTTTACAATGTAGAGGTATTGCCTTATATAGAGACATACTTCCTCCTTCTGACATTTTCTTTGCTGCTCCTCTCCATGTTAAATCTATTTCGTGTGTGACTAAATTGAAATGGTTGATTTATCTTATATTTGTTTTCTGTTTGTGTTGTGCAGGATGGTGAGGTTGCATATTGTGACTGGAAGCCCACCAGAGACCAGGAGAGTGGCAAGTTGATTGGTACATAGTGCAGGCATGTATATTATACTGCATATATTATTGAGTAAAAGAAAGAGAAAAAAAATTATGCAAAAAAAAAAAAAAACCAAAAACAAAAAAAACCAAAAAAAAACAACTACATATTTAGTGCTAATTACCAAGAAGAAGGGGATGGAGGGGATTATATATTTCCACCTGCTAGAAAACACACAGTTGCCATCAGACCATGGGAGTACCTGGCCACTTCACACACATGCATGCACGCGCGCACGCACACACCACACATGTGCAGCAAGCTCAGAGCATAAGACTGAGCTGATTTCTCAGCATTGTGCAATACACCACCACCTGCTGCAATTGTGCATATATTGCTTCCCTTGAGATGTTCTTTCCTTCAACTATTTTAGGAAAGGTGTAGTGTCTCTCAAGAAGAACTCTATTCTGAGCAGTTGCTTTTGAGTTTACTGACATCATCAATTTCTTCTATGATTTTTGTTTAATATTTCAGATTTTATTTCTTGGTATACTGATATGTTTGCATATGTAAATACAAGTATTGTGTATATATATATATGTATGTATGTATGTATGTATGTATGTATGTATGTGTGTGTGTGTGTGTGTATGTATGTATGTATGTATGAATGTATGTATGTGTGTGTGTGTGTGTGTATGTATGTATGTATGTATGTATGTATGTATGTACGTACGTATATATGCATGAATGCATGTGTGTGTATGTGTGTATGCATGTTATTTCCAACATTGTGTGAAGATGTCTGTATAATAGTGTCAGTGTATCATTTGTTGTTGTTTTTAATATTATTAATTTTGTGATGACATATTTCTGTTTTTTCTACTGCCCTCCCCCTCCTCTAGCCACACCCCCTTGCTATGCCTTCACCAATCACTACGGGCCCATCAGCTGTGTGGAGCGCTCGCCATTCTACACAGACATTGTCCTCTCTGTGGCCAGTGGCACCTGGAACCTGTGGAGGGAAGGTACAAAGGTCAGTCATGACATGGACAGGGTCTTGTGATGCTCTGTAGTTATGTGGAGGCTGTGTACCGCCTCAGTGAGAATCATGTGGTCATAGATGAGCCACAGGTGTGGGCTAAGCATACATTTATACATACAGACAGACACACAGGCAGACCAACCGACTTACCCACCTACCTACCTACATACACACACACACACACATAGTGCATACTTTCCCTGTTGTCACAGCACCACCTTAATCCTAGCCATGTCCATCCTTCTATCTTCCTTACATGTGGAGTATCTAATTACTCATGTCTTCTATAATTACTCTGAACACATTAATTAGCCAAAGTTGCATGTAAAACTAATTGTTTAGGAAGCAAGTATCAATTGAATGGTAGTTGTTAGTTTGTTTTCGTGTTTTTTGAAATTAATTTATAATTTTATTCTCTTTCTCTCAGAGTGGCTGTTTACTGTCGTCACTCAATTCCCCTGTGCCACTCACTGGAGGAGCGTGGTCACTCACTCGTCCAGGTGAGTGGGACATATCATGCATGTGCACTGTAATTGCTGTTATCCCAATTAACTGTTGCCTGTGCCAGGCAGACACAGCATAGGGACGAGGTGGTGTTGACATTACTCAACTGTACATGCACTCAGAGCAGAGTGTAGGCTAGAGTGTTCACCACACTGCTACATTGTGGGTGGGCAATGCTATTATAGCACTCCTTATATGGAGTGCAGGGTGCAAGCCGAAATTGAAGCATGTCAATGTACTTTTGTTCTGCAGGGTATGGTTGTGTGTGTGTGAGTAGCTGCTGGAGTCAGTGCACAATTTACCATGTCAAGAACTACAACTCCCACTATTCATTCCTTCTTGCAAAAAATATCAATTTCAAAATAACCTTTAAATTTTAGTTTCATAACAACACTCATGAACTCATATCTTTAATGATACTAGAAATATTACTCACTATTCTCTCACTAGACAATTATGCACTATAGCCTGTACCCTGCGTTTACTCATAGGCTCAAGAGGTTTCAGAAGAGATTGCACTCAAATTGACCAACTAGATGGTCTTTAGCACATTTGTTTTAGATTCTAATCGATAAATACTTCAATAATATTTTAATTGATAAATAGTGTGTTGCATGTCGGGGCATGAGAGTTTATTACATTGTGTGCATCTGCCGTGTGTGCACTCATATACTGCAGGTATGTTCTTCATCATCAAGGGCAATGGAAATGTGGATGTGTGGGATTTGATGGACAGGTTGGTCACATTGTTACTTACACGTGTGTGCACACACTCACACGATAGTAAAAATTAATAAGTTCACAGTTGTGTTCTGTAGGTCCCATGAGCCAGTGCTGTCTCAAAACATCTCCTCTTCTCCACTGACCTCCATCGTTCCATCCAAGCTCACTTGTAAGTGGTTGAATGGAAGCTTCTTTGAATTGTTCCATGAATACTAACTTGTAATCAGTTACTATATCTTGTAAGTGATTTTATTGCAGCTGCCTTGTCCGCTATTGAATGGCTTACTCAAAGCTATTATATGGAAGATTGCTGGTAATTATTGTTGAAAGGGAGCTTGCTGTGTGCTGCTTCTCTGAAGCAAAGCTTACTTATTAGAAGGCTCATCAAAGCTTACTTGAATTTATTGCACTATTACTTATGTGCTGCAATTTAACACTTAAAAAAAAAAACTGTACACACACACACACACACACACACACACACACACACACACACACACACACACACACACACACACACACACACACACACACATATATAGACCAGCAGCACATACCCGGCATTGCCCGGCCAATTTCAACATTAAACATTATAGTCAAAGTTGAGTATACAAACCATATATCAAATCTGTCGCTCCAAGGGTTTGTTTGGCCAAGTACCATTTTTGTCCTCTTGGGCCTGACATGAAAACAGAAGTGGGTGTGGTCATATAAATGTACTTAAAACATTCCTCAGATTATATTGATTCTAAATATATATGGGTTCATTGGTTTAACTCCCTAGGTTCAAGTGATTTTGCTGAAATACCATTTTTGGCATTAATAGCCTTACACAGAGAAAGGAAGAGGTGTGGCCAGGTCGGACAGAGCCCATGTTACTCCCAGAGTGAAGTTGTATATTCATACCAAGTTTTAGATCTCTAGCTCCAATGGTTTTTCTGGCAAAAATACCATTTTTTGCTTTTTCTTATTACCATGGTAACTATTTTGTGAAATTTTAATATATATATATATATATATATATATATATATATATATATATATATATACACACACAGATCTTAATCCTTTGTATTGTCTCAGCCAAGAAGGTGATGCTTGCAGTGGGAGATGGATCAGGAACATTGCATGTCCTCCAGATCCCCTGGAACATGAACGTACCTTCCAAGAAAGAGGTGAGTTAAAGAACTGGGCATCATGAAGGCCATTAATGCACAGTATATTGTTAGGTGTCCATCATGGAGAACTTCTTCCAGCATGAATGTGAGCGTCTTGAGTTCACAACTGCCAGAATGGAAAAACGTACACTAGGGAAAATAACATTTAAAGAAACAAAAGTTGACACAGAATCAAAGGTGTGCATCATTAATGTTGCCATATCACTTGTCTTGTTTATGACTTCTTTTTAAAAAATTTTTAAATTCTAGCTGGAGAGTATTTCACCCCCATCAGATACCTGGGGCAACAATGCCAAGAAGGTAATGATTATAAGCTTAGATAGCATCTGCACTCCTAGCATATGTACAGTCAGTCATCCATGCTGTGTGATTGTCTGCCTGCAGGATTATGACAGCTATCTAGCCATGGAGACTCAGTTGCTGACTAAGCTCGGCATCTTGCAGCCTCCAAGTGACCTGAATGACTAGGGAGAGAGAGAGCAGGTCTACTCCACATGTCATTATTAAGACATGCGGTTTGAGGTTATGTGGTATCCATTTACATACTGGTATCATGTGGTGTATTCTTGCATTGTTATCAACTGCACCTATTTGTTGTTTCACTTGACATCCTACATTAATCGATTGTGTGGTTAGTTGACTATACTTCAAGCAAAAACTTTCAATAGAGAATGGTTAACCTTTTAAGTTAACAAAGCAAATCGGTCAACAACATAGGAGCTGTCAACCTGAAATTGAACATTTAAAACTTAGTTTGAAATAGATTCCTTTAAAGAAAAAAGGACTAGTCCCTGCCCCAGTTTCTCTTCTTGGAGAGAAACCACTTCACAGTAATAAACCTGCTTGCGTGGAAGAGATGGTGGTTGGCATGGCAGTGGATCACCAGGGTGTTCAACTCCACTTGGGTATCAGACTCCAGGATGCTGTACTCCATGGTATGGCAGATATCTTGTGGCAACAGTAATGGGTAGGGGATGCCCCATATTAATCAATGCGTAATCAGGAAGTTAGCTCACAATCGCACTCTGTGCTTCTTGTGTGTTAGAGATGTTTCTCCATGTGCTCAGCACAATACTGGAATGGACTAGATTTCTATCCCTACTCTTTATTCTGTAATGAGACAAAGGTTGTAGAGCATTAGTTTTGCAAAATGAAGTGTCATATCGTGATGTTTACTTTATCATTCCCAACGTCAGTTGGAGGTTGTCCTACTTATGTTAACATTTTTGTGTATTTCTGTGTGTTTGTTCGGTAACTCCTCCCACAGTTTTTTAATATACCGATTTGAATGAAATTTTTTTGACTAGTATAGCTCAACCCATTAAATTTCAGTGAAAGTGGCACCCCTGGCGGGGGAAAAGCAGATAAATATTATCTTATAAATTTCCCTTGTGTGTTTGTTCATTTATTTGGTTTTTTCTTTGTGTTGTATGGACTCCTTCTAGCTTGGTTTCAAAGCCAATATAGCTTTAAATTAGCCGTGAGTAATGCTATGATGAAAAATAAAAACCACCACTGGGTGTGCAACTTTTGCATGATTGCAAATAATTGTGATGTCACTTAATTGCCTTAGTTGTCAATTTTTCTTTTTGGGATTTAAATAAATTAGCATGATTATGATGTACAGCAAATATAAAGTTATAAGGTAACTAGCAAGCTAGCTAAGCCATATGGCACCTAGACAGCCACAGAGCTAGTTAGCTATGCTTCATAGCTACACCCGCATTCCCAACTTCTATTACCTTGAGCAGAAGTCATGAGGTGTTCCAGCTTGAGGGAGAGACTGGGAGAAGAAATGTTATTTTTAAAAATTGTATAATGACATTAACTTTACTTAAAGTTTACTTGCTGAGCTTTTGGGGTATGCAGCTTTTCTCACCTCAAATAAACCATCAGCAATCAAACAAAGCTGCATGTCTAGTTAATATATTTTAATTCATTTGACAGCATTTTCAATTGTTAGGAACAACTTTTACTTCATTTGTACCCCCCCCCCCCCTGTAGAAACAGAATGTGATGCCTAGTGCAGATAATGCCCTCATAATATCAAGGGCACACACTATATCCGGTATCTCCAATTGCTATAGGAGAATAACTAGTCGTAACATTAGGGATATATAGAGTTCAGAGTGCAGCCAGAAGGCCAACCATTTTAGCATAAAATATTTGACCTATATGTCACGGTCTTCACTCACGAGGTCACCACAATTGGTTGTTAGGAACACTATCACAAATACATGCATCCAACAGGTGATGTTTGTCACTCCTAACTCTAGTCAGCATACAAGAGTATTGCAGACAGAGATAAGAAGAAGAAGAAAAAAAAAACTTACTACAATTTATTGTTGAATTGTTTGTATATATATATATATATATATATATATATATACATTAAATTGTTCATAACAAAATAAAATTTCAGATGCATATATTTGTAGACACTGAGAACAGGAAACGTTCACTATAATACCACCAGGTGTGCAGAGAAATAAGAGTTGCATAATATTTAATAAAAAGCAACAAAAATAAATATCTAAATAAAATAAAATGGCCCTATCTGGTCCCTGCTTGTCCAACAGCACATGTCTAATGAGGTCATGTCAACAGTGGTGTTTCTTCCTCCTGCAGAAATGTGGGTGGATACATGTGTACTTTATCATACATACACTTACACACACAACAGGTTGAACATGCATACAAATACAAACATGTAATAATTATATATAAATGGGGGAAAAAAGAGAGAAAAAGAAAAAGATTTATGGTCACTCCAAAATTACAGAAACTAAAAAAAGCATTATTAGTTTATTTCCAAATTAAGTCTTGAAAAGGCAGAAGCAGTCAATTATTAAGTTCTAAATTTTACATCCCAAAATCACTGCCTCCAAACTATTTCAACTAGCATTAAAAATAATTACTATTATCATGGGGAAATAATAGGGAATATTCCTTTTTCTCTAATTTAAAGAATAAAAATGTTCTAAATAGTATGAAAACAAATTTAATTGCAGGTAAAGTTGTAATTGGTTAAACAGCGTTGACATTAAAGATGAAAACCTCAGACTTAAAAGTGTATTGTCTGTGTCAGCAAAGAGCATATTAATTTGATGATTTAAAACGTTCACTACACAAGCAGTCTAGTTCATTAATTAATGTAGCGACCCTTACACTCTGTTTCTTGCCACAACGTTTCACGCAACAAGGGATGGATTGACACTTGGTGGACAGCCAACTCCTCATATGCTCCATCAGCAATGCTGGCACAGAGTATACACTCGGACAGCTAGCAATAAACATTGAGACAAACGCACAGGGACATGGACACACACACGCACAGCACAAGGTCAATCCAGGAAGAACTTCAATATAGTCATCAATCAGTACACCTGAACTCTGGCCTCAATCAACACCCAGCACACCTGCACTCTGACCTCAATACGAGCACACTACACAAGTTAATTCAATAATAAACATGCTGAGTTTATTTTTCTTACAATGAAATTAATTAGCTTCACACTTGCAGGAGAAAGAAGAAAAATGCAATTTTCAAAACTCAGCAGAACATACAGCCATTGTCCATGTACAAGGTGTAAATTACATACATAATACATGTATTGTGTATCTGTATAATGTGTTCTTGTAAATTACATGTCCCATTCATCAACATGTGATTATACATGTGCAAACAATAGGCTCAGTATTTGTTGATTGATAACTCAATTAAAGTGTGTACACTTTATAATTGAACACTAAATTAGCCTCTCCCTTTTACTGGTGAGAGTGGGTCATAATGTAACAGATAACAGTAGGAATATTGCAAAAAAGTGAAACAAAGGAGCACTCCTTTCTGTAACTACCACTATGACTAAAAGGTTCCAACACATGAGTTGAGGGACCTGCTGGACTCACATGCGCTTGAGGAGAGGTCTGGAAGTGGGAGAGTCAGCATTGGATGAGAACAGGACAAAAATGATGACCCAAAAATGATGACCATGATGGCAGCCATGATGAACCAGGCCACATACCAGGGGTACCAGCTTGCACCCACAGGCAACACACCAAACAGCAAGGACACCACAGCTATGAGCACAGAGTAGAGCTGAAGGGGAATGGAGGAGGAGGGGGCGGGTGGAGACACAGATAGCCACACACAAGCTGTGAACACATGTATAAAGCTATTAGGGGAAGGGATGTGGTCAGTCTTACAGCTGCAGACTTGACATGTTTCCCCAGAGCACATTCAGAGGCAAACACCGTGAGAATACAGATGCCAGCAATGGGGGAGATCACTGCGACAACAACCATTTAATCAAATCAACATTGGTACTCAACCAGATCATGCCATACTAAACCATACTCTAAATTACGATATAATTCAGTACTTTACCACAAATACACATCTGCACATGAACACACTCTAAAAAACTTAACGAACACTATATAC
>OZ017785.1:10017436-10217433 GCA_963969325.1 Lycopodina hypogea
AAGTAGAAAGGTAATGACAAGTCTGGAGGAACAGCTGTAGCCAAGCAAGTCTATGTGAGCTGTACCTGAGAGGTTAGCTGAGAGCACTGCAACCATACCTCCCTGCCCATGACACATGATCACTCCCCATGCCAACTCACTTGCAGAGCTTGTCCAAGTGCCCACGCCAACCACAGCACCATGAACGGCTCTATCAGATCCTTCACTCCTTCAACCCACGACTGAAACAAACATGACAGCAACAATCACTTAATGCATGCACCAGTCACACATTGCCAGCATAGGGAAATATGACATGGTACTGGGGACAGTTCTTTTATGGGTTGAAGTTCCCTACATCTCTTGGACAATTTTGGGGTTTGTATTCCCTCATGGAAGTCTCTTTTGGGGTAGATAGCCTCTTCTTAATGAATAAATCATTAATTTTCTCCAGCCCAAAAACCCATACACTTGCCAACAGCCAAACAGGAAAAAAAAATCATCGCCAAACTAACAACGTGATTTTCTACCCGTGATATGATTTCAGCCAACCCCCCCCCCCAACGTCAGAGGCAACCATGGCAAGTGAAGATAATATAGAGGAGATTGTGCATGTGGAAGGAGATTTAATATCCAAATATTTTCAAGAGTGTTGACCTTCTTCTGCCATAATACACATGCACACACACACACAATACAAGGACAGACAAACATGTAGTCTTTCCCTCACCCATCCCACACCACCTCTCCTCCTTACATCCATGTACTCCTGCAGCGTTAGAATCCTTGGTATCAACATCATCGCCATGGCAACCACACAAGCCAGCGCTGACGCCCAAATAAGGGAGGCGATAGAGTCAGCATAAGTGAAAATATTGATGACATTCACAGGAACACTGGGGGGGGGGGGGGGGGGGACAGAGTACACAACAGGTCATTAGTACAGAGTGCATGTGCCAGACAGAGCTAAGCTTAAAAAATATATACAAGACATGCTGTAGGCCACAGGGATACACTGAAGGTTGGGAATTCATACTGCATATATATATATATATATATATATCATTCACACACATTCATGTTTGAATACAGCCACACACTCAGGAACGAACACAAATGTAATACAGCAACCCTTTACCTATCTCAATCCAACTATTGCCAAGGTAACTATCGGTGCACACACAGAGGTAGAGTCGGTGTGTCTAGTTCTCCCAAGATATGCAGAGTAAGATAAATATTTAGAGGCTTGTAAGGAGACATTGGTTACACACACACACCTCTCCCCTGGAGGTAATGACTTGATGGACTCGTAGCCGCCCACGATCATGCCTATGAGTGTGAACACCATGGTAACCAGAAAGGGAACGACAGCATTGTACCTGTGGAAGGTCACAAATAGGAACATCACTAGGCAACCAACCACACACACAGCTCATGAGGCACCTCACAGTGTCATTGCATCTCATTACAGACAGTGGAGATCCTTTACCAAACCACACTCTTGGGGTGCATGTGCCATTGGCATGCGTGCGTGTGTGTGTATGTGTGCGCGCGCGTGTACTGACCATCTGTACTTGATTCCTTTCTTTGGAGCAAGAGGACCTACAGTGTATCACAAGACATGCACTTGAAATAGACATTTTACAAAATTTCAAGTAATAAAATAACTCCCAATTGAACAATGACTTTGTCTGAAGCTAAATTTTTTCAAAACCACTCAAAATATTGCCAATATTTGTTAGGCCTCACTACAGAAAATCATAAATAATTGATATTAGAGGACCAAGTAAAAATATAGATACATATACAGATAGTAAGGAAGCATTAATGGGTCAGTTAAAAAAATATTATGAGCAGACATAAAAGGGATAATTCTCCATCTGAGCATCAAACTCTAGCCAGATTGCTGGCTGGTGGAGACCAAACTTGCCTGTGAACTCGTTAACGTTCTCGTCTTGTAGACTTTGCGTCCCTACCTGCATCTCCACGTTCTCATGGTCGCTCTCTTCTTGAACTTTGACCACCTTCACCTCCGGATCCTTACTCTGAGGTGGGGTAAGTGCAGTCTTCCTCTCTGCTGTCAGCAAAGGTCCGAAGTCTCGGCTGATGAAGGCAATTAAGATGACGGAAAAGAAGAGGAGGAGAGGGAAGAAGCGATAGGCTGAAGGGGAGAGAGGCAACAAGCTCATTCCAATGGTCAGTGCTGGCATTAGATCAATCTTCATAATTTGTTTCATAAACTTAATTATTTTTTTTAGTGGTACCCAAGGCACAATATGTAGTAATCTTACTGTAATGGAGGTTTATTTTGTGTGTGTGTGTGTGTGTGTGTGTGTGTGTGTGTGTGTGTGTGTGTGTGTGTGTGTGTGTGTGGCTAAGTAGTTATGCTCTTGGACTTCAAATCATAGACCTAACCAGAAGCTTTCTCATTTTCCAACATCTTCTTCCCACAGCAGTCCACCCAGTGTGATGGGGACCTGGAATTTTCTGGGGTGCAAATTCATTGGCCATGGTTTGTCTATCAGCTAAGGGTCCAGGTGGGACTTTGGGTGCCCACACCCATAAGCTGAGGGTCTTGGTCAGTCCTCCTGCGAGCTCCTAGCCTGGTTTCAGGAGTTTGCTTGCACTGGCTCATAGTGCCTGCTTAGTGCACAGGCACCCCGACTATGTCAGGTGCGTGTGACAATGTTGACGGCAGCTAGAAAATTTGCATTGTCTGTGTGTGTGTGTGTGTGTGTGTGTGTGTGTGTGTGTGTGTGTGTGTGTGCGCGCGCGCATGCACTCTCTCTCTCATCTGTCTGACTGGGTCAACACTCTAGGACCAGTGGACTGTATGGGCTCAAACCTTCTGGAGAGACTCCTGTGAACCACACAAACATTTTGGCTGGGTCCCACCCAGCCACACCCCTTCCAATGGGTATCTCGATTAAGAGCTGGGGGGGGGGGGGGGGTTATGGATTCAAGTCCCACCATGATAGTTATTTTTGTTGAAATTTTCCCTTTTCTTCTGCCCCTTCCATTCTCCACCCCGCCCTTTCCTTCCCATATTTGTCCCTTAGTTGACTTGCAACATCAGCTATTTCTTAGCTGGGCTTGCAGGTGCTATTTATTAGATTAGTGTTCCCAATTTATGTAGTGTAATTAGAGCTGGCCTGGCCACAATTCCCTGCTAGTAGTAGTAATAGTAGCAGCAGCAGCAATAGTAGTAGTAGTAATAACAAATACAACATACCTCTCAAAGGTATGCCACTCTCACTCACTTCCCACATTTGGAAGTAACCAATCAACAAGAGCATGAGTGCATGTGACCTGGCATGCCTCTTGCCCTACACATGCACATGTGGTGGGACATTGCAATGTGTGCATCACTACATGTACAGGACACTCACGTATTGTACTGACGGTGAAGACAAAAGCATCTGTCTTCCTCAGATCAGGACATTCCTGGCAGAACTGACTCTTCAGAGCTGTGTCAATGTAGCCCACCTGAACCCCAATCCAGCTGCACAAATATAACACAGACACATAGATAGATAGACTGCAAGAATGGGTGGGTGAGTGGGTGGACAAGTGGATAAATAAAGAATAAACGATTCATGCATGCACAAATGAAATATTAGTATATCCAGAGGGTGGGGGGGGGTGGGGAAATCCTGGGATTTCCTCCCACTATTAAAAATCCCCCCCCCCCCCCACTACAAGTAAGATGTCCTGTAGGATGTAACTGTAGCTTATGAACTATGTAGCACACAAAGGAGTTATAAGTCAGCTGCCTGCTTACAATCCACCAGAATATATTTCACAGCACTTAGTTTCAAAATTTTCCTTGGACGATATACCCCCAGACAACCCTAAACACGATATCCATGAAAATATCGTGTCATAATACTCCCCCTCTCTACCTACCCCTTCAGGAAAAAAATCCTGTATTTTACCTTGAAATCTCAAACTTAAGTACTCCTCCACAGACATGCAGAAAATATTTCATTATTCCTCAACTCTGACATTGTATTAGGTAACACGAAGGAGAGCTCAGGTCACCACCACCACCACCACTTGTCACACATGGAGACATCACAACCACCCTCTGTCCACTCACTCCAGCCTGAACAACCCTATGCAGTGTGATGCTAATCCAGTGTTATGTGACCCAATGTTATGCTGACTCAGTGATATGCTAAACAAGATTGATGCTAACCCAGTGTGATGCTAACCCAGTGTTAGGCTGACTCAGTGTTATGCTAACCCAGTGTTATGCTAACCCAGTGTTATGCTAACCCAGTTTTATGCTGACTCGGTGTTACGCTGACTCAGTGTGATGCTAACAGTGTGATGCTAACCCAGTGTGACGCTAACCCAGTGTTATGCTTCTTCTTTCGTATGAAAATTTCTTCTCTATTTGTTGACTTTGGCCTGACTATGTGTCAGTTTTCCAGGACTCACAACCCATGGATTGTTAGTCCAAGAGCATAACTACTCAGCCACTACACACAGTGTTATGCTGACTCAGCGTTGCTAACTCAGTGTGATGCTAACATAGTGTGATGCTAACCCAGTGTGATGCTAATACAGTGTGATGCTAACCCAGTGTGAACCCAGTGTTATGCTGACTCAGTGTGATGCTAACCCAGTTTTATGCTGACTCAAGTGTATATCTGGAAGCAGGCATTGACTGCTGGTGCATGCAAAACTAAACATGTTTTAGTTCCAATCACTGCATGGCACTGACCTCGATATTGGCACCAAACTTGGTAAGGTGGGTCCAATGGACTTGAGGATGTAGGCAAACTTCTCCTTGCTGACTCCTGCATTCTTCATCATCTAGGAAAGGCATTGCTCTTGTACTTGACAGTGTTACACTCAGTAACCATGGTTACCCAATAGGTTGTGCATGTGGTTCAGTGATACAAGGTTGCATGCATAGAGCATGTGTGGGGTGGATATGAATATGGTAAGGATGGCCACTACCGTGAGGAGTGCACACACTACCCCACACACATGATCAACTTCATTTCCACATGAGCTGAAGGGTCAACACCAAGCTAGGAGAAGACTTCATTACAAGAGGCAGTGGTGAGGTGTGTGTGAGGAATAAGTCTCAAAAGAAATTGAGTGTGTGAAATTATGATTAAAATGCATAATTAGAAAGGCACATAGATGGGTACTGCCTGTAAACACCATATATCGTGTGTGTGTGTGTGTGTGTGTGTGTGTGTGTGTGTGTGTGTGTGTGTGTGTGTGTGTGTGTGTGTGTGCGTGCGTGCGCATTGGGCATGTGTAGTCAAGTCCAGTGCAGTATAAGATCACATCACACAACACCAACTAATGTGTGGACAAAATGGGTCAATATCAGTGAAGCTGGACCCACAATATAATGCTAAGATGTAACGTAAAGCAACACAGATTGGGACTTGTTTCTAAAATGTCTATTTCTGTCTTGTGCCAGCCATTGGCAGCGTCCCTGTGTGAAGACGGTGTGCATGGCCTGGCTTTAGTGTGGGGGACTTACCATGCGGAGACTTGTGCCAACAATAAGAACCAGACTATAGTCATCAAAGAATATAGTACAGCCCAGAATAATGCACGCAATGGAGGCTCTGGGGGGGGGGGGGAGGGGGGTAGAGAGAGAGAGAGAGAGAGAGAGAGAGAGAGAGAGAGAGAGAGAGAGAGAGAGAGAGAGAGAGAGAGAGAGAGAGAGAGAGAGAGAGAGAGAAGGAATGTGTACATGGGCACATGTGTGGGGGTAGGTGTGGTCAAGGGAGAATAGAGAGCACGAGCCATTCTGTACTCACCTTCTCCTTGATCCTGTCAGTCTCTTCAGCATAGAGGCCAGTCCAAGACCTCCACCACTTTTCTGTGCATAAACACAATATGAGTTAGTGTAATTTAGGTAAGGGGGTAGAGGTGGAGAAATAAGAAGTGGGAAAGTTAGGGTAAGGTTTGCAGAAACATGTTTCAATATTCATTATACTGTGACTAATGCTGAGTGACCTCACTATTGCAGCTAATGCACATGTGCAATGTGCAACTATGTTTGCTCCACCTTTAGAGATTATTAAAACAACCTCCACTGGCTCCTGCTGATGTTCTTCTCTACACAGAGAGTACAGGCATTTCATGCTCTGCATTCTGACAGCATGGCACATGTACATGTAGCACACATTTATGTACATGAGCCAATAGAATGAGCAGCACAGAAGCTTGTGTCTCATCAAAAGTGAAGGAAATTAGAAGAGTGGGCAGCAATTAGACAAGACATCCTGTATTTATCTATTTGTGCACAGCTGTTCACTATGCACAGCTGAGTGGCCATCTGTGTGCAGGAGTTATAGTGACATCACTCCTCACCTGCACCACTCCAATCACTCCACCAATGAAGAAAGTGAACAGAGCAATCTGCACAAAAAAAAAAAAAAAAAAAAAAAAATTAAATTAACTTACACTTACTATTAATGGAAAATTTAGTAAGTTAACATTGGACATGCATATCACACTCAGAGATAGCGGTAGATATTAGGAGTTGTCTACTCAACACAAAATTGGAGGAAGAAAAGCATAATGGAGTAAGCTGAGAGAACCACTGATTGAACCAAAAATGCTCTACTCAAATCTGAAAGCTTGTGCATATCCATAGCTGTGGCATACTTTAGAGCTTTGAAAGAAAATATACAATGGTAGGAATAAATATGGTTAGGTTTATTCATTCATTCTATTTTCACCCCCTTCTTCTTGTCCTATTATGCCTTAACCCTGTTTACAGCGATGCTGGATGATGTAAAATTATAACCAGTTTGTAATCTACAAGATTACTAGAGTTATTTCAACCAAAAAAAAATTTAAGGAGACTTACAGCAGAATGGTCGAAGTCGGCTATCGAGTTGACAATGTATGTGTCTATAGCAATCACAGATGTATACAGAGAAATATTAACACTAATTTGATTAATAAATATAGCTCGTACACACTACCTATGCTACACCTTACCTAATGTCCGTAGTGTGGCCACAAGGGGATTATAGCGATACGCTTGACATATGGAGGAGAAAAATGGCAAAATACATCAACTAATATCGTATAGTCACTTAAATTAGTGATATTAATCAATCATAATGGAAGTGTTTTGCTCCCAGTAGCTGCATAAATCAATTGCAATCAACTTGATATTCAATTTGTTAAATTAGCAAATTATTGAAAGATGGAAATAAATTAGTTTGAAATAGCACCCAGTAACTGACTGTGAAGCACGTGCAACACTAATAATTGAGTAGGTGGGCGTGGTTCTGTGCTGTCTGGCCCAGTAAACTATATAGTAAGGTTTGTGAACTATAAGTGAAAGCTGACCAGGACTTCTCCATCAAGTGCTCCAGGCTAGTGTACAGTGCCCCAGGCCAGTGCACAGTGCCACAGGCTAGTGTATAGTGCCACAGGTTAGTGTACAGTGCCCCAGGCTAGTGTACAGTGCCCCAGGCTAGTGTACAGTGCCCTAGGCTAGTGCACAGTGCCCCAGGCCAGTGCATAGTGCCCCAGGCTGCAAGTTTGTCATGACCTTAAGCAAGCAGTTCGTGGATATAAAGTTGCACTGTTGTTCAGCCCATATGACAATATATATGACATTGCCACAGGACATAAGTACGTATTGACTCTAGCCGGTACCATCAGTTAGTTACCTAATAGAGCACACATCCAGATCCCAAACAGCAAGGCAATAAGTACATGTCTGCATGAGAGAGACACACAGAAATACACAAGAAATCAAAACAATATATATGCATAGGCTGTGTGTGCTGTGGCATGCACATTCATATATACAATTCAATACAAGGGGGCATGATACTGGGTGTGGCATGGAAAGGGGTATGGCTTATCAAGGGATTGGGGAGGTGGGGAGTGAACTGCATATCACTTAATGGAGGTAAACCCTTTGACCTCTTGTATGGTGTCCCCCAGACCATACAACTGACAGACTGCACTCCAATAGTCCAAGAAGAGCACACCATAGGAGCTGCTGCAGTGCCTGGGGCTATGGAGTGGGTGCACTGTGCACTGTGCACTGTGTCCTGCTCATGGCGCATTCTACGCGAAGAGTGATGGGCTCACATTTAGTATAACTGTGTGAGTGCCACCAGTGACTTGCTCTGAGCTGCTATGGTTAGAGCTCTATGAATAGCGAGTAGTGGCATTTTTTGAAATGCAACCTGTAATGTCAGTACCACTATTTACAAGTCTCCATAGTCACATGGCTTCACAATTGTCTACAGAGATGGTGTGTGCAGTGTGAACTTCCACAATAGAAGGTCCAGTTGGTCAGGCTTATCCACTCCACCATTAATCTGTGTCTGCTTGTCTATATATTGTGGGTGCTGTGAGTGCTGTTGGCCTTTAAGGTGATGATCACTCGTCTGGTAGTATGACGTGTTGATTAATCAATTCCTGGTTGGTATCAGCAGATAGGTGTTGATTGAGCTCTAATTGGGTCAATACGTACTAGTTTTGATACTTAAATGAGTTTACTGATCAACACTTGCCTGTAGTGGAGAAGCTGATGTCAATTTGTATAGGTGCTTCATTGAGCAACATACACACCCACAGATATATATATATGAGGCATTCCAAAGAAGTGGTAAGCTCATCATCTGTGTTGTGCCCAGCCATCCCCACATACTACCACAGTCAGTCCCCCAGCAGTTCTCCCATCACAATATAATATGCAGGTACAGTATGGCATGCATAAGGGGGGGGGGGGGGGGGGGACTTGTGTTGTTGTTGTCATTGTTGTTGTCATTGTTGTTGTCATTGTTGTTGTCATTGTTCACATGGACAGAACCTTGTAAGTGTACATTGATGGTTGGTCCTTGGCTGTGGAAGTTTGATGCTCCCTATAGTAGCCCTCTGTATCACCTGCTCAATGAGTCTCTAAACAGCAAACAACAGCTGAATGTCTCCATCCACAACACCTCGTCTCTCACAAAGCGCTAGTTACATGAACAACACACCACATATTCTCTGTGTTCATCTCGTACAAATGAAAGTGTTTTGTCGTGAACAAGAACACTGAATTCCTTGGACAGTGGCCTCCCCTAACTACCAATTACACCAGTTGTATGCCTCACAGCAGATGTTACCAGCTTCCCACAAATCAGCAGATCGAATATCGGTAGCAAACAAAGGAGACAAATATCTCTTCTGTGCCCAACATCTGAAGGTTTCGACCACTTCACTTTGAACAAATGCTCAGGACTCCTTCAGTAGAAGATGGTACGATCTGTATAACCATTCCAGACCCTTCACTAAAACAATTTGGAGTCTACTAATTCAGGAGAAAAATGAGATACCAAGTTCCTGGATATTGAGATAGTGTTTGCCAATGTCCTCCATAAAGAACTCACCAGGTCTCACTGCACTAGTTCTGAGTGCCTCAAGAATGGCAGCAACCACACCTTGTACTAACATGATGGAAGCACACCCAGTCATAGAGAATGGGAGGGGTGGGTCAGGCTTGCAAGGTGCAAGTCACATGAACTGTGACACTCTATGTCAGGAATGAAATATCATCTCAGCACAAATACAAAACAAACAACATGTGGAAACACAAACCAACAAGATGTGGTACCAGTTAAGCGAGCTGGACCAGATCACAGCCAATAGTCTGAGAGAAGTCCATGAAATATCAGATGTAGGGCAGGATGGTGTAATCAATTAGATATACACACACATGACCACCCCCACAGGGTGAGATGTCCCTACCTACATATGTACATGCACAAGTACATACCTGAACACCACAGAGATGATAGCAGTGATGATTGGAGGCAGGAGGGTGAGGAGGCCCGGAATGGCCAGGAAATTCTGCCAACAAGGAACAAGACAAAAGAACAATCATCTATCATGTGTTGACATACATATATATATATATATATATTACATCACAGCAACTGTGTTTAGATTGGCCAGACTGCTCACCAGGGAGTGTCTCAGCAGCACAGATCACAACACTACTAGTACAGAATGCTACACAGAAATGAAAGCGCACAATCTCTCCCCATAAGACTCACTCTCCCTTCATCTTCCCTACTCCCTTTTTTTCCCCATTTTTTTCCCGTCCATTTTTATGTACATTCGACTGCACTTCCAATTTCATAACATTCTATCGATCCATAATTGTCATGGAAGCATTCCCACTGGGCAGATATAGCAACAGAGGGGGAGTTAAGACGTGAGATACTATTATTAGTATTCTGATGGGTTGACTTTCCGCCATCACCTGGTCTATCTATTAGGCCTAAGGCATAAGCATGAGATCCTCCAATACAATATCACTCTTGTATCTTTAATCAGTTAATGTAAAAATACTCATTAATCCTCATTTACATAGTTTTCCTTACTTTATATCATCTTTTTTCTATAAGCATCTGTACCCAATCCTTAATAGAGTTAACAGCGTCAAGTTGATAGGAAATTACACCCAAACATCCTTACTCCTGACCAATGTGGGCAGTAGCTTCACCTTCATACGGTCACATTGGTACTTACCACAGATTGTTGTTCACAGAGATGCTCTGAGATATCTCCATCATAGGATGTGCTGAAGAGGAAGTGGACTATATGGTGACCCTGGATACAGCGCATAGATAGAGTGATAAGAATAGCACCAGCCATTGTGATGAGATCAAAGACAATGACACGGCAACAATAACACTAACATTAGTGGCATCACACAAATCCATAGTAAACATGTGGTGAGTGAGCATTCCAGAAATTTTAATTCGATATTCAAAACTTAAAAAAAAAACAAAAACAACAGCAACAAAACAACCAGAAAAAAAAAATAAAAAAAAATTTTTTTTTTTTAAAGAGAGGGAGATTAATTCCCTCCACCTACCACCAAAGAGCGAGAAACTGCAATACCCGATTAAAGGGAATAATACATGCCATTACTTTTAGCTTTAACTGTAGTACAAGGATGTTGCAGTTACTAAGCAACCTAGTTGTGCTGAACACGTACACACAAGACTCACCACCCTCTGACATGCACCCTCAGGCTATTCTAACACATCAGTGGGCAGCACCAACACTGTACCACTTAACACTCAAATTACAGTGAGATATCTAGAAATTGTCAATCACCAACTTACAGAAGAATTAAAATTCATGGGAATGAAGAGAGAGAAGGTGGGGCCCGTGTTGTTGAGGCGGGAATAGTTGCCATGGATCATGCCTACCTCATTATCTGCATGTGTATGGTGACATATACAATGGATCACATATGATAGCCACACCCAATACATCTCACATACTTGGACACTAACAAGACAAAGTCTTGAGTGAAGTCATCTGTTGATTCGATGTTTACAGTACTAGTAATTTAGTAGAGGGGCAAAATGTTGGGACTAATATATTTGACAGAAACTAATGAGCACATCAGCTGCACATAATAGCATTGTATGATTTTAAATTTAATCGAAATGAAACTATTAAGTCAGGAAAGATCAGTAAAGATGGAGCTTTATGGTAGTGTATTGTAATGTGTCTTGTTTGATACTAGAGGTTTTCACAGGTGAACCAACCTAGAGCAGACTCACTACAGGCATGACCACACCCTCTTAATATGGCATCCAAGGGAATCTCGTAGAAACCATTAGCTTAACCACAGGGGATATTCAAGAACACAACATTAACTAGGTTTTGCCTATCCCAACACCCATCAACCTCTAATGAGGTGTCAGTTGAGTTGCCTGAAGTTCCATCCAATTAGTCCACACTTGCCGATCAGCCACTATATTGCATGCAACTGGGAGTGCAGCTGGGAGTAGAAGGATACAATGAAACCCAAAATAGGATCAGGGAAGGTTCTTAGGATAGAGTTTTTAAAGGGAAAACAACAATAAAGCCATGTCCACACTACAAACGGGTTTTTACTTCTCTCCAGCAACACCAGGTTTCAAACGTTTTTTTTTTTTTTTTTTTTTTTTTTTTTTTTTTTTTTTTTTTTTTGCGTCCACACTAGCATAGTGCTGAACTCGCTCCACATCACCTGCGTGGGCTGAATAATTGGCTGGGTGGATTAATTGGTTTTATTCTACCTCGTATAGAAACAGGGTATTTTATTTTCTGGTGTACTACTTCGTTCTGTCTTTTTCCCTCCACAATGTCATCCTACATATGGAGGATAAAGATGAGGGAGAGAACTGTTGTAGCTAAACTCCTAATAGCACACATCAACAATTAAGCCACAGATATGCTGAATAATTTAGGCCGCTTGAAGCCTGCCCTTCTGAAGGTTTCAGGTGAAACCTGTTGGGATGAAACCGGGTGTAGTGTAGATGTGTGGAACCCATTCCGGACACGGGTGAAACTGGTTTTAGTGTGCAGTGTGGACAGGGCTTACAACAAGACTGCACCCATGTAGACCACAAAGTAAATGAACCTTTCCTAAAAGATCTCAGATCTATCAATAATTGTCTGCATTGAATCAGTAATGAATGGCACATTTGATTTGAATTGGTAAGGGTCATCCAACTTGTGGTCTAAATAAATATTATTCTTTTATCGTTTTTTTCCCCACAGAGAGATCCATTACAATTGTTCCTTCATTAACTAGCCGGTGGACTAGCTTTGCTCTTCATCGGAGTGTCAAACTTACTTTACTAAACTCAAAATTGTGTGTATGTGCTTACCTATGCAGCTAATGTACTGCCAACCTCTTAGACCTAGAGACCTGAAACTTAACTTACACGTACACATGTTGACCAGGGGAGTATCTTAGGCAATAATAATATCCAAAGGTGGTATTCTGGGAGTTTCAGTACATAAAAAAAGGGAGATTAAGTGGGCCAGGTGAGCATCCCTGATCCCAAAATTGGTCAGAATTAAATGCAAAGTATTTCCATTAAAATTCCCTTCAGCAAAATTCTAAGAGCAAGGGCATTAAACTACACTTTACCTCACACCAAATCTCATCCACCTTCGACCTCAAGAAGTATCCTTTTAATTTTCAAACACATTTAGTGTCACCAAGGGACAGATGGACTGACTGACTGACTGATGGAGGGGCACACACAGTCCTTTATATATATATATATTTATTTATTGATTGTTCATGTGCTTACCATGTGGCTAATGTACTACCAAACCTTTGGACCTAGACAACTTGGCAGTTTCAAAATCAGAAAAACACTAAATGCTAATTATCTCTGTTGAAATTATCTTTATCAAAATTCGAAGTGAATGGGCATTAATGTTGCCACTACACCTGTCCTCACCCAAATTTCATGTGCCTACCACCTCAGGAAATACTCTTCTAATTTTCATAGCTCTCAATTTTTAGAAATAATTTTCAAAACCAGAAAGTCACAACTGTCAGGCCACTGTGAGTAAATAAGTGTGTGTGGGGAAGGGGAAGGGATGGGAAGAGAGAGAGGGAGAGAGAGACCAATCTGTTTAGGAGCACACAACCCCAGCTGCTATCCAAAAGCTGAAGTTGAGATAACTCCACCTGGATATTTTCTTCCTATTTTTATTTACTAGACGTCCCATTGTGGCTTTGCTTGCAAAGTTAGAATATTTATCTAAATTAATTTTTATCCTCAATTCAGTCAACAATTGATCATGACTCTATCAATTAAAAAAAATTCAACGTGCATTACATTTCTTGTCTTCTGGCCAGTGCATGTAATCCTTGAGTCAACAACATAATTGTCCACCTTCCTTCTCTCTCCCCCTTTACTGTTTACCTTGCAAAGTAAAGCTCCATTCCAGATCTTGGTTCATTGGTTATTATGGTTATGCACCAAAAACTCAATCACCTATCCACAGAGGGTTGCTGTTTATCACGGAGTTCTGTAGTTAATTTTTTTTCTTCATGTATTAAACTGATTGTTCACTGAACTGCCAAGAGTATGCTCATTAATTAGCCTGAAATTTTCCTTTTCTTTGGCCACTTTTGTCTATTAGGATCTGAATAAGTCTTAGCTCATGGGTATAGCTACGTAGGTCCAACTATTTTTTAGAAGTACCATATTTGGCATTTTACACAAAGAGGAAGGGGTGTGGCTAGATGGGACCCACCCCATGTTATTTGAAGAGTCAAGTTGTGTCTGCATGCCAAGTTTTAGGCCTGTAGCTCTATTCCTTTTTTGGCAAAAGTACCATTTCTGGCTTTTTTAATACAGAAAGGGGTGTGACATATGGACATATTTAAAACCACATGTGTAGGTGCAGTGCTTGATTTCCATTCTTTTGATACCCTCTTGACTCTGTCGCTTCAAAAATGAAGGAATGTATAAAAATAAATGCCTCCAAGCATAGAAGGGACACTATGGTCAAATCCTATAGGTCCTGCCATTCAATAGAATAACTTGCATGAATCAAACAACTACTTATGTTTATATTGATTTTCTTGTGCTTCTAACTGGAGTCTGCGGCTGCACACCTGAGGGAAGGGGGAATGGTTCCAATGGACCAAGAATAGCATATGATCAGAATAATAAATTATTGTCAATGCTTATCCAGAATATCTTGCGCTGGCTTCTTGGGAAGAGCCATTGTTGGAGCTGGGAGGAGGACTGTGGGTGATGGAGCGGGAAGGACTGTGGGTGATGAAGCAGGGACTGGTGGAACTTGTGGCTGAAGGATTGCCTCCAGTGGAGCAATCTGCACCCCTGAATATGCCACAGACATTTGTACAGAAATGCTGAAATTTCTTCCTGCAATGCCTGAGGCACATCCAGGGTGTACTGTGCTTGTATCTATTACTTGTTTGAACAATGGTTATCTCCAACAAAAAAAGCTCTGTATATATAAGCTTACCTTCAAAAAAGCTATGGCTTCAGACATAACCGCTACAGATCCTGTTTTTGGTGCTTCTGCCCCCAAAATACTGGCTATTAATAGTCTGACAGCCTAAAAGTTGTTTTATTAGGCTACAGTGGGTAAGGAAAGGCTATAATGACGTTGCTGTGGGTTAGGGAAGCCTATGGAGTGTGAATTGAGGCTGCAGAATAGCTGAGCCAGAAAGGCAAGTCTGCTGATGATTTGAATCTTCCCGCCCTGGGGTCAAAGTGCATGCCTCGCCACCCCTTTTTATACTTGGACTTCTGGAAGCTGCCTCAGAATCTCACCGCGCGAAGCTACTAGGCTATTTAAACCCAACCTTCATCTTTAAAAGCTGTATGACCTCATTTTGCTAAACCCACAAAATTGTATTATGGGTTTGGTGGAGCTAACAAAGTTAAAAAGCTGTATGACCTTACTTGGGCTAAACCCACAAAATTGTATTACAGTAGTCCCTCTTTTTGAGAGACTCCTCCATTGGAAGACCACTTCTCTGGAAAGACCACTTCAGGCAAGATGCATTTGCTGTATAAACTTACCTCTATTGGAAGATCACCTCTTTTGAAGGACCTAAAGACAGCCCTAATGATAAAATTTTAAACTACCATAGAGAACCAAAACACATATGCACTAGTTTTACTAAGTGGTTGCAGCTGCTAACTATACAATAAACATTATGACTCTGATGATTAGCAGAGGTAATGGTTTAGGCACATATTTAGTATGCAGTCTCCCAAAAATGTCTAGAAATACAAATACCTTGTAGAAGAAGGAATTGTTTTAATGGCAACCAAACATTTCTATGAATTTTACTTTTTCTTATGATGACAAGGCAGATTTCTTGGAGCTCATTAAAAAATCAAGCAATTTTTGAAGGGACTCTGGTAAAGATACCAATAATGTCAAACAAATCAAAAGATCTTATCTCATGAAATCCTAAAACCATCTAACTAAAAATTTATATACATATCCTTATTGTCATGATATAATTTTTTAATTATTTTGACCACACCCATTCCCACCCACCTATACTGGAAGACCTCTTTTGGAAGACCTCTTTTGGGAGACCTCTTTTGGGAGACCGCTTTTCGCCAGATTTAAGGGTGGTCTCTCAAAAGAGGGACTGCTGTATGTACCTACCTATGTGGCTGATGCACTGCCAAACCCTTGAACATAGAAATCTCAAACTTAGCTTGCATACACAACTTGATCAGGGGAATAACTTAAGCAATGTTAAAACTTCATGACAGGAATATGGGGGCCTCCAGACACAAAAAACAAGAGATTAAGTGGGTGTGATGAGTTCATTTCTGACTACAAAATGGTCTAAATTACACAAAGGATCTTGTAGTACCTACAATCAAAAATAAGGTTACACTTTTGATTGGAATCTGGAATTGGGGCAGCATCAGATGGCCACTATGTCCCAAGGTGGGACATAGAGACAGATCATTCTTATGTACACACATTGCATTGAATTATTCTGAAAGTACTGACAGTGCCTCTACTTAATGATATGAATTATCTGCTCACTGTCAGACCAGACCCAGAAGTAGATTTCGTCTGGAATAACTTGACTGTCAGTGAAGAAGGGTGGGAGAGAAGCAGTGACGTTGAAGGAAACACTACAGCAACATGAGCAATCAGGGAGGAAGAGGGAGAGGGAGTGAGGGGAGGAAGAGGGAGAGGGAGTGAGGGGAGGAAGAGGGAGAGGGAGTGAGGGGAGGAAGAGGGAGAGGGAGTGAGGGGAGGAAGAGGGAGAGGGAGTGAGGGGAGGAAGAGGGAGTGAGGGGAGGAAGAGGAGAGAGATATGAATAGCAATGAATCCATTAATTACACCGCCATATACATTAACTTAATAATCTTTCAAGGATTCCTCCGTGTTCCTGGTTCTTTTGGTAAATAGCACTTCCCAGACCACATCCCAGCTGCTGACAAGAACTCCTGAACAGGGGGAATTAGCTTGAGTTTTCCCACCTCATAATCTGAGCAACCTTTAATATTTCATGCAACCCTATACCTCAAGTAATGTCAGTAGCTGCATGTGGTGGACACACACTTTAACAGGTACACCTGTCTTTTCTAACCAATAAGGATGGCCACTTAAAAAAAAAAAGTTAATCAATTCGGAGCTTCTAATCAATATGGAACTTCTTATCAATATGAACTTGGATAGGTTGTCGTCCCAATGGTTAATCAGAAATAACCAGCTGTTGCCTAGCAAGTCATGAACTTGGGAGTAAGTAACACAACATCCATATCACACACTACGACATTGGCCATCCTGCAATCTGTGATAGCTTGAATCTTGATCCAATATTTTTAGCAGGTCAATTGATCATTGGTTTGCATGCAAACTGAAATTGCGCATTTCAATATGAATGAATAAAGCAGGTGCAAGTAATTTGATCCTACAGGAAGGTCAATTTCATCAGAGAAAAAAAAGGTCAAGATTGTTCACCCCACTATCTCCTCACCCACTCCAAAGAGTTGATTCTTTATGAGAGAATACTAATGAGTGACTAGCAAACCTCCTACCCTCCCACATTACAAAATAACTTAAGACTGTTGCAGGGTGCCAATGCACTCTTCAGCTGCCCCCAAGGATGACAGACCATTATACATATCGAGTAACAGAGAGCCTACGCAAGCTGAATTAAATTTTAAAAAAAAATTTACTTTGTCAACTATACAACAGATGTTGCCTGCAGCGCACAAAGCATGTTTTACCTTAGTAGCCACAACAGTTCAACCTTAGCAACCACCAAGGCTTGCACCATTATGTCTTTTTTCCAACCTATTAGTACTAGTGGAAAACCTGACCTTAGGGCGGGATTTCGGCCCATCTTTGGTGGGCTGTAGTCATGAAAGTGTCTGCTTTGAAGATATATGTTGTAGACTTTTAAAATCAAGTGAACATGTGCTTTGGTCAAAGTATCTTTTTAGAAGTACAACTTTTGGCATCTTTAGCCTTACACACAAAGAGGAAGAGGTGTGGCCAGATGGGCTCCACCCCATATTATTCGCAGAGTCAAATTGTGTCAGCATGCCAAGTTTTAGGCCTATAGCTCTATTTTTTCTGGCAAAAAGTACCATTTTGGCTTTTTTTGATTACAGAAAGGGATGTGACCATATAAACATGCATATGACGTCCCTCTGGTGACACTGATTCTAAATCTATATGGGTTTGTGGGTCTAACTTCAACCATTTAAGTGTGAATTGAGGATACACGGACAGACAAACTATTCGTACTTTATAATATAGATGCTAAGTTCCAATGCATTCAAATCTCTCTATTATGCTTCTAATATTACCTATTGAGCTTTACTTTTATCCATTATGCTCAAGAATATTATTATGCCATAATATTTATTTAAAATAAGAAGTCATCATATAATAATACTATACAAATGAATAAAATTATGGCATCAAGAGGATTTAGAAAAAACAAAACAAAACAAAACAAAAAATTCTCTGCTGCAGCTGAAGATGGCTGCAATAAGACTGACTACCTTTTAGCTGCAGATGACCAGTTTGGCAATGTGTCTTAATTGCCTTTTTTTCATCATTTGAAAACATAACTTCCAGAATTTACTTGGTAAAAGTGTCGATTCACTTCTTATGCTGGTAATAGTTGCTGGATTGTTCAAGAATGGGAATGCAGCGAGAGAATCAATATCTACAGCTGATGGCTTCAAACTCCTCCTTTTAAAAGGCAAGGAGTATACACTTCGCAGCCTTAAAAGCATTTAATGGTGGTTGGGAGTATCAAACTTACTTTCAAAATAAGTTCAGCCATTTTGGACACAACCAAGGACATACTAAATTCACTGTTGTCATTAAATTAATAAATATATACATAGAATAAATAGAATGTTCGACAACTGATTAATCATACTATGCAGCATGATTATGACACAAACACAACGTGTCAAGCCAACCACCAAAATTTATAGCTAACTTAGCTTCATTTACTTAGTTCTTCAGATGGATCAGACCCAAAACCTTGGACCCAAAGGCACAAATTTAGGAAATTAAATAAGCATGCGTAAATATAACAAAAAAAATATTTACAATTTTTTTTTGGTTTATAAGAAAAGTAATTAAATATACGTACATACAATACTGGAACTTTAATGATTTAGATGGTTGTATTCACAATTAGATAATCAATTGAGCTACATAATGAAATTCCACTGACTGTAATTCCTGGTGCACTGAGTTAGCTACTGTAGCAGCTCTCCCAAACACAGATATACCATAACAAGCATGGTTGGCTTCACAGCCCACTCTCACCTGGTCAACACCACGTTGGTATGGAAAGGTCCACTAATGTTTATGGGGCAGGGCGACTGACTACCGTTTCCATTCTGCTCAATCTGGAAGCTGTCGAAGAAGTCACTGCGGTATTGAAGCCAAGGCTCAGCAACTTGAGGAGCCACCAAGAACACCCACAAGAAAACACACAGGACAGTTGAGAAATTCTTCATTAGGCCTGTAGCTATCGGGTGGGTACCCCAACCGTCCAGTCGGTAAGCGCTCCAGGTGTCCTGAAACTCCACCACCTAGCAAGTGGACTCGTAATTAAAGTCACTTCTTTTTATCGGTACCAATTTATTGAACCAATCAATCAACCAATCAATCAATCTATCAATCAATGACTGATTGAGCCCCTGAGGATGATGTTTAGGAATGGTAAAAGGTCGTCTATCTCAGTCACACATTAGGACAAGCCAAGGAAGCACAGTTGCCAGCTGGACCTTTTGAGGACAGATTCCAGATTTTTGGCCTATTTTGAAACTACCTGGCCTTAAAAAAAAACTTTATTTGGAGGCCAGTCAACACTTGGCCTCTTTTGAGTTTTCTAACTGTCAACTGGGGAGGATCTGGATCCTTGGACTGACTGTCTTTTAAATTATTCATTTTATGTGCAATATTCAGACATTCCAACCTCCAACCAAATATATGAGGGAGATTACACGGTGGTTTGTGGTTTCCTTTTTGTTGTTGTTGTTTTTGGAACTAAATATTTTATCTGTCATCCCACAACAATGTAGTACCACATTTCCTGCATGACATTGTAATTCTTTCTATACTTCTTTTTATTATTCATTTTCAGGTTCATCTGTTTTTAGGTCCATAGGCTAAAAGGAAAAGGCAAATTCCAAAGAATTGATATTAATGTTTTGAATAAAACTTAATTATTGAATAATGCTATATCAATTTTTATTATAATAATTATTTGATTTTTTATTATAATTGCCAGGAATTAAAAAAAAAATTATTTAGTATTATTTAGATTCCCAAGAGCGGGGAGGTGTAAAATGATAAAAATATATATATTAAAACTATTGCTACTTTAGAAAGCCCCAAATTGCAACAAAGAGGCAGGTGCAGATCTTGCAATTATTAAAAGTGGGTGGTGTGGCCGCAACTTTAACCACTCATATAAATTATGACCTCAGCCACACATAGTAGCCATTGCACCAGCACCCAAAATTTAGATCATCAGAATAAATATCATTATTAAGATAATCAACACCAACACTTTAGAACATACAATCATATCATAATATATCATTTGTTGAACAAATAAACATAAAAAAAAAGTCTTCTTGGATCAGCTTGAACAAATGCCAGACAAACTTCATCCAAATGCATCATCCAACTCCGCCTGAAGTGGTGTTTCTTCTTATATTATTCCAGAAGCTCCTCGATGAAGGAAATCTCCATAGATCATGGCAATGTCAGATATATCTGATAAACACTACTCACTCATAGTGGACCTCAAAAAGGTCTTTATTCTTCTCAGAAGAGGAAATCATCTTTCTGCCTCAGCACTAGAAATACATATTATGCAAGCAATTACTAAGAGACAGTGAATGTTAGGGAATCAATCCTTATCACAAGCACTAAGAGCTAGGAGTATAGCTATATCAATTTCGCTATAAAGTATATACATCAACTTTAAGCTCTAACAAGCTGCTTCTGATTGGGTTCATATCAACCTCAATATTTCACCTTCCCGTCTGTGTCCGAATCAGTTTCAGCTCCAGCCTCCTCCAGGGCAGAGTCAGTTTCATTCACGTCCATAGCAAAAGTGAGTAGGTTGGTAGCACGAATTGTGCAACAAATAATTTGGTTATTGCATGGAACTGAAGGAGCTATTTAGCTGACTTTCAGCGCATGTGCAAACTTAGTCCATCTAATATTATTAGGCTCATTCTGTGTATTAAATAGATGGACCAGAATGTTGCCATGGATACTTTGCATCATATCCATGCGGGCACTTCAGACTTGTGAAACAGAAACAAACATAGGAACTAGTGGGAAAATGAGGGAGATTTCAAATATTATGCGGGTGAGCGGGTGACAATGAAAAAATGAGGGTGACTCCCTCCTGATGCGGGTGAATTAATCAACGTTTCATGGCATGAATGTACCGTATGAGCCAACTGGGACACCCGGGAAATGCTTGCACAAATTTGTGTATTATATGCGTAAAAATGATAAAAGGGTGTGGGGGTTGCATGTTCAATCAACTACTGTGCTTTACTTTTTCTTACTTATCCTTAATTTCATTTTCATTTGTTTTTAGAAACAAAGAAAGTAAGGAAGGCAAATATTTTGGGTGTGGAGGGAGAAAAAAAAAAAAAAAAAAAAAAAAAAAAATATATATATATATATATATATATATATATAAAGGGGGGGAAGAAGGGAAGTGTGTTGATGAAGGGAAACCAGGTATATCGGACATATTTCTTACTTGGATTTGATATATTCCAGTGGGAAGGGTCAGGCAACACTGCGCCTGAGGCCAGCCAGGCGTCTGAGTAAGCATGTTTTCAAGCAATTTTTTTTTCTTTCTCAAAGTGGTGAGCAGATTTCTCTACCACTGACAGGCCAGTCAGGGAAGTGTATACTTTCACTGTTATACCATTAACTTACTTTGCAACCACTTCTGCATATGGACAGTATCAATTTAGCTAACTAAAACTATCATTTTCAACACAAAATAAGTGAGAGAAGGGACCCTAGTGTATCATTTAAATGCTCTGCTTTTGTGGACTGCTTTACATTGCACTCTCAGGATTAGGTTGCATTCCATTCCATTCATCATTAAACATGAACAGAAATTAAGTTAAGATTTTTCTCAAAGAAACAAAAGAAATGCTGAAGAGGAACACAAAACCAATTGTATCAACATTTCCTTAATTATTTAGGTAGTTCAGTTTTGTTATGTACTTTCTCTGTCCTAGTTCCATTTAGCAACATAATACAAATACTTATAGCTATTTCCTTTAAAGGAAGCTAGTTATGCTTTCCACCAGGAGCAGTGGTATTACCTCCTCTCAAGGTAGTCAAGAACTTCATCTGGACTTGTGGAACTTTCTTCACTTAGATTTTGCAGTACCAGCAGCAATGGTGCCTTATCAGGAATTTGACATTGATGTTTGTTGGAGTTGAGCTCTTTTTTCTGAATCTTTAAGTTTTCCTGGAGTTTGAGGCCTATTAAATAAACATTTGCACCATAACAGAGGAAGGGAACTGTTTCCTATTCCTTCTTTCTAATCCCAGTGTACAGACTGTATCTATGGTCAAACAATATATTTGAGCTTTGGACAGAGAACAGAGTGTATGAAAGATTTGATCTGCATCTGTATTGATCAGTGGCAAACTGACACCATGTAGCCAAAGGTTCATCCATCCAAGTTGTTTAAAAGGTGTTTTTTCCCCCTTCAATATCTTCACAGATATTCCATTCTGTCTTGTAAAAAACAACAAAAAAAAAAAAATTTATACTTAAACATTATAAACACAAGACAGTAAAGAAAGATGTCCATTCATAAATACTAATTAACCCATTAATACAACACCATTATTTTTTTAAGTTTTTTTTTTTTTAATTATCAGGTACTCTGCAATGTGCTATATGTGATAAACAATAAACAACAACATATCAATGCACAATTTGTATCAGAAAAAAACATGGCCTTTCTGTTGAAGTGCAGTATATATATATATATATAGTGTGTGTGTGTGCCCCACAGGGATGTACTATAACCAGCATGAGGTCTCAACTACATTTTCATTTATTTGTCAAATGCTCATCAGATCATTCATGCCATGGTCACCCAATCAATACTCGAGCTGACCAATCCAGTCCAGGACTAATCACAAGAATAGCTTGTGGTTGATCATGTGACACTTCTCATATCTAAAGAAAAATGATAACATACAATTCCCCCAGTTGCACACAAGACATAGTTGATGTAGAAGTGGAACTAGATTCTGCCATATATACATTCCATGTAATTACCGAATGTCAACCACAAATGAAACAAGTGCATGTGTGTTCAACCAGCAAAGGTTCATAATCACAAATGTTTCTGCTCAGCCAGACCCCGACCATTGACGTAAACTTGATTAGCCTGCATCTCTGTACCCTAGAAGTGTCATTGGAGCACAGCAGCAAATGGATGGTGTGTGTGTGTGTGTGTGTGTGTGTGTGTGTGTGTGTGTGTGTGTGTGTGTGTGTGTGTGTGTGTGTGTGTGTGTGTGTGTGTGTGTGTGTGTGTGTGTGTGTGTGTGTGTGTGTGTGTGTGTGTGTGTGTGTGTGTGTGTGTGTGTGTGTGTAACTATCACATCAGGTTTAGAATGACAAATGAAAAGAAAAAGCATGACACACGCATGAAGTGAGAATTAGATACTGATCAGGCAATAAAAACAACAATCATAACAATAAATAAGAACAATGTTGACAAAAAGTTAATTAGAGTCTATCGAGATCAAAGAATGCAGTACACTGCATACGCAAAGTCAACTCTAATGAATTCTAATATCACTTTTATAAATAACAATTTTGAAGACAGAAGACGGAGGAGTATTAATAGTCTATGCCCTTGAAGGCATGAGGGTAATCCAAACATTAATCAAACAAAAACATTCTTCATATCAGTGACGTTTTTCTGCTCTTTTCAGATGGAAAAAATGATTAAAAATAAGACCAAAAATAAATTTGACAGCTAGCTGCTCCTGAAGCTGTTCTCCTTAACAATTCATAATGATATTTTCCTGACTTGTGTTCATGTTCCAGTCTTTAGCTTGCCTCTGGATGTCTGTGGACCAAGTCTGCTGTGCAGAAAGTCCCACAGGAGGCCTGTATTGGCAGCATTGCCAAGGATACCCTCTAGAGATGCCTCATTCAGAGATACCAGCTCCCTCAAGTCAGTCACTTTGTCCATCACTTGTCTGAGGAGAAGGGGAAGGAAGAACCCGCCCCAGCATCACACGTGGGGACATGTCATATGTACTATGGTATGAACACAGCATTGTGGAGATATAATACCTAGCCTTAGCCACAGGACCACCTTAGCCACAGGACCACCTTAGCCACGGACCACCTTAGCCACAGGACCACCCTAGCCACAGGACCACCCTAGCCACAGGACCACCCTAGCCACAGGACCACCTTAGCCACAGGACCACCTTAGCCACAGGACCACCTTAGCCACAGGACCACCTTAGCCACAGGACCACCTTAGCCACAGGACCACCTTAGCCACAGGACCACCTTAGCCACAGGACCACCTTAGCCACAGGACCACCTTAGCCACAGGACCACCTTAGCCACAGGACCACCTTAGCCACAGGACCACCTTAGCCACAGGACCACCTTAGCCACAGGACCACCACACAGTTATGCATAGAACTCCAGACAAGAAATATACTCAAAAGTTGCAGTTTTAACAAGTAAAAATGTGTACCTGTAGTTCTTTGAATTGATCCCTGGGAGCTTGAGCAGAAAGTCCTGTCAAAGTGTGTGTGAGAGTGTGTGAGCACATGCATTTGGGGGGAGGGGGGGGGGGGGGTGGGGTGGAAGGATAGTCATATTTTCAGCATTTCCTCACATTACCTATGAATTATAACTTAATGTATATGCTACATACAACATTAAAAGCTCCATTTATCAATTATTAATCTGGTAGACACACGCATATGCATATTTTCTCAAATTTTCTGTCAACACACATATATATAGTGATAATCCTTATGGGATTATATGGCTCACATCTCCATGGGTGGAGCTACATGGGTGGAGGTACATGGGTGGAGATCCATGGGTGGAGCTACATGGGTGGAGCTACATGGGTGGAGCTACAGTATTGATGACATGTGTCGCACAACATATATCTAAACAATTTCCTAGCTGAACTACTAAAACAGCAACAACATACAGATAACTTCCATATACTGGGAAGCATAAGCTAATTAACCCCCTCCTCCCCTTAAAAAACAAGAACAACAACAAACAGAAAACTTCCCCCCCCCCCCCAAAAAAAAACAACAACCAAAAAACCAAAAAAACAAACAAACAAAAATAACAAAAACCAACCCTCTCATCCAAAAGAGAAAAAGTACTACAATACCTCATGTTCAAGTTATCACCCAACATATGCTAATCTGCATGCACAGTAGCAGTAGGAGAGACAGCCTGGTGACAATTGCCAGCACAGACAAGAAATTTAAAAGGGATTGTATCTCAGTGATGGTATCTCAGTGATGGTCTCCCAGTGATGTTATCCCAGTGATGAGGTGCAATTGGAATGACCAGTGGCTACTGGAGCATTTAGACTAGTCAATGTCTACCATACAACTACATCAATGCTAATTACTTGAGCAGTGGCACTGTAGGTTGCATTCTGAATAGAGCCCAGTGTGCCTGACCTATCTCCAGGGCAACATCTGCCTCAGGTTCACGCTGGTCTTGCTGCAATATAAATAGAAATATTAGATGAGAAGATTTCGACTGAATGCACCAAGAGAGAAAATGGCGGCAATCACTGAAACCCTATAGAAAAATTGCATAGGTATTGATAGAATGTCACAGCATATCATGAAGTTCAATATTTAAATGGAAGCACACCAACTACATGTGGCCACTGTAGCAATGGTTGCACAGCACAGGTGATTGTTAATTGTGGCTGCATTATAGAGGTTGACAGTAAAAAAAACAAAACCCAAAAAAACCACTGTTGAAATAGGTGGTTTGTTTTGGGACTAGATTAACTCTGAATAGGGTTTGTTTTGGAACTGAGTTAAAATTAGAGTCTTATCCTTAAAAAAAGAAGAAGAAGAAGAAAAAAAGAAGGTGCATATAAACACTAAATGTTGAAAGATACTGTATTTTGTGTGTAGGGATTTAATATGAATGGAAACAAAAAGAAAAAAACAACAATGAAACTTAAAAAAAATCCCAGACAAAACCCTTCAAAATTTGATCCACTTGTGTGACTGTAGAGATAGCCATTGTCCCATTCCACCTCCCTCTAGCGAGGCTGTCATGCAGGGACTACATACATGGTTTAGACACAACACAGCAAGTACAAACATCCTCTGGGAATTATAACCCCATTACAGGTAGCCAACTATCAACCACCTTTAAGTCATGAAACAGTTCAGCAGTTGCATGAAGACTGCAGCACCAGAGAAGTCTCAACTGCAACACACAGCACAAAGTCTATTATTACAGCACAGTTGGGAGCATATCACTATTGGATAGAAACATGGTATACACTGTATAACAGTCACTTGGTAATAGTCACAGACACTCTTAATGTAATTAGTCCAATCAGTGAATGCTGAAGGTGAATAATGTCATAGTTTCACCCAAAGACAACATATTCAAACAATTTTAAATCGCCAGGTATACATTTGAAAAAAAAAATTGATTATTAGACTACACAACAGTGTCCATAAATTGAATTAATAACTTTGCAATAATTAATCAACAATTGCATATTAATATAATGTTTTTTTTCCACTGGGGAGTCATACGATACCACAGGACATGACCTTTAGAACATGTGTTAATTCACAAGAAGTAACATGTCATTATTTGATATAAAGAGTACTTCCCTTCTTCTTATTCACAAATCTGCTATAAAAAAAATATTTTAATCATGAGAATTACAAACAACATAAAAATAACATGAACCGAATAAGCAGTTATTATGAATCTATTTTGAGTCAAAACACTTTCAAACTAATTGACAAAGCACTCCCTTCACCACTCACATTGGGGAAGTGCAGAGTCAACAAAACCAGTTCAGAGGACACACTCTGAGAGAAGATATCGCCGTGGGCAGTAGACTTCATCTAGTAAGTAAACAGCAACATATGAACATTCATTACTCATTAGCATCACAGTTGATCAAAAAATACAAATTATATATCTATTGCAAGAAATATCTATACATAATGTTTTTGCCAAGATTATTTCAGAGTGGGGGGGGGGGGGGGGGGGAGGAGTTACTACAGTATTAAAATTGCTAACGTAATAGAAATTGATGGAAATGTAGAGTATAATAAAATTATTTGGTATTAATTATAAATCAAGATGGACTTGAATCACACACACACACAACACACACACAATTATGTTTCAAAACACTTCTTGACTACTATCACTATAGATTATTATAGCCACAAACTTACAGTGATGTTTACAGATTTATAAATATTTCCTGCAATGGATCAGGTGAAAGTCAGTAATGAATTTTTTTTTCTTAGTAATGCACAACATAGACCAAAAACCATAATAAAGCAAGGGTAACCAATTGTTTAATGCCACACGTATCATTTTTCAAACTTGTGAGAGCAAGAGTCAACAGACCCTTTGGGCACCAACATCTCTGAGAGGCCTGAGTCAACAGCCCCTCTGGGCACCCAGTGAACCAATACAAACTGAGAGCTTATACAATAATCTACAGTAATGTTGAGGACAAATGGAAATATGTTCTGGTTGTTTTTAGAAGGGCAACTAAAAGTTTGAAGTTGAAATGTAGAGGTCTAAAGTTGGAATGCAGAGAGATAGGGACGCACACTACGACATCAATGCCATGAGATAGCCATCACATCAGAACACTAAGAAAAGAAGGAAGGAAGGAAGGACAGGTGCCATGGTGACTGACATACAAGAAGCTAAAGAGATTCTTTATGTTGACAATGATCATGAATCCTTGCCATGGGATGTACCACAGAGGTATTCTTTGAAGTTGTGGTCTGCTACTGTTAAAAGTTTCAGAAGGAGTAAAAATTTATTATTGCCTAGACTCTAGAATCCAAACTTTCTAAAGGGTGCGTTGTGCTACAGTTGTCCTATAGCAAGTTAGTAAATCAGTAGCACTTGAAGTAAGTGGCCACACCTTATCACTAATGAATAAACCACAAACCCTTCATTAGAATAATTCCAACCATATCTATTTAGTAGTAAGAGGTCTCTCAATGACATACATATTGACAATTAACATTGCCATATGAGTCTCCTCTTGTTTTGAGTTGGAAAGAAATATCTGACTTATAATTATATGCATTGAGGATCGGGGGGGGGGGGGGGGGGGGGGGGAGGGGGGCATAGAAATAAACTATATTTATCTATCAAATATTTAAAAAATTTAAACTCAATGATCTGATTGGGCTGCTTTGGAAGTCATTTGGTCATGATATAAAGTCAAAATCCAGAATTGATGCTATGTAGAGAACAAGCACGAGTCAACTTTACAGTTGTACTATGTGTACCTGTAGAGAGAAAGGTTGGTTTTCATCAAACTCAATGAGCAGAACAGGTTTCCTGTAATGTCTAGTCATGGCCATCGGCTGGTTGAACCTGGAACAAGAATAAATATCGTAACATGTGGCAATTGAACTCTGGGACAGTTGGTTGTGAGTTTAAAGTTGAAAGTACTCAACCAAATATTGCCAGGGCATCTGTTAATATTAATACTGGGTCCAAACCATGGAAACGATATATGACAAATGTGGAAATGTAAGATGAAAAAATTACCTCATTTACAAATAGCAGCACAAAAGTTCCAGTTAATAATAATTATTACAGTGGCCTTTAAAGGGTAACTGAACTGGAAAAAAAGAGTCTTATTTTGTTGTCCTTAATGCATAACCTGGTATAAAAAAGTTTGAAAATTTTTAGTCCAATATTCATGAAGAAAACTTAGCTTAAAAATTTTACTTCCTGTGGAGGGTGAACTATTCATGACATCACAAGGGGGACAGCTGCAGCCAGAATTCAATGGTGGTGATATGCTATTTCAACAAACTTCAACAATTCCTGGCGTCAAGATGCCCAATTCCAGGATTGGTAGCAGCACATTGACATCTAGCGAAATAGCAATATTAATATGTATCTCATTGAGAGCGCTCTTACAACTAAGTAGATACAGTTGTAATTATTCTAATGAATAGTTTATGGTTTATTCATTAGTGATAAGGTGTGACCACTTAACTCAAGTGCTACTGATTTACTAACTTGCTATACAATTTTTAAGCTAAATTTTCTTCATGAAACATCACTTCTGTCTCTTGCAATTCCTGCTAGATAAAAAGTACATCTCTAAATATATCACATCATCAAATATATATTTTAATATACATGTTTAAAATTGATGAATTCATCTTCTTATAGTCATTTAAAAGCTAACATATTAAGCATTCTTTAATCTAATAATCTGTTTAATCTGTTAATCTGTTTGTGGTGCATTCCATACCAGTGTGAATTAATATGTAACTGGTAACCTTTCAGTTCTTCTTCTGACGGATCTGCCTCTTCATTTTTCTTTTTCTTGTATGGCACTTCCTTCTTCACTGCCTTCCCCCAACCTGTCTCAACTGCAGCTCTCCTCTTGCTGGATGCCCCAGCAACAGATTTACCTTGAGACAAGTTTGCCACATGACGGTCCACAGGATCTACACAAAACATGGAAAGTGGCAATACAACTCGAGATGATATATGCACTGCAGGTAAAACAACAACCTCATTCATATTACATATCATTGGTGTGTGTGTGTGTGTGTGTGTGTGTGTGTGTGTGTGTGTGTGTGTGTGTGTGTGTGTGTGTGTGTGTGTGTGTGTGTGTGTGTGTGTGTGTGTGTGTGTGTGTGTGTGTGTGTGTGTGTGTGTGTGTGTGTGTGTGTGTGTGTGTGTGTGTGTGTGTGTGTGTGTGTGTGTGTGTGTGTGTGTGTGTGTGTGTGTGTGTGTGTGTGTGTGTGTGTGTGTGTGTGTGTGTGTGTGTGTGTGTGGGTGAGCGTGTGTAGATGTGTGTGTGTAATGCATGTATGTGTGTGTGCCAACAACAATACTGCAATGTTCAGAATAATGTGGATGCTCACTCGGTGCTTCTGAAGTGATTAGTCGAGGATATTGTCTCTCCAATAATTTATGACCACAAACACACAAATACTGTAACAATGCATTAACAAACACAAACATCTAAGTAAACACCATTTTAAGGTCAGTGTGTGAGTAGCACACACATACCTCCCTCAGCTGGTAGCACGTTCTTTCATCATTGGCAAGAACTAAAATCTTTTTCGCTCCATTCTCTGTGGTCAACAGGAAGTTAGGACAGCAAGACAATACCATGGTTTATGTGCTGGCCATATTTGTTGCAAATAAACAACTTCCCAATACCCTTTGGCTACCCACCATCAATATCGCCACCATCGTCCTCATGATCTCATCACACGCGCTAGTCAAATGTCAACTACTAACTAGCCAATATCGAAAACAATGTTGTAGATTTGAAATTATTCATTGTTGATTGCTTCACAATAAACATAAAGTACAAATTGATTTTTACACTATAATAAGCATATGGTGAAGTGAATTCACTTTGAGTCATTTTGCATGTTTGGACCAGAGGAGCCAGTGGAGGTCTTGAGTGCACTTCTGTGGCAGTGTGAGCCTTCATGCTGGTAATAAGGGGAGCACTGGAAAAGACAACTCTCCTACAGTGAGTGCAGCTTATTTCTTAAACAATATTCTGCAGACCTTGTCACTGTATAACCAGTGGGATTGCCATAAGATGTGAAATATTCCTGATTTACATACTCTAAATTCAAGGTCACAAGGTTTAAAATATGGTGCTATGACAACCATGGAATAAACTCATAATAAATTCCAAGTGAAGTCATATTTTGGGTGGTAGGGTACCTGGTATTAGCTAATACATATTGAAAACCAGACCAAAATCTACATTCATTGTGGATAGTAAAGTGATGATTGACTCAAACTTTCCAAGTACTAATAATAGTCATATTGGCATTTGCTCACCACTGGATATGCTTTCCTTGCGTATTTCATCCAACACCATGGAGAGGAAGTGCCACTTGGGGCTCTCCTCCAGCAGTAACTCTGCATGTGTGTGTGTGTGTGTGTGTGTGTGTGTGTGTGTGTGTGTGTGTGTGTGTGTGTGTGTGTGTGTGTGTGTGTGTGTGTGTGTGTGTGTGTGTGTGTGTGTGTGTGTGTGTGTGTGTGTGTGTGTGTGTGTGTGTGTGTGTGTGTGTGTGTGTGTGTGTGTGTGTGTGTGTGTGTGTGTGTGTGTGTGTGTGTGTGTGTGTGTGTGTGTGTGTGTGTGTGTGTGTGTGTGTGTGTGTGTGTGTGTGTGGGCGTGTGTGTGTGTGTGTGTGTGTGTGTGCGTGCGTGCGTGTTTGAGTGTGTGTGCATGTGTGTGCTGTTAACAATAATTCATTGTCTGTTTATCACCCAGTCATTGTCCTGGCCACAGTCAAAACCATTGCCCTGGCCATAACTACTGCCATCTTACAATATGCATAGCACATATGCAAGTCTATGCTATGATGGACACACCCCCTCCACCCCAGAGGTCACACTATAATAAATGGGTAGTCACTAGTGATCCTTACCTTCTGGATCTGACATGCCTTCACTGCACAGAATAGATAGACATATGCCCAGAAAGGACAGACACATATACATATGCATAAAGGTACAGGAATAATCAAAGAATATGTATTGCTAATTTGAACAAATGTACATAACAGAATAAGAAATAAAATGTTCTCACCTTTTGGTATCCTTGGCTTCAGTGAGACTCTTTGGGCCATACACTCTTTCTTTGGCTTTCTACAAATGATAGTATTTGTGACAGAGAGGTGCATATGTAATTCAGTGTACTATATGACCACTGTATATCATACTATAATGCAATACATTTGAGCTCTATTAGTAATATGCTATCATTGCATGTTCTCTTGTGTACAGATTAATTAAGTGAGCAACTGGAGATAATAAGTCTAATTCATGTCATTATTGGAGATAATAAGTCCAATTCATGTCATTATGACACAGCCGAAGTATAGAAAAATGGACTGGGGCAGTCCTTGGACAAAATTGAGTATGAGTGGACGAAAGTATGTCTTAATGATGTTTGCCTAGCAACCACCAGCCTGGGGGCCATTATATTGTATGAAGGTATCACACATTTATATGTATATGTCTGTTGTCTCACGTAATAGGAGAACTATTGGAACAAGAGGATAGAGATGGTTACCACATGTACATACTTAATCTAGAGAAGCATCCACAAAAAACTGTGGCCATAAGAAGTATGCAATCAATGAAAGGATGTGGTTAGAGAATTGGAGGTATCTGACTCACAGCAAAGAGAATGTTGGAAGCATCCATAAATGCTCAAGCAGAGTTGCTGAAGAATGCTCTCCTCTCAGCAGATGGTGTCAGAATTTCAACATAAAAAAAGGCAAACCAAAAAGTTAGGAGCTGATCAAAAACATTATCTTAAGCACTTTTGGGAAGGAATAGGTAAAAGATTAACAATTCAATAACTTTGTTTTGATTGTGTTTTTTTAATTTTTTTTTTTTTTTTAATAAAAATGGCTAATAGAAGGAAAGCCAAAAAAAAAAAAAAAAAAAAAAAAAAAAAAAAAGAGGATAAAATCCTACCAAAATCATTTATTGGCTCAATGAGGAAAAAAAAAGTTGCCTATTATCTTTGCATGCAAATTCAAACTTTTGCACCTAGGCACATAAATCTTAGCTTACAAACACAATGGAACTCTTGCAGTATCAAGGGCTGGGTCCAATCTGGCCTCACCTCTTCCTGTGGGAAAGTCAGGCTAAAAGGCAAGTCTCACATGCAAAACTCTGTGGAAATTAAAATGGAGGGGTAAAGAGATCTTCACTATATGCAAAACCTGCAACACCTACAATACTTGCAACACCTGTAACATTTGCAACACTAGCAACATCTGCAACACTTCAACTCCTGCAACACCTGAAGTGGCTGTATCAACCATACTATTGAGTCTCACTAACTTAATGATCCATGATCTGCCTTCCTCACCAGACAACTCAATTTACTGATTAGTTCACTGTATTTGTGCAATACAATTAAAACATTATCTGCTTGATATGATGGACAATTAGATATTTCCTTCCTTAGGTTTTACAATTATTACCAATAGCACTGTGAAACTATATATAATATGTATATAGACATGTACTTATGGTTTAATGCACATACTGTTAATAAGTGGTGTGGCATTGATTTTTTTTATATATTTTAATTTTTTTAATTTTAAAAAATACAATATGCATGTACTATCATTACAATGATTAAAAAATAATAATAAATAAATAAATAAATAAATAAATATATACATAAATAAATAAATAAATACACACATACATACATACATACAGACACACACACACATATATATAAACATTGTAAAACTCTAATAGTAATAATTATACATCCAATAAAGTATATTTTGGACACTGATGACACTTTACCTGATTGTCTCTAAGTAACTGTAGAATGTCATGCTATTGTACTGTGACAAATAGCTACAGTGCAAATAGAAGAACCCATTTCATTGGTCATTACTTGACTAATGAACACTGTCACTTACTATAGTAGGGTCCTAAGCATACCCAGATCAAATATGAGCTGTTTGGACTTGGAAACCTGCACACATAAATCTGATGAGGTAGGACCTAACAAAACACACCACACTTAGACACAGTATTGCAACTTTGCTAGTGTTTTATTCCATTCCTTATTATCAACCTTTCTTAATGAAATACAACCAGATGATGGCAGTCAACCGGTGAACAGACAAGTTCATCCCTGGGCTAGTTAGTTCTCCCTACACCGTCCAGTTTACCTACTTATTGACACTTACAACATGGCATCTCCATTCTGTATCTTACTGAGTGTGTGCTCAAGTGAAGTGATAATATTTGAACTGACTGACTGACTTATTCCATATGAAATAGTTGTACATATTCTCTAGCTTCAGCAATGACAAGTGATAGTAACTGTATGACTGCAGTAAGGTGGTCGGTTATCCATTGATGCCATGGTGAGGATGCCATGGTGAGGAGGCCAGCACCAGACCACCTTCCTTTGTTCTCATGAAGGAGATATGAAGTGGCTTAAAACATTGTAAAATGTCATTAGATGAAAGACACTTTTGAAAAAAATATCCATTAGTTTTAAAAGTAAAATATCCATTAGTTTTAAAAGTAAAATATCCTTTACTACTTTAACTCAGTTTTGTAGTGGTTTTAGCTTGTTTAGAGGGGGTGTGTTCCCTTAGACTCCACTTGTTCACTGTGAGTGCTGGGATGGTTGCAACCAACCAGTTGCCATACCAACAGGTTTCAAATAGGATCCACCTGCATCTTAATGGTCTGGTCAAAGGACTTGCTTATGCTGCTCTCCACTGTCACCTCATCAGTGGCCAACTACAAGCACAAAAAAACACACTCAATAACATCCTCACTGATATCTCACCTCCACTTCCCCACAAGAATAGTTTCAATGAGCTCTGGCTGTTTATCACATGATGATGCAGGGCTTTCTTTTAGAAAAATTGCTAAGGGGGTGGGGGAAAAATAGAGATAACTATCTGCGAGGGGGGGGCATGCATGTGTCAGCGTATATACATGTAAATCTTTGCACTATAATAGTGCAAATTGATGATGCTCAAGGGGGGGGGGGGGGGGGGGTACAAAATCCCCTAAAAATCCCTGGGATGTCATTCTCTGTTTGTTCTCATTATTGTACAGGGAAACATTTTTCTTTTCTGATGTGCAATTGTTGCCATGGCAATTAAATTTGTGAAAGGAAACAGTTTACTGAATGGTTGTATCTCTTGAGCTCGCTGATGCATGCCTTCATGATGGCCAGCACAGACATCAGTATGGTAGTCATACTTAGGGACATCTGCTGTCTCAGCTCCACCACATCTGGCTGCACACACACACATACCTCACTTGTCAACTAATATAAATACATGTGTGATATTTAATAATATGATGAGGCTATAGTGTAGGGATACAAGTTAATCCTATCTGGTGGAAATGAATGGATATTGCCAGTTGATGAATACAAGGCAATCCATAACTACCACAAATATGAGTGTGTCTTCCAATTTTCATGTCAAATCTGCACTCACAATCAGAATATCACCTAATTTTGACAAGAAACTATCTTTATCTTGACAAACACATTTAATTGTTCTTTAGCAATTGTTCCAGCATTTACACCTCACAATTAAATTAGAATATACCAATCCAAACAACTATGAGCAGAACTGACAATGTGGCCCCAATAATAGTGTTCAAGCTGGTCAACGACAATTTGAAACATTTAAACAGGATTAAAGGCCTTCACATGGCTGAACACTATCTATTTGAGAATACACATTCCTGCTTCTAAGTTGTTCTGTGAATAATTAACAAGAATAAGTACATTTCATCTGAAACACCAAGCCCACTTATGATGAGGGTGATAAGAATTGTACAAGCTTTAAGAAGTATAGATATTTTTTCACCATTGATTTCACCAGAAAATCTTCAAATTTTCATACTCAATGTTAATTTTGAGTTTTCATGAGCATGTGATTTGATAAGATTTTGAAGGGCAGGATAGGTTAGTTTTGTATCATTTGGGCGCTGTTAGCATCCTCAAAACTAAACACAGCAACTCAGCTAACTAGTTTTGGCTTCTCAGATGTGCCCCAAGAGCTGACTTAATGTGATGAGTGAAATTATTCGACTAAGCCATGGACCTTGGGTGGTAGGCAGTGTTTTGATGGAGCTCTGGCCAGCAGTCATGAAATGGAATCCCACTAATACAAAGTGAATTGTGGAAGACATGTCCATAGGCAAGCCAAAAGATTTACCCAATGAGTGATCAATGCTTGGGCACAAGGAGAGGCAGATGAGTTGGAGAGAGTAATGGCTCCTGACTACCTGGTGGAATGGTCAACCATGGTGAGGAGATGGGTATAACCAGCAAATGGTTGGAGTTGGCCTACCAAATCGCCATTATTTGATCAAAACATTGCTGAGGGACTAGTGAAATCTCAAGTGGTACTTGGAAGTGCTGCTGGACCATGGTAGTGGCAATGGAGGCTAGTTTTAATCCAGATATCAACCCTCCTCTGTAGACCATGCCAGATAAACTTTGTTGCTATGACCTTTGGATAGGAGAGACCATGGATGTGATCAAAACTTTATGTCTCCACCCAGCAGGAAGAATGGGTTTGGATAGCCAGTAGAAACATTATAGAAAAGTGTAGCACCCTGGGCCACAAATGAATGTCTTTATGCTGAAGCCCTGAAATCACTGTGTGGAAAACTCTAATCTCTGGGTCATCCATCTGGCAAGAGTCCATTGCATAATAATCCAAATGCTCCTGCACAACAGCAAAGGTGGATCTCGAGTGAGCATCTGATGTGATTGTCCATACTCTTGATGTATCAAATGTTGGTGGTAAATTCTGAAATGTAAGAGAGGTGTCACTGCTGTCGATTAAATCATGGATCTGATATTTTTTCCACAGAGAAAGTGAGAGGATTAGACTGTTTATGCAATAAACTCTTGGCCATCGAGGAAATATCTGAAATGTCTTATTCCAAGGTAAAGAACTAACAACTCCTTGTTGAAAGCACTGTACCTGCCCTTTGGATACGCAGATGTTTTCTGAAGAATGCTAAAGTTTGCCAATTCCATCTAGAAACTACTGGTGGGTTGCATCTACTGCCTGGAATGAGGCATCTACCATCAGTTAGGTTGGTGCATTGAAAAATTGGTGCTAGATAGTGCAACTTTGGTGTTCTCCAAAGCGACTACTATGGGCTCACTCCACTCCAGCAACACGATTGTCCTGAACTTGCCTTCTAAAGCTAAATAGAGCATAGACATTATCTATGCTGCTGCCGAAATAAATCCAATCATCAAATTCTTGTAAGCTTTGACAGTGTGTGTGTGGTATCTTATGGGATATCTTAATACTAGCTTTATTGATAGTCAGTTAATAAACACAGATGCTAAATACTCACTTATAAAAGTTAACAGAACCTTTCATTGCAAGACAACAAGTATTGCAGATGGATGAAGTGCAAAAACATGTGGAAGATCAAAGACAAAGACAACTGCAATGTTTTACATATATATAATATACTGGTAATGAATGCATAATCAATGATGTCATGAAGCATCATCCTTGAGTGGTTTAATCATCATACTGGAGTGGTATAGTTTACCACACTCCCCTCATTAAGGATTGTATTAAGGGAATTAGAATGACAATGACCATGCTTTGAACCTCACAGGTTTCTGCCAGGTATGGGTAGAACATCTTGGAGGTTTGGAGTATGAGCAATATGACCTTTTTTCTTGCAGAATTTGCACTCAGAGTTGATAAACTTACAGGCAGGAGCTAAATGTGGACCTCCACACTTGTAGCAGGTTGGGTTTTCTCTCTTGGAGGGAATCTTGCCTTTAGAATGTTTAAATGTTCTGGAGTAATTGACTCCTGGCAAAGGCAATAGTGTAGCACTGCTGTTTTTGCTGCCCTTGTATCTCTCTCAGATGCCTCAATCGCTTGAGCTAGCGTGTAAGCTTTCTCATAGGTTAGATCAGTTTCAGCCAGAAGCTACGCTGTATGGTGTCATGATTCACACCACATACTAGCCGGTCACGCAGCATCTCATGGAGCCTGTCTCCATAATTACAATACTCAGAGAGCTCAAGAAAAGCAGCTACATAGGTAGCTATCAACTCTCCTGAGGCTCTGACTCTGGTATTAAATTTATACCTTTGAACAATCTCCGAGGGAATCAGCTGGTAATATACCGCTACCAGCTTTGTGATATCGGAGTAAGGCGTAGTTGCCAGTTGTCCTACTTCCACTAGGCTTCTGTGAGCTTTTAAGTGAAGGAGCCACAAGCTGAGAGTAGAATGGAATGCTTCTTGCCTTCGTCAGCGATGTCATTAGTTATGAAATAATGATTAAACCTTTCAACGTTAGTCGTCCAGGTTTCTTTGCTCTGTTGATACTGGGAGAGTGTTCTGTGAGTAGCCACTTACAACTCATCACCAATGTGGTATCTTATGTGATATCTTAATACAAGCTTTATTGATAGCCAGTTAATAAACGCACACACACGCTTAATACTCATTTATAAAAGTTAACAGAACCTTTCATTGCAAGAAAACAATTATTGCAGACAACAAGTATTGCAGAAAGATGAAGTGCAAGAACATGTGGAAGAACATAGACAAGGACAATTGCAATGTTTTATATACATACAATATACTGGTAATGAATGCATAATCAATGACGTCATGAAGCATCATCCTTGAGTGGTTTAATCATCATACTGGAGTGGTATAATTTACCACAGTGTAGTTGCATGAACTGTGTAATGGCTTCTACTTTGGCAAGAACGGAATGATACCATGTTGTGTGATGCGTTAGCTTAGAGAATCAATGATGGATATGCCAAATTGGCATTTGGTGACATTGATGACTATTCCATGATCTTATAGGTAATGAGTAAAATGGTACAGGTAGTATTTATGCTCTGGGTCATCCTTGTTAGCCACAAGAATGTCATCCATATATACAAAAACAGACTCCAAATCCTGACACATTGAAATGATTGGGCTGTTTTCTTGAACCCTAAAGGCATCATCAGAAGAAAATAGACCCCGAAAGGTGTAATAGTGGCAGTTCTAGAAATGTTTATAATACTCACTGGTTTAAGGTGATAAACTCTCACGAGATCAACTGTAGAAAACTTTGTGTACCAGTCAAGTGAGTAGGAAATCCTGTATATGTGGCACTGTTTTGCGGTAGGGTACAGTAACATTGTTGAGGTTCCTATAGTCTCCATATGGGATGCCATCTGCCTGATACTTTGGGGACAATGTGCCTGTGTAATGCCCATAGGCTGAATGAGCACAATGAGTAATGCATGATACCCATATGTTCTATACTAGCAACAGCAGACAGCAGGAATTTGAATGCACTGGTGGACATCTAGTTGAAAGAAAGTGCTCCACTCCGTGTTCTATGGTTGGTTGGGGAAACTTAGGAACCATATATCTAAAAAATATGTAATCCTATGTCAAACTCATTAGTTGTGGTTGAAAATTCATGAAGTTGAAGGACAGAAACCAGAACTTGAAGTATAGGGTCAAATGAGTAAGCTTTTGCATTTACTAGGTACTTGCCTTAGAGTACTTCTAGGAGAGAATGATCCCGTAGGAAATCAGCTCCTATATAAGAACGAGACACATCTGCAGCAATTAAAAACCACTCACACATTGTGGATCCCAAATCTTGTGAGATGGTATGTATTCCTAATGTGCAGATGGTGCTGCCATTAGTTGCCATCAGTGAGGATTTTGATTGGCTGATGCATATGTCTAGGCCAGTTACCAGTACAATGCTACCCTCTGCTCCTGTGTCGACCAGGATGTGTTTACCAGAAATATTCTCCCATACAATATGTAGGCTTTGATTAAGGCCAGTTGCCGAAATCCCTTTGATAACACCTACCGTCAATTTTCCCTGCCTCTTGCAAGGATTCCGGCAGTGACGGGCTAAATCTCCAAATGTATGATAATAATAGCATAGCTGGTTGGATGATTTTGGGGAGTGGTAGCCTTACTCTGCTGTTGTGTTGGGCATTGCTGTAGGTCATTGGTAGTCTCTCAAGGAAAATCAGTTAAATGAACAAACATGAAAGGTGATCTTCTAGCAGGATTAAGATTTCATCTATTAGAATGGAAGGTTTGGTGTCACCTATGGTTTGAAAGTGAAGGAGTCTAGATATCCTTTCCTGTTTTCTAAGGCATAAAATGCCAAATAGCCTTTTCTTTCAAGACTGTATACTTACTGTCAGGCTGTGGTGGGCTGATAAGGTCCAGTTGGCATGTTGCAGAGTTCTTGATCCAGTGCAAAGATAATGCAGAAATACTTGGTTTCATTCATAGTTATGCCCCTAATATTGAACTGAGCTTCAGCCTGGGAAAACCTAACTTCTGGCAAAGAAATACCTTGGATTAATGAATGAAATGGTTGAAGGAGATGGTGCAAATGCTAGAAAAAAGTGATTCCCCCTCCCCCCATATATTGATCTCCCAGATTATACTATGAGTGCTTTCAAAACTCCATGACAGTAGTTAGGCACATGGACATATCTGACTTCTTCATTACCTTCAGAACAAATCTTTAGTGGCCTGACATCCAGGATGCACTGAACCCAGGTTAGGAAGCACATGGTCGACTGATCTCTGTGCCAGTCTTTGAAATAGAATATGACAGCCTCTTGGATGACCTACTGAAAAAGAATATCCTTGGCCAAGTCAGAGCTCACTAAAAAACCATTGAATGGCAGAAGAGAGAACTTTCTCGTGTACATTTCTTGATAATCATGAGAGAAGGTAGCAAACCAAGGACTCCTTTGGAGATCTATCATGTTGACCACTGTAAAATTCCAGACAAGGAAAAGAACCCTCTGCTACACATACTCATCACAAAGAACAACACTCATAATCTTTGCTGAGTGCATAACCTGCAGTGTCTTTGCAGCAACAGGCATGGACAAAACTGCAACTATTCCTAAGACCTCCCAAATTTGTTCCAAAATTCTACTATCTCAGTTGACAATTATTTTCATGAATATTACCAAAGAGGACCCTATTTTGAAGGCTGTATGTGGACCATCAAGAGGGACGGCAACTGAGAGCAGATAATAGAGAATAGGTGAGTTTTCCATAAAACCATTCCTTTAAGTGAGATACCAGTCACACAATAATGTGGAAGTGGTGTACTGTGTGAATGCAGTAAAATACCTATAGAAATATATCTGCAAGGGATCTGACATGGTTGTTTTCATTTAACAAGAGTCTAGTGGGCAGGAGGTGACTGTGGAGGATGAAATTGAAATTTTTGTCAATGCAAGATACATATCTCAGCCCACTGGCAGATCTGCAGATGTGATCTGCATTGAAGGAAACACTCCTTAGTTTAACTGCATTGCCACTTGCCGGGTAATTAAAGTTTGTTTTTTTCCAATGAGGGCCGGGAATCAGTAGCTTTGGCTCAGGGTCAACAGATCACCAAACTCACCAACTATTTCAGGCTAAATTTGAGAGATTGTGACACTAACTCAATTTAGCATTCAGATTTGCCCAAGTACTACACTGGGAACAAGGGGAAGAAGATGTTGCAGAAGGGCAAGGGAGAATCATTAGACAGCAATCACCAATTTGTCAGTGACACAGTAGTGTGGAACCTACTACCACCCTCAGCAGGATTAAAGCAGAGCAAAGTTGTATTACCTCTCCATACTTCAGCATCACAAGTACGAAAAGATTGGTTTAGCAACCGCTATGTTAGAAATTTCTGCAACTCTACTCTACAATAGATAGACATTCCACTCATTCTGCAAGATGCCTTTCCATATCAAGTAAGAATCATTCTTCCACTTAACCAAAGAAGATGTCACTAGAAAGATCATGTAGAAGGCTGAACTTCTCATCATTGATAAAATAACCATGGGCCACAACTGGATGTATCAGTGCTTGGACAGGTCCTTGCAAGATGTGAGAAAATGCAGCAAATTTTTTGTGGGTATCACACTGATGGCAGGTGACTGTATACATATCCTACCTGATGTGAGCCATAGATCCAGTCCTCAAATTGTTGAAGCCACCCTTAAGAGATTATACATCTGGAGTCTCAAGGAGACTTTGGAACTGAAGTTAAATTACTTGTTAAATTGGAGGTATTCAATTATAAAAATGGAGTACCTGGAGAAATTAAGATAATTAAAATACAACTATATTGGTTAACTCATTGTTCCTGGTTCTGGATAATATAACTACACAGCCAGTAACTTAAGTGCCCCTTGGTCATATAGTATAAAGGGTAAGATGTAATCTATAATTCTGAGGGTTTTTTAATCTCCCCCTAACCCCCTCACACCCCTGATTCACTTAGGCAGCTGTGTGGTAGCTGTGTGACAGCTGTTTTGCGGCTGTATGCACCTGAAAAGATGGGAAGAAGTTGTTAAGTAAGAGGACCAACTTCAGAGAGCTTTCCACAATATAGCAATGAGATGCAAACATTTTATGTGGAGATTGTATTTACCCTCCACTGATCAAATCCTATTATTTTAAGTAAAAAAAAATTATCCTTTTTGTCAGGGCTGATGCATTCTATAAAGAACCTCCAACAGATCCACTGATAGGAATGCTATCTAACTAAGATAACTAGTATTAAAACACTCAAGAAGGGATATATATGTGATTCATGTGTGTCTATATACATATGTATATATACACACACATGAATCACCAATCCTACTCCACAAATATTCAAGAAGGGTAGAGCATGTAAAATAAAATTAGGTGACTAGTGACAACAAAGTTATTGAGCTATACTGAATACAGCTTCCCCTTCCCCCAGGAAACAGCTTATTCAATATTGGTTTTGCTCTTACTACCTTTGGCCTAGAATGCATAACTACATAGGAAAATAAAACATTACTAGTAAAAAATAGATTTTTTTCTTTATTATTATGTGTTAGCTTCAAAGATTGTCAAGGGTAAGCAGCTATCCTTCCAGATGAAAAGTAGCTGAAGTCAATGAATCCTAACTAAAGACATTAAACATAATTTAATGCAACTCTATCAGTATTATCAGCATTGTTTTTTTTTTGAATGTTATGGTTACAGTTTGACATCATTACTCTTACCTTGTGGTGATAAATGTATTTAAGTTGAGCCACCACAGGAATTCTTTCATCTTTTACCAGTTCTGTTAAGTTTTGACCAATTGAGTAGTGAATTCATTCAGTGTCTTGGTATATCAGTTAATCTATTAAGATGATTTTATTATATGTGATCAATGACAGTCAGAGGTTGTGAACAACTTGGTGGAGGTGTACCTGAAATCAGTGATCATAGGCAACTACAGAGTTGACCTTGTGAAAATTAGTGGCAGTGGTGGGATTGTTGGAATTAATTACCAGTATTCTTGAACCTGAGAGCTTACTTTAATAGTTTAAAGCTATAGCTACCCTTGCAAGGAAAAGCTACAGAAATCCTAACAGCTACCTTAGCTTCTACTACCAAAACAAGGGTGGAGTGCCAGAACAGACTGGAGGAGCAAATTGAGGTTTAGCTAAAAAGATTACAGGGTTAGAAAATTTCAGATAAACAGTAGGACTAGTTATATAGTGAGCTAATTATTAGCATTTCAGTTATCCCATTCATTTTTGTATTGTGGCTGACTGTGTATACAGGGCAGGAGAGGCAGATAAATATGGCTAGCAAGCGACATCAGCAGAAACAAGAGGAAGAAGGAGCCATAGGGAATACTGTGCCCCTTGGTGAAGAGTTAGACAGGAATAAAGTACCAGCAACATGAGAGGTAATGTAGCTGTTTGATATTATGGATAAACGAGATCAGCAGAAAAGAGCAGAAGAAGCTCAAGTTTGAAAGGAAAAAAGAGAAGCAGAGTGAGAGAGAGGAAAACTCCATAGGCAATATGAGGAGTGAGAAAAGTAATGAGAAAATGAAAGAGATAGAAGATTGGAAGTGTCGTTTGAGTGAACGGGAGTAAATGGAGCTGGAATGTTGAAGGACTCCAGTCCTTTTATCCAATCAGTTGAGGGTGGAATAAGAGAAAAAGTGGTGATGTTCAGGACAATGAAGGCTGACAAATATGTGGAAACTTATTTCTCTTTATTTGAATTGTACATGAAAACATATAGAGCAAAAAGTGAAAATTGAACAAAGTACCTGGGTCCATTACTTGAGCTGAACCAAATCGAGTCTACATTAACTTGGACAGAGACCTCCAACAGGATTATGATGTGGTAAAAGAAGCTCTCTACTGTCATTTCAGGGTGATTCAGGCAACTTACTGCTGAAGGTTGGATGAGCTTTGACAGTAGCCGGGAGAGACCTGGTCCACAGCATGAGAAAGAGGCAAGTGTTTGGCAAGAAGGTGGCTGGCCAAGTGTAAGATGGTGGAGGAAGCTGCTGACCTCATAGCAGAAGATGCCAATGTGAAAAGTATGCCCCGACAACTCTTCATGCGTGTCCATGATTGAAAGACCGACACAATGAAGGCATCAGTTTCAGTGGCAGATGATTTCATGTATGTGAGAAGATGGAGTTATGATGTTGTCCATGAACTGGATCAGACAGCTGTGAAGCCACATGGGAAGGAGGAAAAGTTGCATTCCTCTGCTGAGACTGGCAAAGACAAACCTGCTAGTCCCAGAACCAATAGACAAGATAGAAACAGTGGATATCTTCACAGTGATCAACCTAGAGGCTACTGTAAGGATAAAAATTTTAATCATGCTGGCTCAGAGAGTGACTAAAGAAACAGTTGCTGGAATTAACAGCCAAAGTTTGATCGACAGGGTAAACCACACTGCTTTCAGTGTAATGCTCATGGGCATTTTGCTGCTGAATGCCACAGAAAAACAGCAGTTCCAAAGACAAAGGTAGAGATGAACTGGGTAGGAGTGTTGATGCAGCATCATGAACTGCAGTTGGTGGAATCTAATGTTGACAAAAGAGCCACTGTATGTGGATCAGTTGGAGGATAGTCATGCAAAAATATAATACTTGATACAAGAGCTACTCTGACAGTAGTACAAAGGGAACTGGTTGATCCCAACTGTTTCACAGGAGAGCACAACATAGCCAAAAGGTACAACAGTATCCATCAGTCTTTCCCTCTAGCAAGGACCAGGGTCAGAGTGGATGAAGTGGAACAAAAATTGTAAATGTTGGTGGCTGATGACTTGTGCTATGATGCATGGCTAGGATGTGAAATCATGGAGTGGTGGGAGATTGGCAATAGTCTGCTGTATGATAACCTCATTGGCATAGTATGCACAAGAAGAAAACAGACACAGCCACTCCAAGAACTCTCATCAACACACCAAGAACCCAGATATCAGCAGTCTGACAACTCAGATGAGAGTGAGGAGAGTGATGGTGAAGACTATCCTTTTACTTCGAAAGAGGAACTATGTATGAGATATATGATGAGCACAACTGCTCTGATGAGTACAGTGAAGTTTCTAAAAATCATGGTGACTCCTCAATCTCTGCACAGGCAGCAGGAGAATCACTTAACACAGATGACCCTAATAGTCTAGTTGATGCCAAGTGACACTGGACAAGGAAAAAGTCCAATCCAAGAAGAAAAAAGGGAGCAAAGCTAATAGGCAAAAGGCTAGGGCTGACTATATTGCAAGCAAATCTGGACATCATTTGGATGTCTCTGCTGAGAAGTTTTGTGAAGAAGAAGATTTGGATGACTCCCTTGCCAGCTGGAGAGAGAAGGCCAAAATGGATATTGACAAATTTATCATCCACTAAGATCTGCTGTATAAGAGAGCCCGAGATCGACTGGGTGAGGATATGTTGCTACTTTGTGTGTCTCTGTTATATAGGTCCTTGGTGCTGTCCATAGCATAGAGACCCAGCCATCTTGGCAGGGATAAGACCACTCAGAAGGTGTCAGATGACTTCTGCTGGCCTGGACTGCACAAAGAAATGAATCAGTTATGTAGAGCCTGTACTGATTTCCAGCCCTTTCCTGCTCCCCTACGTCCATTACCCATTATTAATGTTCCCTACCAGAAGATAGGAATGGATAAGGTTGGGCCTTTACCAAGAATAGCAGCTGGAAATTGCTTTATTTTGATGATAGTAGATTATGCTACAAGATGGCCAGAAGTGTTTCCGTTATGACTCATGGATAATATGTTTGTGGCGGACCAGCTTTTGCTGATGTTTACCAGAATTGGTGTAGCAGGACAGATGTTGACAGAATGTTGTAGAAATTTTGTATGCCATTTATTATGGGAACCTTACCACCACTCCTTATCACCCAGCTACTGATGATCTCGTGGAAAGGTATAATAGTAACATCAAAAACATGATTTGCAGAACCTTAAAACTATGTAAGGTCAGTGGGACTTGGCCCAACCATTCTTGCTAGAAGAACTGAGATGGACTTCAAGTGCTACTACTTGGTTTACACCATCATAATTGCTGTATGGACCCCAAATATGTGTACCACCGCAAATGCTTTATCAGAAGTGGACCAATGACCACTTAGTTGCGAAAAGTGTGGTTCATTATATGACATCCATTCAGGATCATTTCAGTAATATAAAAAAACTTGCCAATGACAATAAACAGAAGAGCAAGGATAAGTAAAAGAGCTGTTATGGCAGGAAGTATTGCCACACCAATAGAACTTCATTACACCTGCCAAAAACTCATTAAGGACTATTTACTTCAACATTGAATTAATACCACTAAAATTTGAAATCATTCACTAGGATAGCTGTTATGCCAGTTTCACCTTAGAGCACTCTATAGTCACGTGAAAATCTGTCCACTCAGTGATCTGAGCAGAGAAGCTGTTAAAATATTTATTCTATTTTACAAAATTGTAGTGTGTTATATGGAAAGCTAAGCTGCTATAGGATATCGGATTGAATAAGTATAACTCCTATGCTAATGTGCATAATTTTAACCCCCATCTTTTACCTCCACCGGGAGGTGCACATGCATACTAAAAATATATCTGTATGAAAAGCAGGAATTATATTAATGTACAGTTCTAATGACAAAATGCTGGAATGCGTTTCAATTTTAAAGTTTGCTCGACTTATTCATGAAATCTAATTCTACTCAAAATCCTCAAACTAGTAATACCAAAAATGTCATAATCTTCTTAGGGCCCTGTAGTTATTGTCCATGTAGAAGCATGGCCATTCTCCCCAGGGAAATAGCATCACCGAAGAATTTACACACCATAATAATGCAACTTGAGATAGCATCTGCTTAAACAAACAAACTGACACATCCCCAAAATTTGATGGAAACTTTATCATCTCCATTAGAAACACGACCTCCACCTAAGCTTACACTATTGAGAAAATCTTTGTCACAGGGCAAACAGAACTGGTAAAAGGTTAAAGGACCCAATTGGTGGCTCAGCTCATATACTTTTACCACCACAATGTACCAGTAATGACATCAAACTGTAAACACAATATTCTGACAAAATAAATGCTGATAATACTCATAGAGTTACATTAAATTACAGTTCATACTGATGTTGTATATGATGTCCTTAGTTGAGATGCATCAACCTCAGCTACTGTTTATCTGGAGGGGCAGTTTGTCACTCTGCGATATTCTTCCATTCTTCTCCTAAGGTAAGGCCATCTGGCTCGTGTTCAGTATGACACTAGAACTGTCTTAACAGGCCATCAGTGTTCTGATACCTCACTCCTAGCCTGTGTTGCACTTTCAAAAGGTATGGTTGGAGGGCAAAGCCCAGTGAGTTAACCATCCATTCTCATCTTTCATGGCACTGGGATACATCAAACACTGGTAGTCAGTGACAACTTTAAGCAGTCACCAACTTAATGTAAATCCTGAAGTGTCAGACTGCTTCGACCACCGCTAGGCACTCCTGCTCAGTCACTCAGTAGCTGATCTCTGCCAGTTTCAACCATCTTTAGAGATAAGTGATGGGTTTGTCTGTTTCATCAATATCCTGGCTGAGTACATCACCTATTCTGATACCAGAAGCATCTGTTTGAAGGGTAATGGTTTTGACTCATCTGGGCTGATGAGTAGGAGATGGCTGATCAGAGCTATCTGGAGTTGCCCAAATGCATCATTCTATTCTTGTGTCCACTCCACATGGTCTGGAGCAAGCTTTCTTGTGGCTTCATTGAGGGGGAGTGCTATAGCACCATAACCATGGATAAAGCACTTGTAATAGTTTGTCAGGCCAAGAAATGCTCTTATTTGTTTCTTACTCGATGGAAAGTGTATTCAGTTACAGCCTTCACTTTTGCCACCAGTGGCCGAATCTGTCCCTCTCCGACGATAAGTCCTAAAAACTGACAATTGCTTCCAGCAATTACACACTTCTCTGGCTTGAGCATGGGACCTGTCTCTTCCAAATGCTGAAATACCACCCTCAGGTGCTTTACATGGTCCTAAAATGACTCACTGAGAATAAACAAGTTATCAATATAGGCTGCTGCAAAGGTTTAAGGTCAGCCATAGTTGTATTCATCATCCTCTGAAATACCGAAGGAACATTCTTTAGCCCAATAGGTATTTTAGTATACTCACACTTGCCTCAACTGGTGATGAAGGCTTTTTTGGGAATGTAATCTGCTTGCACTGGCACTTGATTGTACCCCTGGAGAAGGTCCAGTGTGGAGATATATGTTGCTATCCCGAGTTAGTCCAGTAATTTTCCTATCAGCAGCAAAGGGAAAGGATCAGATATGGTGATACTATTCAATTTCTGAAAATCTGCACAAAGTCAGTTCGTTGCATCACATTTTGCCACTAGCAGTGATGAAGAGGCTAAGGGGCTTCGAGAGGACCTCACAATGTCCATCTCTAGCAGTTCACAAACTGCATCGTCCATGGCTTTTGACTTTATTGAATCCAATCTATAAGGAGGCCAGCTGATTGGGTATGCTGATCCAGTCTTTATGCTTACCTCTACAGCTGTAGTCAATCCAGGTTGACCTAGCATCAGTCCTCCAAATTATGTCATCAGCTGGTCTATCTGTTTCTTTTCTTCATTTGTTATTCTGTCGCTAACCTTGAGTCTGGTTTCCTTCCCTTCTACTATGGAAGGTCTGAAATCTAATTCCAATTCTGTGTGAACAAGTATATATATCCTGCTGTGGGGGAGACAAATTATCTCAACAAATTCACATGTCCTTTCACCCGGTGCCTTGGATGTTCTGGCATGTTCAACTTAAAAGTGGTCTTATGACACTTCTCAATGACTGAGTACAGTCCTTCCCACTCATTTTCCATCTCGGGTATCAAGGATGGAGTTTGTATGAGAATGAGTTCTCTCACCCTGAAAGTCCTCTCCAATCCCTTTCTGCCATAACAGCTCTTGTGCTAATCCTTGCTCTTCTTTTTGTTGTCATTGGCAAGTTCTTTAATATTACTGGAATGATCCTGAATGGATGTCATATAATGAGCCACACTTTTCAAAACTGAGTGGTCATTGGTCCACTTCTGATGAAGCATCTGTAGTGGTCCAAATATTTGGTGTCCATACACTAATTCTGATGGTGTAAACCAAGTAGTAGCACTTGGAGTCTGTCTCAGTTCTCCAAGCAAGAATGGTTGGGCCAAGTCCCAATGACCTTGACATAGTTTTGAGGTTCTGCGAATCATTTTTTTGACATTTCCATTGTACCTTTGCATGACATTTTCAGTAGCTGGGTGGTAGGGAGTGGTGGTTATGCTCTGTACACTAAGCTTCTGCTAGGGTTCCCGTAATAACTGGCTCACAATATTTTTACCACAGTCTGTCAATATCTGTTCTGGTACACCAATTCTGGTAAACATCAGCAAAAGCTGGTCCACCACAGACATACTATCTGTGAGTCATAACGGAAACACTTCTGGCCATCTTGTAGAATAATCTACTATCATCAAAATAAAGCAATTTCCAGTTGCTGTTGTTGGTAAGGGCCCAACCTTATCCATTCCTATCTGCTGGTAGGGAACATCAATAATGGGTAATGGATGTAGGGGAGCAGGAAAGGGTGCTTTCTTGTCTGTTTTCTGGCAATCAGTACAGGCTCTACACAACTGCTTCACTTCTTTGTGCAGTCCAGGCTAACATAAGTAGTCCGTCACCTTCTGAGTGGTCTTATCCCTCTTGAGATAGCTGGGTTTCTGTGCTAGTGAGAGCACCAAGGACCAATATGACCAAGGCACACAAAGTAGTAACATATCCTCACCCAGTCGATCTTGGGCTCTCTTATACAACAGACCTTACTGGATGATAAATTTGTCAATATCCATTTTGGCCTTCTCTCTCCAGCTGGCAAGGGAGTCATTCAACTCTTCATCCTCACAAAACTTCTCAGCAGAGACATCTAAATGATGTCCGGATTTCAATCTTCTATCTCTTTCATTTTCTCATTACTCTTCTAACTCCTTCTCTTATTGTCTATGGAGCTTTCCTCTCTCCCACTATGCTTCTCTTTTTTCCTTTCAAACTTGAGCTTCTTCTGCTCTTTTCTGCTGATCTCATTTATCCATAAGATCAAGCAGCTGAATTACCTCTCATGTTTCTCGTACTTTATTCTTGTCTAACTCTTCACCAAGGGGCACAGTATTCCCTATGGCTCCTTCTTCCTCTTGTTTCCGCTGATGTCACTTGCTAGCCATATTTATCTGCCTCTCCTGCCTTGTATACACAGTCAGCCACAATACGAAAATGAATGGGATAACTGAAATGCTAATAATTAGATCACTTTAACTATATAACTAGTCCTACTGTTTATCTGAAAATTTATTAACACTGAATCAATTTGCTCCTCCAGTCTGTTATGGCACTCCACCCTTGTTTTGGTAGTAGAAGCAAAGATAACTTTTGGCATATCTGTGACTTTTCCTTTCCAGGGTAGCTATAGCTTTAAACTATTAAAGTAAGCTCTCAGGTTCCAGAATACTGGTAATTAATTCCAACAATCCCACCACTGCAACTAATTTTGACAGGGTCAACTCTGTAGTTGCCTGTGATCACTGACATCAGGTACACTTCCACCAGTTTGTTCACAATCACTGACTGTGGTTGATCAGATATAATAAAATCATTTTAATAGATTAACTGATACACAAAGACAATGAATGAATTTGCTACACAATTGGTCAAAACTTAACAGAACTGGTAAACGATGAAAGAACTCCTGTGGTGGCTCATTTTAAATATATTTATCACCACAAGGTACCAGTAATGATGTCAAACTGTAACCATAACATTCCAAAAAAAACAAAACAAAAACAAAACAATAACAAAACAATGCTTTTAATACTGATATATTTACATTAAAATATTGTTCATACTGAATATATATATAATGTCCTTAACTGAGATTCATTAACTTCAGCTACTGTTCATCTGGAGGGCCAGCTCATCATCCCCCACCAACCATGGAACATGGGGTAGAGCATTTTCTTTCAACTAGATGTCCACCAGTGCATGCAAATTCCTGCTGTCTGCTTCATGACAAGGTAGCATAGTCTAACAAGGAATTTTCTAGTATGGAATGTATGGTTAACATGCAGTACTCATTGTGCTCATCCAGCCAATGGGCATTGTCAATGAAGATTGTTCCCAAAGTATCAGGCAGATGGCACCCCATATGGAGACTATAAGAGCCTCAATGATGTTACTATACCCTACTGCAACCCAGTGCCGCATATACAGGACTTCCTACTCACCTGGCTGGTACACATAGTTTTTCTACAGTTGATTGGATGCACACTCGAGATCCACCTTTGCTGTTGTGCAGGAGCATTTGGATTATTATGCCATGGACTCTTGCCAGATGGATGACCCAGAGATTAGAGTTTGCCACACAGTGATTTCAGGGCTTCAGCATAAAGACATTCATTGGTGGCCCAGGGTGCTACACTTGGCTATAATGTTTCTACTTGCTGTCCAAACCCATTCTTCCTGCTGGGTGGAGACATAAAGTTTTGATCACATCCATGGTCTCTCCTATCCAAAGGTCATAGCAACAAAATTTATCTGGCATGGTCTACAGAGGAGGGTTGATATCTGGATTAAAGCTAGCCTCCATTGCCACTACAATGGTCCAGCAGCACTTCCAAGTACCACTTGAGATTTCACTAGTCCCTCAGCAATGTTTTGATCAAATAATGGCGATTTGGTAGGCCAACTCCAACCATTTGCTGGTTATACCCATCTCCTCACCATGGTTGACCATTCCACCAGGTAGTCGGGAGCCATTACTCTCTCCAACTCATCTGCCTCTCCTTGTGCCCAAGCATTGATCACTCATTGGGTAAATCTTTTGGCATGCCTATGGACATGTCTTCCACAATTCACTTTGTATTAGTGGGATTCCATTTCATGACTGCTGGCCAGAGCTCCATCAAAACACTGCCTACCACCCAAGGTCCAATGGCTTAGTCGAATAATTTCACTCATCACATTAAGTCAGCTCTTGGGGCACATCTGAGAAGCCAAAACTAGTTAGCTGAGTTGCTGTGTTTAGTTTTGAGGATGCTAACAGCGCCCAAATGATACAAAACTAACCTATCCTGCCCTTCAAAATCTTATCAAATCACATGCTCATGAAAACTCAAAATTAACATTGAGTATGAAAATTTGAAGATTTTCTGGTGAAATCAATGGTGAAAAAATATCTATACTTCTTAAAGCTTGTACAATTCTTATCACCCTCATCATAAGTGGGCTTGGTGTTTCAGATGAAATGTACTTATTCTTGTTAATTATTCACAGAACAACTTAAAAGCAGGAATGTGTATTCTCAAATAGATAGTGTTCAGCCATGTGAAGGCCTTTAATCCTGTTTAAATGTTTCAAATTGTCGTTGACCAGCTTGAACACTATTATTGGGGCCACATTGTCAGTTCTGCTCATAGTTGTTTGGATTGGTATATTCTAATTTCATTGTGAGGTGTAAATGCTGGAGCAATTGCTAAAGAACAATTAAATGTGTTTGTCAAGATAAAGATAGTTTCTTGTCAAAATTAGGTGATATTCTGATTGTGAGTGTAGATTTGACATGAAAATTGGAAGACACACTCATATTTGTGGTAGTTATGGATTGCCTTGTATTCATCAACTGGCAATATCCATTCATTTCCACCAGATAGGATTAACTTGTATCCCTACACTATAGCCTTCTTCCAGATGACTGCTAGCTCATATTTCTATTTAAAATGAAGTGGGAAATGACACCTCTTTCTATGCTTGTCTTTCTATGCTCTATTCACAGTTAGTTAAAGAGACTACACAACAATCTATGATGGATGAAGATTAAAGCGAGATTCTAGAGTTTGCTTGGATTCAATAGTTTTTGAGGGATGCACAGAGTAAATCAGACCTAAGTATTGATCCAGTTAAATCAACCAATAATAATGGTAGTCCAAACTATCTCTCGACACAATTAGATGCAGTGTTACTTTAAGTCTTCAAAACATGCCTAGATCAATATCCTCAATTATGTGATGGAATATAGGGATATTTTAATAAGGATGAGAAAATAAAAATTGTTATTCATCAACTCAAATCATGATGTTATTCTATTGTTGAAAAAAAAACAACTTTTGCCATCGCTACATATACATAAGGTGGAAGTATTCATAAAGGAAGGGGAATTCCTGTTGAAATTACTCTTACATGAAGTAACATAGACTTCATGAGGACAATTTTGAGGGGAAAAAATTAATGCAATACTCACCATTTTATGATATCTGCTACCATTTTATAGTCAAGAAAAGGGAAAGAGAACCATTGATTTCTTTTTAGCTCTTACTAAAGACACAAGGATACAGGAAAGTTTAGATAACATGCTCAACAACAGAAATGAACCCATTTATATTTGAAGGTATTTAAGTTCAACTTACTTATTTTTTCTCCGACATTTATATGATATCACTTGGATGATGTCCCATTGGTTTTGCTTAATCACATTATATTTCTTATTTTACTTAATTAAGCATTGAATGAAGTGATAAATTACTCTTTTAGTTGCCACTTCAAACTTAGCCACTAGTATACTATGTATAATAAAGTATTTGAAAATTGTTTTAAAGATGCTCAATAACAGAAATTGCTGTATTAAATCTAATTCTCCTCTCCTAATATACCTTTTTGATCTTTAGAAAAAAAACAAAAACCAAAAAAAGAATAGCTTAGTCTCAATTGCTTGATAAATATTATGACAATAAAATATCATATCACATTTTCAAGTTGTGTTTTTTTCTAAGGCAGTTAATGAAGATATGCATACATTTTCTGAAATGGATTTGTGCTCATGATAGCTGTATAATTAATCTTTTAAGCATAAAAATAATTATAGAGGCAATCAAAAAGTTGAATTAAAGTTCATTGATTTTTCAGTTCTGATTGCTTATTTTATTAAAATCTTAAAGCTTGCCCTTTGCCATTACGGGAGAATACTCATTTCACCAAGAGATGAATCGACTCTTGGACAGTGGATTCTGTTCTGTATTGACGGAACCTCAGTGAAAACATGTCCTTCGACCCCTAAATGCTGGAGAAAAAAGTTTAAGTGTGTGTGTGAGTGTTAGTGGATGCATGTTGATGTGAGCTTAATTTCGCATTGGTCTTTGAGCGTGTATTGGTGTGTGCATGTTTTTCCATGTGTCCATGTCCGAGCATGCTTATTGTTGCATGATGGTGCATGAGAAATTATAATAATGTGCATGTTAGAGCATAAGTATTTATTCATGCATACATGTTGTGGCATGCCTGTTGTTATGTGCTGTCGATACTTTCTTTTTGGTACATGCATGCATGTTGGATTGAACCACAATTTATAGTTTACCCTTTTCCACTCTACCGATTACTCCGGAAGGATTTTCAATGGTCATGGGGAGTTGAGGAAGAGAGAGCCTTTTCAAGGTCAAAGGAATTGTTAACCTCAACTAATTGTTTCAGGAATACTAAATCTTGCAAATACAGTTCTAAGTGCATCAATAACTACTTTTGAAGTTGCTTTCTGAGTGCAAAATGCTTCAATCCAATTGGAATGGGTATCAATTAGAATGAGAAACAAATCTTCAAAAGGACCCATGAAATCTAAATGCAACCTAGACCACGGTCTACTTGCCTATTTCCATGGATTCAGTGTTGCAATTGGTGGGGACGACTGAACCTCTTGACATTCAGTGCAAATGCGAACTGACTTCTCGATATCTGAATCAATTCCTGGCCACCAAACGTTCATCCTTGCCAAAGCCTTCATCTTGGACATTCCTGGGTGTCCTTCATGCAATTCTTGCAACTCAGTGCCTTTCCCATGCCTGGGAATGACAATTCTGGTTCCCCATAAAATATATCCATCATAAGAAGAAAGTTCCAATCTCTCTGATGTAAATGGATCCAATTCTGAATCACAGTGACTTGGTCATCCATGCATTAAAAACTGTTAAACACGAGTAAGTTTTGGATCTTTTCTTATCCATGAATGGACACTTTTCACAGTCACTGGTGAGTTATTCAGGTGTTCTGTTAGTAGTACAAGTTCTGGGAGTGTTTCAGTAGTTGCCAGCTCCATTAGTAAAGGCAACCTACTAAGGGCATCAGCATTTACATGAGCCTTAATACCATGGAAAATCAATATACACTCATACAGGTGTGATGCTCACCCTAGTGACTACATGTATCAAAAAGAGCTTATCTCTCAAGCATGGGAAGATAACTAAAATGACTGGTTCTATTTCTTATCACATGCTATTGGATGATGGAAGACACTATGTCATCAGGATCAGTTGCATCTTAGAGTGATTGAATCCAATCCCTTGAGTGAATCAGATGAAGAAGCTACTTTAATGGATTTATCCATTCCGTTCTCATTAAGTGAAGAAGCACCTACCTCACCTGAGGTTGCTGAAGTTGACCCACACTCGCCTGAAGAGAGAAGTGATAGTAGCGAAGTTCGGGGAACTGGAGATCAAGCTTGCCGTTATCCACAAAGGAGCCTAGCACTGCCAGAAAGATATCAAGCCAATTGGTCTTGAAGCATTGTATCACATGTTGTTTACATTTTTTGTTTTGTTTCTTTCTTTTTAAGGGGAAAGGAATGTGGTATCTCTAATCATTTACAGGTATAATTCTTGTGGTCACTTTTATAATTATATTAATGTTTGATATATTTTATCTCATGTTGTTGGATGAACAATACTCTTTGTTAAAATGAACTTTATGTTGTTCTTGTGAAAGTAAGGGCTATAGTGTTAAGGAAGATACAACAGTAGATCTAATCTCTTTGGTTCAAGTGTTATTCAGTAAATTTTTTCTGACACTCTGTCTGACACTTTTTCAGTTTACACACCAATGGGAAGAGGTGTAGCCAGGAGGTTTTTTTCCCCCAGTTCACTCCAAAAGTCTAGCAGTATATGCATACCATGTATTAAGTCTGTTGCTCCAAGGGTTTCTTTGGCCAAAGTATTATTTTTTGGCCTATTTTGTGCTTGGCATGAAAACAGAAATGGATGTAGTCATACACACATATTATATAGATCCCCAATTTGATTGGCTCCAAATATATATGGGTTCATGTGACTAACTCCCTATGTTCAAGCTTTTTTGCTGAAATACATTTTTACTATTTTTTTACATTACACAGGACAAGAAGATGTATGACCAGGTGGGACCAAGCCCATGTTATTCCCACAATGAATTTTTATATGCATACCATTTAAAAATCTGTAGATCAAGGGGTTTTTCTGGCCAAAACAATATTTTAACCTTTTTCTTTTTACCAAGGTAACTATTTTGATGTAAACAAAATACTCATTTCGCAAGACCAGGATGGATACATGAATACATGGCCAGCCTCTGCCTCCATCATCAACTGAAGGTTAATTATTGACTATCTAATGACCAGTTCTGTTTCATCTTTCAATTCCTTTACTGCAAGTGTCTGCGGTCCTCCAATAGCACCATGTGGTAGTTACAGTACAAACTTTTCTTTGGCACTGTACTCATTGTTGATGATTTTATGTAAAGATTCCACCTTCTCTCCTAGTAAGGAATCCACAAAGTATTTCTACAAACAACAACAATAACAACAACAAGAAAGTGAATACATAAATGCTTTTCGGTAAGGGTCAACAGAATATTCTTGTGATAATAACGTATTGAAGGATTTGAAGCTCGCAATGGCTGCATAACTATAATCATTGAAAGGTTAATTGGCATGGGTAGGGACATTAATTCTTACTGTGGATAGTGTTCTGAACCCTTACATCCTAACATTTTAATCATCTGGTGCCATTGAGTCTGTGCAAATGCCTTTTAAGAATAATATGTCAACAATTTGACAACTAAAACAATAAATATATATGAACATCACTTTCAAGTTCTAAAATGGTATAGATTCCCTGCCCCATCCCTGAACTCCCCCCCCCCCTCCCTCAACTCCTCCACTCCACCTTCTATGATATGTAGAAGTGAAGCAAGTTAAAGAAAGATAAATATTTTTTTGAAACAGATTGTGCAATCAGTGACAGCCATGACTTCCTCTATTCGAACAATTATAATGATTCTTAGTTTTTATAATTTTTCTCATCTAGGGACATCAAACTTGAGAATGTTCTCCTAAAAAAGGATTGGTATGTAACACTAGCAGACTTTGGGATGAGCAAGCTGGACATGGGGCATGTTCATGCAACTGGTGCTCAGTATGTGAGTCCTTGTATTGCTGTTGTTCGTACTTGGAAGTTGACTGATCAATATCAGCAAAATCACTTAATTTCTCATATTTTCTGTGGGATCCACATGACAAGCGCCCCTACCAGAATGACTTGAGAAAAGAGTAATTGGGCTCAGTCCCACTTTGGCTCTGTTTACGGTGTCATTCTTAGACTCCAAGAACTTGCTGGGTGTAGGAATAATCAGGTCATCATCGACACAGCTTATTTCCATTAGATTTACTTCACTGAATATATATATATATATATATATATACTCACCCCCTACCCAAATTTTTTACAGATGGTGTTCAGTCACCCCACTTTGGAGTACCTATTTTCTTCCAAATGCTTTACATCAGCACCAATGCTGTACATTGCATATATTGTTGGGGTCCAAGATCAATCATTTGGAGATTCCTTAGTTAATATAGAAAATAGTACACACATTAAGTTACAGATGCATAAATACTTATCCATTCAATCATATATAGAGTATCACAGCTATACATCTTGGAATAAAAACAAGACTGGTAACTCTGCAGCTGCAACATGTTATTCATTAAAGGCAACATTACAGTGTGTGTGTGTGTGTGTGTGTGTGTGTGTGTGTGTGTGTGTGTGTGTGTGTGTGTGTGTGTGTGTGTGTGTGTGTGTGTGTGTGTGTGTGTGTGTGTGTGTGTGTGTGTGTGTGTGTGTGTGCATGTGCGTGCGTGTGTGTGTGCGTGCGTGCATGCGTGTGTGTTGAAATGAAAGATTAACATCTCAAAGCCTATCACATAGGTTTGGCTTGCAGCACTCCATCTTTGATATCATTCTGGAGCAGTGTTTAAGATGGCTGGGTCATGTGAGTCACATGGATGAAAAAAGGCTTCCAAATAGATTGTTGTTTGGGGAGCTTAACATGAGGAGACCATGCCACGGGGCAAAGAAGAGGTGGAGGGATGTTGTGAAAGTGGATTTGCAGGCAATTGGTGTGTATGATAGATGGTATGAGTTGTGCCAGGACAGGAAGGGGTGGCTTCATCTGTGTTTAGATGGTGTAGAGAAAATTTCAACATCCAGGCGATGGAACACCTGCTCAGCTAACTAGCAAACTGAATTAAGAACACTAAGTTGTGCCTGTGGAAGGAAATTTCAAAGACAAGGAGATCTGACCAGACACCAACATTTCTGTGTGATGCCATCATAAGCTAAGTTTATTGCCATTGGTCCTGGATTCATCCAGGACACTGCCATCATGGTACTTCGTACCATGGGCAGCTTCTAAGTTCTAAGTTCTAAGTGTGTGTGTGTGTGTGTGTGTGTGTGTGTGTGTGTGTGTGTGTGTGTGTGTGTGTGTGTGTGTGTGTGTGTGTGTGTGTGTGTGTGTGTGTGTGTGCGTGCATGCGTGCGTGTGTGTGTGTGCGTGCATGTGTGTGTGTGTGTGTTTGGTTGTGTGAAAGGGTGGGGGAGGGGTTCCTAGATTAACAAACTGAAACAGATTAAATACAGTTAAAATCCACTGAGGAATGAGTACAAAAAAAAGAAAAAGAAAAAAAAGAGAGGATATATGGATCAGTGGACTTTATCAGCCTGGCATTTTGGTAAGCTAATTTTTTCTTTGAATTGTAACAATTTTACCAAAGTTTGGCTAATATCATGCAGAATATCTTACAGTGACTGGTAAAGGCTCCTACTGGTGCTAAGGCCAGTTTGGTGAAAGTAGAATCTCTGAGTGATTCTGTCCACCTTGTTGCACAATTCAATAGCAGTCATAATAAAACAATTTTTCCATCTATCTGCACTACCACAGTCCAACGGAAGAGGGGTGGGATGGGGAGGGAGTATTTATCTACTTACAATTTTCTTAAGAGACACGCCCAAATGCCCCCCTAGAGTTAATGGATGTAACATAGCACTTACCACGGTTATAACCTGGATATTCTTCATCAAAAAAAATTGTGTAACTGGAAATCAAAGCAAATAAAATGCTGGGAAAGGTCGTTAACCCAAGAAAACCAAGGCCTGGCTCTTAAACCAAATTTGCCTGAGTTGCTGAAGTCAATAAAATTTGCCCGAGGCTGAAATCAACAAAATTTGCCCAGAGTTGCTGACGTCAACAAAGGTGACCTTTGGCTGTATCATTGCTGAGGTCAATTTGAGTTTTTCTCCCATTACTGGTCTAATATTGAAACGTATTTTGTTGTCCTGCACCTGACTTACCTTACTGAATAATTGATCAGGGGTAGTCACATTTTTTCTTCATATTCTTTTTATATTAAAAAAATTCTAATAGCTAGTTAAATGATATTAATAAAATTAAGCTACCTTTCCAAAAATTCCATTTTAGAATATATCTGAATATCATAATTTATCTTTATTTATGAAACACAATTTAACATTTTAAGGAGCAGCCTTTTAAAAAATTTAAACTAGGCGTAATACATTCTATCAAGCAATGCACAGCATTGCAATGATACATGGTGAAAAAAATGAAAAAAATGAAGCACTTCTCATGATTTAAAGAATGTTCTTTTATTTTTTTGAAAAAAAGTGACTGAGAAGAATTTACGATGGAAGAAAGCAATATGCTTCCCATGAGACATGCAATTAATCTATTTATATGAGCTGGCACCCTGATGCTACCAGAGCTACTCTTATGCCAATTAGGGACACCAAACTGCTAACAAAACTCTCTCTACACACAATGAGATTGCCCCTCACATTAGATTTACTTTCTATAACAGTCCCTATCAATATGGCAAAGGCTAAAGCATTAGGTAATGGTCATTAGCTTAATATTATCCTTACACACACCAACCTAAGTATCATAAACATTTACCCACACCACACGTAAACATGCACCACACACACATGCACACATCACACCCACATCACACCCACAATAAACACACTTGAACCCAATTATATATATCACACACACATCTATGCATGTGCCCTCCTCCCTTCAATAACTAAACAAAATCACACTATGTTAAACACTAAACTCATTACTACTATACATGCACAAACCATTATGACAAATAGTCCCCCAACACACACATACACACACACAATGGTGATTGCACTCACAGATACGCTCACCTGCAAATGCTTAATAATTGTAGTACTACTTAGTCCACAAAGAATGGAACAACCAGATAAAGCCAGCAGAGATAGTGTGCAAAGTGTTTCTCCTGTTCTGTTGAGCTGTCCTCCTACCTGTGCACTCTGTAAAACCTGGCCAGAAAATTAAGTTTTCAATTCTTAAATTCGAATTAAATTAGCATGTGGTTCTATAGCCATATCTATTCCATTTTAAGGGTACAAGCACTTATAATTTGGAACATGTATTGATGGCTCAAACATGTAATTTATATTTAAAACCCTTTGTTTAAATATGATTATTCAGGGTGGAGTGGGGGTCAAAAAGGGTGAGAATATATTTGTAGCCATAGCTGTGGCCCTTGTCAACCTAATTTATTTCTAGTTTCAGTTTGCAGCTTTAGGACAACATTTAGGTGAATTTTCTTTTTAAAATTATTTGTTAGGATTAGCCTAACAAATTATGGAATTAACTTATGCATTCAAGGTTATTCATATATTTGCTTCATTTTGTATTGGTTGATATTGTAGCTTTAGTTATTATAATTATTATTATAATTATTAGTATTATTATTATCATTATCATTATTATTATTATCATTATCATTATCATTACCATTATCATTATCATTATTATAAATTATTGTTATTGTTGTTTTACCCTCATGGCAGTGCTAAAAAATATCATAAATAAAATAGTGTAGATTTGTGCATGACATTATGTGCATGTTTATGTTTGCATATTGATTCTTCCTTTGATATGGGAATAATTTTTTGTAGTAAGTGTGTTGATACTCATTAGTGTTTTAGTGTTGATGTGTGCATCTGTGGTAGTGTGTGTGTGTGTGTGAGTGTTAGTGCATGCATGTTGGTGTGAGCTTAATTTTGCATAATTCTTTTTGCATATGTTGGTGTGTGCATGCTTTTCTGTGCATGCATTTGAGAGCATGCTTATTTTTCGTGATGGTGCACGAGAAATTATGATAGTGTGCATGTTAGAGCAAAACTTATGCATGAAAACATGCACCAACATTCATGAGCATGTTGTTGCATGCATGTTGTTGCACGTGTGTTTTTGCATGCATGTTGTTATCTGCATGTTGATACTTTCTCTTTGGTACATGCATGCATGTTGATTCATTATCGTAGGTATGTGTGTGCTTGTTTGTTTGTGCATGTGTGTTTGTGCGTGTATGCTGATGTGTGCATTTGTAGTGTCACTAATTGTTTGTAAGCGATGGTACGTGTGTACTTGTTTGTGCTTTCATATTAATGCAAACAGGTTTTTACATACATATCATCTTGTGTGTTTGTGTTTGTGCATATGTGCATGTAAATGCATGAATATTGGTGAATGTGTTCATGTTTAAGTGTTGGTGGATGCATTTTGTTCCATGTAATTGCAAGTGTGTTAGTGCATGAGAGTGTTGTTTGTGTAAATATGTATATTTTGTGAGTGCATGCTGGTGTGTGCATGTTAATGCGTACATGCTTGAGCACATGTAATGGTGTGTGCATGTATGCATGTGCATATGAATGTTAGTGTTTTTGTGTTAGTGCCTGCTTGTAGGTGCGTGTGTGTGTTGGTTGGTCTGTTGATGCTTGTTGGTGTGTTAATGTTGGTGTGTGTAAGTTACTGAGTGCATGTTTTTGAGTGCGTCTTTATGCATGAATGTTGGTGTGTATGAGTAAGTGTGTGCATGGTGTTGGCGAGTCAGTACATGCATGTTAATGCATTTATGTCGTTGCTTGCTGTTGGTGCATTTGTGTCGGTGCATGCGTATTTTGCGTGTTTGTGTGTTTGTGTGTGAGTGTTTCACTATTGGTTTGTTTATATATATTGGTGCATGCATATTTGAGGGGGTATGTAGAGGTGTGCATGTAAATGCATGCATGTATATGCACACTTGCGGAAGTGCATGTGTTCGAGTGTGCAAGTGTGTTGGTGTATAGTTTGTGACTATGGTATTTTTGGGCTTATTGTGTGCTTGCATTTAGGTGGGTGCTTGCTTGTTTGTGTGTGTGCATGTCTCTATGTGTTGATCTGTGAATGTTGGTGCATGTTTGAGTATTGGTGTTAAAGTAACTGTGCTTGCCTTTGTGTTGGTGAATGAATGTTGTTGCATATGTGTGTGTAGGTGTGTGTGTTTGTGTTGGTGCATGCGCTTTTTTGCTAACTAGCATGTTTTAGCATTTCTATTCGTAAATTTATAAAACTCCAATATTGCCAGACTGCACATACGAGTAACTAAAGACCTGTTATTTAAAGTTTTGGTGAGCCAGCTGGGAAATGATCATTTTAAAATATAAAATATATAACAAACAATTGCTTAGTTAATCTCAGTTTGTCAATGCAAACATGCAATATAGTAGCTTATGCCTCAAGCAGGTCCTGTGCTATGCTCAATGCTGTGCTTGCATTACCGATGGACTTCAGGGAAATGGATTTATGTCAACACACTGATTCCGGTGTGTGAGTCTGTGGTAGTGTGTGTGTGTTTTAGTGTTTGTGCATGCATGTTGGTGTGAGCTTAATTTCGCATTCGTCTTTGTGCATGTGTTTGTGTGTGCATGTTTTTCTGTGTGTGGGTGTCGGAGCATGCTTTTTGTTGCATGATAGTGACGAGAAATTATAATAGTTTGCATGTTAGAGTATAAATGTTTATAGTGTGTATGTTAGATCATAAGTGTTTATTCATGCATGCATCTTGGTGCGAACATGTTGTTGCATATGTGTTGTGGCATGCATGTTGTTGCATGTATGTTGTTATATGCATGTAGATACTTTCATTATGGTATGCATTTTGGTAAATTTAGGTAGGTATGTGTGTATGTTAGTTTGTCCATGTATGTTTGTGCATGTATGTCGATGCATGCATGTTGTAGTGTCACTGTTTGTGCACACGCGATGGTATGTATATGTACTTTATGCTTTCATGTTAATGTAACCAGGTTTTTACATATATATCATGTCATGTGTTTGTGTCATGTGTTTGTGTCATGTGTTTGTGTCGTGTGTTTGTGTCACGTGTTTGTGTCATGTGTTTGTGTCTGTGACATGGTGTTCTCAACAGCTATCTACAGAAGCTCAAATGAGGACATAAGCAGAGTACTACCTTCCTGAATGCCAAGCAAGCACTTTTAGATTCCACACTAATGTTTTTTCAAATTCCAAGATGGTTGCTATTGTCTCATACAATGCTTCAGGCACATATGTTACTGCAGCCTTGATGATATTTCTCCCACCACCCACACCAATTGTGGGCAGAGCTTGGGAAGCAACATTTCAATATTTATCATAATAAAATGTTATTCCACATTTTTGGGATAAAGTAACATGTTATGGAAACAAAAGTTGGAGGGTTATGTCAGGAAGTGAAGAGCAGAGCTATGATAAGTCTTAGCTTCCTGAGAGGTTTCATTTGTGGTTCGAACCAGTTTTGAAGCATTTTTGTCATTCTTTGTAGTTCTTGGGGGACACAAAATTTGGTACAATTTTTGGTATACTAATTACTTTCTAAACATCACTAAACTTAAGTCAGATCTTATGAATCATCCTTCGCTTTGGAGAAAAGAACCAAAAAAAAAAAATTATATATATTATGTGTTTTTTGTTTTTTTTTCACTTGTTTCCTTTAGTTTTTGCACACTATCAGATAGCGGGCTACAGAATTGGATTGGCATCTTGTATACATTTGATTGGCATTCACAAGTGTCACTCTACATGCACCTCTCCAGAGGGAGAGCATTCTCCCAGTACAGTACTCAATAACTTTTAATTAATTATCAGCAAACTTAACTTACTTGAATCTCGTAAGTTATTTTGTCACACCAAAATATTTGAACAATTTTATAGGTGAACTATATTTAATACTTCCAATTTATGCTAAATTGATTAGCTGATAATTGAGTTCATCAACCTTATTGGTACAGATTTTCACTATAGAGATTGGCAAAATCACTTCACTATAATAAATGTGTGAACTGTGGAACACAATCGTTCGATAAAGTACTGACAGACACATTAAAATTTAGGAAAGTTATGCCCCTTTTACTAAGCTAGGGCCATATAATATGAATACTAGTTCTAGTCTTAATATTTAGCACATGTCCTAGGAGTTGGTGAATAGCATACTCACTAGCTCATGTTTATAATTGGATATGGGTGTTAAGCTGTAGCGTAGTGACCCTGACCACTAAGGACAGCTTATATATGTGCTAATACAATGTGACATTAAATACAGGTAGTATATGTCTTTGCATGTGTATCTCTCAGGTTTCCTTAAGTTTTCATTCTAATTGTAGCCCTTTGAAGATAACTATGATATTTTCCACTCTTCAATTTATAAATTTCCAATCAGCAAGATTTATATACATTATTTTCTTATTAACACTAATATTTGTCCCTCTTAACAGTTTGCTCTTAGGTTCAACATTTTAGCATCCCTCTAATATTTTTTTCCCTAAAAATCCTTTATAGCCCCTTAGTGGTCATTGGAGAAGAGAAAAGAGTTTAAGTAGGAGGAGACAAAATTAGCTCCAGCTGCTCCACAAAACTGCCATTTCAGTTATTTTTTTAAAAGTTTAGTGCATATATTTCTTTCAATAATATGCTTTCTTATCACACTATTTAGATCTTCAAATTCATCTCCCCTTTTGAAGTTACTGATAGGTTTTCTTCTCAACAGGGCTTTGCGATGAGGCCATGGATAAGTTACTCTTTGAAGTGGTAACCTGTGAATGCATATGCATTCCCTTTGATAGAAATAAAATGGTGAGAGAGACAGAATTTTTTGGGGGGGTTTTTAGCACCAGCATCAAAAATGGGGTGTTGATTGATGGAACCTAGTTATTCTGGCATAGCTGAAGAAAATGTCAATTTTCAATGTAATCTTTTCAGTCATTCGGTAGTTCATCATAAACATATCACACATATATAAGCATATATATGTCACTATATCTATTAGTATAGTATATGATTCTTATAGAAAATATAATTTTCATCTATTTTATGGAAAGATTAACTTGACATATCCAAATTAAATCACCTAAAGTTACTGTAGTTTTGGGGGTGATAAGCTGTAGCGCATGCTTTTGTGATAACAGTAATGTCATTGTTGTATTACATATGTCGAGATTCCAATTAAATACTACGTTTAGTGATGATACTGAAGGAAATTCAGCTACTCAGAGAAGCTTAAGAAACAGCTACTGCAATGATTTGCATGAGTGAAACTGCTTCTGTTCATCTCATAAAGTGATCCACATAGATCTGCAATTATAGAAATTTCATGCTGATGGATGTGTTACAATATAATCAATGTGAATGATACCAAAATGTGCTTAAGGGACTGGAAGGGCTGGAAGAAAAGAGTTGTAACAAGAATGAATCCTGGGTGTCAGCATTTTGGCAGTCAATACATATCTAGCAGTAACTAAAGTCTGTTTGTGCTGAGTAGAGCCCCAGAGAAACGTTAATAACTTCACCAATACTCAACGGATTTCCAGATTTCAAGGACCAAAAGACTCATGACACTCCATATGTTATTTTGGTACTGTAAAAGTTAACCATCCATAGGTAATCCAATAAGCAAGTACACAACATTCCACCGAAGGTTAATTGACCATATGGAATGCAAGCACTAAAATATCCCAGGGAGGTTAACATCCACCACAGAACTCTCTAAGTTCTTTGAATGGAATACATAGAAAGAAGTACAGAATTGATTCTTCCTTGTTTCAGCTGGACTCTAACTCCAGGTAAGCTTATATCTTGTAATAACTTCTCCCTGCTCAAGGCTGAAGTGGCTGAAATTTTAAAGTCAGTTGTTCATGTCATGTCCATCATTTCAAGTGCAGTGATGAAGTGTTCAACTTCAAGAAGTCGGTGAGAAGAGCAAGGAAGACTATATTGATACTTTTTGCAATTTTTCCAGCGACATACTATGCCTGTTATGGATAACCAAGTTTGTCACATACAGATCTCTCATCATTAAGTAATTAATTTTACTTATGTATTTATTTCTGTACATTCATTACTTTTTTGTGTGTTGTTTATCATTTCATTTACTATCAAAGTTATTTAAGCCACACTATAAAAAAATCCTATCTAATCCACATTTTCCAACTATCAGATTCAATTGAATATGCTGATTTTTCTCAATAAAGTTTGTCATATGACCCCAACTCAATTTTGTTTATATAAACTAATAAAAAAATTATAATTCTACTAAATAGATAGAAATATATGTGTCCATAAATAAGAAATCATTTATTTATATTTAAAAATTCAAAGAGAGGCAAAAATGATATTTGTCATCCAAAAAAATGGCCCTAGACCAATAAACTAATATATATTAAGAATTAGTGTTACCTAACCCACCAACCACCAACGGACCAACTAACTGACCAGCTGACTGACCAACCGACCAACCGACTGACCACTGTGAGCTTTAAATGGATGTAGATTCACTAGAGCTTGGTTAGACAACTTGAGCCTTTTTACCACCTTATCATGATATTTTGGAAAGAGAATTTAAAATTTATTTAATTGTAAAATTGGAAAAGTTTTCTCCTCCATGCCCAAGCTTCTCACTACAACAATTTTTCTTCAACCATCATCAAATTTTCTAAAAATTTGAATTATTCTAGTATTCCCTAAAATAAGATATTCTATCTACAACCATCTCCACCAATAAGTTAAATCATATTGTTACTCATTAGTTCAATTTATCATTCCCAACTATTTACTGACTCTATTACACAACATTCTTTAATCTCACCCATCCCACTAAGTTTATTTCAAACTACTTCAATTATATTTACTATTTTGAAGTGGATTGTAAAGCCTGTAGATTTTATGCTGTTCAATTTTGTTTATATGAACTAATAAATAAATCATAATTCTACTCAATAGATAGAAATATGCGTCCATAAATAACAAATCAACATATGGTCATCTATTTATATTAAAAAATTCAAAAAGAGCCAAAAATGATATTTGTCAACCCAAAAAATGGTTCTAGACCAATAAACTAATATATATATATATATATATATATATATATATATACACACACACATATATATATATATTAAGAAAGAGTGTCACCTAACCCACTGACCATTGGAGGTTGTAACCACAAACTGACCATGGATGGATGACGGACCCACTGCATAACCACTGTGAATTTTAAATGGATGTAGCTTTGCTTGAGCTTTTTTGGACAAATTGAGCCTTTTTACCACCTTATCATGATATTTTGGAAAGAGAATTTAAAATTGAGTAAATTGTAAAATTGGAAAAGTTTTTTATCCTCAATGCCCAAGCTTCCCATTACAATAATTCTTCTTCACGTATCACCAAATTTTCAAAGAAATTTGAATTATTGTAATATTCCCTCAAATAAGTTATTCTATGTACCACCATTTCAACCAATAAGTTAAATCACTCATTAGTTCAATTTATCATTCCTAACTATTTAGAGACTCTATTACACAACATTCTTTAATCTCTGCCATCCCACAAACTTTGTTTCAAATTACTTCAATTATATATACTATTTTGAAGTTGATTGTAAAGCCTGTAGATTTTATGATGCTCACCCTATGGAGAATAATTCAAATAAAAAATGGTGTGTTGCAAATCAATAGAACAGGCTTATGTAATGGTTGTGTCTGTGTAAAAGCAAGGAGATCTTGATCAAATTGCCTACCCAATAAGCTATGTTTTTGTGAAAATACCATAGATCTCAATTCTACTACATAACCAATACTACCTCAACTACAACTTTTTCAACTTCATTCTCAACCAATACCATTAATACTACACTAGCCATTATTTTAACTCCAACAACTGCAAACACTGCTGCTATCAATTCAATCCCAGTTGATGCACAAAACCAATATAATCAGCAATTAATGTCAACAGTAACTGTACAGCCATTAAATGCAACCTCATTACCAGATCAACTGCCAATTAATTTCAACTGGGGTGAAAATTCTGGTAAAGAAATATATGAGGTACTTAATTCCAGTTATGGAGTAATCCATTGGAAACCAAATCTTTTTGTGGTCTCTGTTGGTTCTTCTGGAATATCATTTGTAAAAGAAATAACTCGAACTTTCCAAACAATTGCTAATCAACCTAGCTTGGAATGAGTTGGTATGAAGGCTGTAACCCTGATTCAGATCCTTTAGCTCCAGAAACCGAGCAAAAGAAGCAAAACAAAAGATCATATCTGTCACCTGATACGTTGACTTAATCTCTGGTCCAATGATCATATAAAGCAGCTTTTAGATGAGGGTAGGTGCACACAAGCAAGAATGTTATCTCATGTTCTTCCAGTAAAGAAAGGTGTACAAAAGGGAAGATTTTGATTGAACTGAACTACATATATGCAAGCACAAACATTCATGCAAGTACCAACACGAATGCATACACCAAAACCATACTTCACAAATGCTACAAAAAGGAAACACCAAAGAGAATGCATCAGAATATACTTACCAACACATATGCACCAACATACACACACCAACAAATAATCACAAATATACGAATCAACACTGATGCAAAAACTTGAATGTAAATACAAGCATTGATGCACCAACACAAATGCACACACAAATGCACAAAATCATAAAAACTTTCATTCACCAACACGAAGGCACACACACAATTACTCTTGCACCAGCGTGCAAATATGCATCAACACCCATAGACCAACACATACATGCAAGTACACACACACCAACTTACATGCACCCACAAACATGCAATTACACACCAATAATCGCACATGTACTAACAGTCACAAACCTGCATTAATATATGCAGCAACACACAAGCACAACTCACAAAAATTAACCTTCATGCTTGCATGCACAAATATGGATGCACCATAACTCACTCACCAACAAGCACTCACCAGCATGCACTCACCAACATGCACCCCAAAATAGCATGCATGAAAACACAAGAATAAAGATGCACATAGCCACAAGTATAAAAGCACCAACATGCATCAATCTGCACCAAAACACCCTCACAAATATGCACACACAAACATATACTCACCAACAAAGATGCACCAACAAGCATGCACACATTAAATCAAAAAAAATTCACGTATGCATAAAAGTGCATGCAGCAACACATCCTCACACACATGCATGCAACAATATGCAAGCACAAACATGCAACACGAATATACATAAACTCACCATCATTCATCCAATTACTAGCACACACCAACATGCCCTCATGCACCAACACGCTAGCATCAACAACTATGCACAAACATGCATCGTACCAACTAAGAGGAACTATAGAATTGAACATGCATTGTACCACTATGAGGAACTATGGAATTGATTATGTACCAACAGTAATACTGTCAAGCTGACTGTTGTAGTACACATGTCTTAGCCTAGTTACATAAAAGCATTCTCAATTTCCGTTGCTGTATTGTAGTAAAAAAACACTTAAAGGATTCAAAATATTGCTCCATATTATAACCAATATATGGCACTATGATTTCATTACTGACCTCTGATCGAGGGATTATAATTTCATTTATTTATAATAATATAGCAGTGTTATACTGATTAATGGTCATGGGTCTAAAGCTTCTCTGCAACATGATGATGATGACTCTCTTAGAAGATGATTTTTTTTTATCATAAAGCCATCACATATTGTTCCAATATTAACAACGTTCATATCAATATTTTTGTTTTCTGATGTACCAAGATCTGCATCATACATCTGCCTCATTCCTACACTGCTTGTCTCAGGCTTCTAGTATAGCCAGAACCCCCCAGCACTGCATCATGCCCCATATCTTGGAATATCTGATAGTGGTGAGTAGTCAATTGTTGTATACCCTTTGTGGACCAATTATGTTGGTGGTAATGTTGTGGAGCATATAAAAATCTGCCAAGAGTGCAACCATTGTTCTCCATAAACGAATTACTCTCTCCATGATGTACAATTTCGAGAACGTCCTCCACCTCAGTGAAATGTCAGGAGAAGATTAAAACTGAAGCAGTGGTCCTTTGACAAGAACACATCACTATTTTCCAGTAGTCATGTGGGTGCGAATACTGGCAGACAGGCAGGCAAGCAAGCTGGCAGTGGGGTTGGCAGGCAGGCAGAGCAGTTACATCAAAATATATCAGATAGATCTCAAATAGAAATGTAAAATCATTGATTACTTTCTATAATAAAAATCTATTTTTTTATTTAACCACATGTTATAAATTTTGAAGTATAAATTACAAGTACAATTTTTGTCAAATCATTTATTTTGTGCTAAGTTATCTTCTTTTTTGTTGGTATTATCCTCCTACATTGAAGAAATAGTTGAGGTGTAATATTTTGTTAAGTGCTAACTCTTCCTGGAACTCACTCTGTCCAACTAATCTATTATTAATCAATACTTAACCCTTATAACCTTATGGAATTTATTTTGATCTCTATGTATATAGTAGCTAGTGTTTCACCAGACAGACAGACGAGCATGCAGTGGGAGAGATAAATACACACACATATTTTCAGTTATGTACTATGTCTATGATGAGGAAAGTCAATGTAAACTTCAAAAGTTGAAGCAAATAGTCTAATCAATTTTCGAACAGATTAAGATGGCTTGAACTTGAATGGATATCATTTCTACTGAATGTGTAATATCCAAACATTGAAAAGGCTGGTCATTGGTGTACAAACGACCAATTATCAGTGAAATTGTAGAGAATGGATGCATACCAGTCAACTTTTACTCCACCATGGATACAGATACCCTTCCCTCTCCACTGTCTAATACATTTGTTTGGACTTTGCCGAGTTATCGATGCAGTCTATTTACACTTGGCAAAAGTCTTTCTAAGAAGCAGTTATAGAAGCATTTATAAGGTGGCAGCAATATAAGTTATTTGTTAAGCTTTTTTGAAGGTGTTCAAATAGTTTGCAGTTATATTATGGTTTTCTCGTAAACTAATCATAATGAATAAGGTACAACACATGCAAACAAGCAAGCACCCACCAAAATGCAACTACACATTAATAAGTACCAAATTACCTACAATCACGAACTAACACTAATGCATGCACCGACAAAATTGCACGCTACAACACATACACTTCTACATATACGTATAAACACACACGCATGTACATGCAGACATCAACATACACTCAAAAATATGTGTGCACCAACTTGAATAAAGAAACCCATACTGAAACACACACAAGCACACAAACACACACATATCAACATGCATCCACAAATAAAAATGCAACAATATGCACGAACCAACACTAATACACCAACAAGCAAGAAACGATGTCCATGTATTAATGTGCATGTGCCGACACTCAAACATCAACATGCATGCACACACTGTCTCATACATACAACATGCATGCATAAAAACAAACTCACTAATATACACTAAGCAAAATACACGCACCAACACGAATACACCGGCATGCACAAATGGACTAACATGCACACATGCTTCCACATGCAAGCACTAACACAAACATGCATACCAACATGCATATGCATGCATGTAAACACAATTACACATGCTCAAACATGTACACACAAACATGCACACACCTACACGCACTCACACAATGCTCACATTTATGCACACAACACACCCTTACACTAACACACTTGCAATTACATAGAACAAAATGCTACACACACACTTAAGCATGAACACATTCACCGAAATTCATGCAATTACATGCATATATGCACAAACACAAATGCATCACATGATATGTATGTAATAACCTGGTTGCGTTAGCATGAAAGCACAAATGATTACACATATACAATCACACACAAACAGTGACACTACAACATGCATGCATCACCAAACATGTATGAACACACATGCACAAACAAACATGCACACACATAGATATGCTAATGTAACAACATGTATGCATGTACTAAAAAGAAAGTAGAGACATGCACATAACAACATGCATGCAACAACATGCATGCACAAATAAATACTTATGTTCTAACTTGCACTATTATAATTTCTCATGCACCATCATGCAACAATAAGCAAACTCCGCCACACGCACATGGATAAACATGCACACACCAATATGCACTCAGAGACCAATGAGAAATTTAGCTCACATCAACATGCATGCAAAAACACTCACACACAATACCACAGATTTACACATCAACATGAAAACACCAACAATTATCAACACACTTACCACAAAAAAGCATTCAGATAGATATCAAAACATGAAACAATATGCACACATAAACGCACACAATGTCATGCACAAATCCAAACTATTTTATTTATGATATTTTTCAACACTGCTATGAGGGTAAAATTAAAAAAAAAATTAATGTTGAATTTTTGATATGTCAATTATGGAACATGTTGGGCTAACTTCAATTTGTTTATGCTTTCCATAAGTAGGCCTGGCAGGTACTACCTGATGTAATCATGCAAGTTTGTTATTGCAACTGACATTGAAATAGTCTCAATCCAATGATTGAATCTGTCAATAACTGTCAAGAGAAAAATTAATCTATTAGAGGATGGAGGGAAACCACAATCTCCACATGAAGATGGTCTAAACGGTTGTACGGCAACTCAGAGTTTTGCAGGTGAGTGAGTGTATGTTGGCTAGCCTTGCATTCATGACAGTCCAGGCATAATTTGCATCAGTCATTAATAACCTTGTTCATACTGGGCAAAACAAACTAGCTTGAGACTGCTGCGAGTGTGGGTTTTTCCCAAGATGCGGAAACTGTTGATAAAGTCAAACACTTCTCACACAATGGTGCAGGAACAAATGGTCCAGAGCGCCAACTTCCTGCATCGCACAGGTGATTCATTCGATAGTCGGTAACCTCTCATAGTACCATACATGCATGGATTTTTTCACTCTAGTTGAGGGAGTCTGGAATATGTGCATTTACATGAATCCATTTCCCTCAAGTCCATTGTTGATGCAAACACAGCATTGAGCATAGCACAGGACCTGCCTTGGGGATAAGCTACTATACTATTTTTTCAGAGCAAGTGATGCAGGTTGGTCATGATATCTACTAGATGACTCAGATGTCTTGTTTACAAGGAGAAATGTAAATAGCAGAAGCAATTTCTAGGCATGGAGAATGATGATCTGTGTAGATTGAAAATAATCAACACCCCAAGAAGTAGCCAAAATATTAGCTGATGTAGAAGATGGCCAATAGTTTGTGGTCAAATGCACTATACTTGTGCTTAGCCTATGATAGCATCCTCAAGAAGAAGCAAATGGCATCCATTTGTCATCATTCAAATCAACAAGGCTGAATTAACAGATGTGCCCGAAGCATTGCATAAAAAAATAGCAACCATCTTGGAGTTTGAAAAAACATTAGAGTGGAATCAAATAGTGTTTGCTAGGCATTCAGGAAGGCAGTAATCTGTTTATGTCCGCATTTGAGCTTCTCTAGATAGCTGTTGAGAACAGCATGTCACAGACAAAAACACACGACACGATGTGTTGGTAAAAACCAGGTTGCATTAACATGAAAGCACAAACAAGTACACATACATACCATCGTGCACAAACAAACAGTGACACAAAAAAATGCATGCATCAGCATACACACACAAGCACACATGCACAAACTAACATACACACATACCTACCTTAATTTACCAACGTGCATGCATTTGCCATAATGAAAGTATCGACATGCACATAACAACATGCATGCAACAACATGCTTGCCCCAACATGCATGCAACAACATGCTCACACCAACATGCACGCATGAATAAACACTTATGCTCTAACATGCACACTATTATAATTTCTCGTGCACCATCACACAGCAATAAGCATGCTCTTAAACCCACACATGGAAAAACATGCACACACCAACACATGCACAAAGACAAATGCAAAATTAACTCACACCAACATGTACGCACAAACGCTGACACACACACTATCACAGATTCACACACCGGAACCAGTGCGTTGACAGAAATCCATTTCCCTGAAGTCCATCGGTAATGCAAGCACAGCTTTGAGCATAGCACAGGACCTGCTTGCGGCATAAGCTACCATATTACATGTTTGCATTGACAAATTGTGATTAACTTAGCAATTGTTAGTTATATATTTTAAAGTTCCAAAAGATCATTTCCCAGCTGGTTCACCAAAACTTTAAATAACAGGTCTTTAGTTACTTTTGTACGTGCACTTAGGTCTGAGAATAGTGGAGTTTTATACATTTATGAATAGAAATGCAAAAACACGCTAGTCTGCAAAAACACGCATGCACCAACATGAATACACGCACCTGCACACACATTTGCAACAACATTCATTCAACAACACAAAGGCAAGCACAATTAATTTAACTCCAATACTCAAACATGCATCAACTCAGAGATCAACACATAGAGATATGCACACACACAAACAAGCAAGCACCCACCAAAATGCAAGCACACAATAAGCACAAAAATACTATGAGTCACAAACTAGCACTAATGCATGCACCAACACACTTGCATACCCCAACATATGCATTTCCACAAGTATGTATAAACATGCATGCATATACATGCAGACATCAACATACACCCACAAATACGCATGCATGAGTATGCATAAACAAACCAATAGTGAAACACTCACAAACACACAAACGCGCAAATTACGCACACACCAACAGAAATGCACCAAGAGCAAGCAACGACATAAATGCATTAACATGCATGTACCAAAACTCCAACACCAACACGCATGCACACACTCATACACACCAACATGCATGCATAAAGACGCAATCACAAACATGCACTCAGTAACTTACACACACCAACACTACTACACCAACATGAATGAACGGCCCAACACGTACACACGCACCTACAAGCAAGCTTTAACACAAAAACACATACACTAATATGCACATGCATACACGCACACACCATTACACATGCTCAAACAATTACACATTAACATGCACACACTAGCAAGTACTCACAAATGCAAACATTTACACAAACAACACTCTCATGCACTAACATTCTACAATTACATGGAACAAAACGCACCCACCAACACTTAAGCATGATCACATTCACCAATATTCATGCAATTACATGCACATATGCACAAACAAAATGCACGAGAAGATATGTATGTAAAAATCTGGTTGCGTTAAAATGAAAGCACAAACAAGTACACAGGACCATTGCACACACACAAACAGTGACACTACAACACGCATGCATCAAAATACACACACAAACACACATGCACTAACTAACATGCACACACATACCTACGCTAATGAACCAACATGCATGCAAGTATCAAAGAGAAAGTATCAACATGCAAATAACAAAACTCTTGCAAAAACACATGTGCAACACACGCATGCTACAGCGTGCTCACACCAACATACACACATGTAATTGCATAAATGTTGGTGCATGTTTTCATGCATAATTTTGTTCTAACACGCACAGTATTATAATTTCTCATGCACCATCACGCAATAATAAACATGCACCGATATGCACGCAGAGAACAACATGCACACACCAACACACGCACAAACAATCATGCCAAATTAAGCTCACACCAGCATGCACGCATAAAAACTCACACACACACTACCATAGATTCACACATCAACACCAATGAGTATCAATACACTTACTACAAAGCAAGAACCAATATGCAAGCAATAACGCACACACAATGTCATGCACAAACCCACACCATTTTAAATACGATTTTTTTTAGCACTGCTATGAAGTTGAAATATAGAATAATTAGTGTTAAATTTTTGTTAGTTAATTATCAAATATGTTCAAGTAACTTCAATTTTTTTCTGCCTTCCTGATTTTAGATAAATATTCCTTAAACACTACCATATTGATTGAAATATTATGTTAACATTAAATAAGTAATAATAATACATTTTAAAAAATTATATATTGTATAGGACAATTTATTTCTAAAATATTTATTTTATCCTTTCTATATGACTTAATTTATTAGGGTAATAAGTTAAGGAAAATAAAATTTATTATACCATTGATGTCTAATGAATCAATAAAAATATGATGTATTTTGAAGATAAGATAGTTCCAAGGATAACAAAACAATTTTTTTTAATTTTTGGTATATCTAATAATAAATCATTTTCCTAATTAGATACCTATGTAATGAAAATGTGATTTCATCTATGAAACTGCAAAAAAGGAAATAGCTTCAATGCACTCTCCTGTTACTTAACATATCAATTCATCAATATTTTTATACATTTTATAAAATAAATAAATTTTTAATTATAAAACTTACATTTCAATATTTTATATAAATTTGTAATATTTGTTAGAATTTATTACTTTCTCTCTCTCTCTCTCTATATATATATACATCAATACTATGTTAATGTAAACGCTATGACTAATTCATTAAAAATTTAAAGTTTATATCCATTAAATTTCCTAAGGAATGGAATCATTAATTTATATATAATGTATTGAATAGGAAAATTAGGGTAAGAAAATTGTATGTAGTACATCACAAAATACTAAATAAATTTAGGTCTATATAAAATATTGTATGCTATTTAGCTCTGTTATACACAAACAAAATATTGTTCAACCCCAAAAAATCATCATTCAACAATAATAGTAATAATAATAATAATAATAATAATAAAAATAATAATAATAATAATAATAATAATAATAATAATAACAATAATAATAATAATAACCAAAAAATAATAATATTAATAAAAAAAATGTAATAATTATAACAACAATAATAATAACAATAATAATAACAATAATAACAACAAAAATAACAATAACAATAATAATAAAAATAACAACAATAACAACAATAATAATAATAATAATAATAATAATAATAATAATAATAATAATAATAATAATAATAATAATAATAATAATAATAATAATAATAATAAAAATAATAATAATAATAATAATAATAATAATAGTAATAGTAATAGTAATAATAATAATATTAATAATAATAATAATAATAATAATAATAATAATAATAATAATAATAATAATGGCCTCTAAAGATACCACAGGTAATCCATTATTAATCAAAATTTTACCCTATGGATCCTATATGAATTTGAAGGATTATAGTTGACAGAGTTCTAGCAGAGAGGCAGGCCACAAAAAAATCAGTGAAATAGATGCTCACACAAATTCTGCAATTATCTGCGAGATCCATGATGGTAAAAAGGAAAAATATACTTTGAAAGTAGTAACAACTAGTCTAACCAATTTTAAGCATGTTAGTACGGGTGCCCATTGATGTTTACTGTTTCTATGGAATGTGCATGAATCAGACATTGAAAATGGAGATTAATATTGCACAAAAGAACCATCATGAATACAAATGTAATCATGCTCTTCGTAGAGGCATATAGTCATAAATATCTTCATCCTACACATAGGACAGGTCTCATGGTTCTACAGAAATACAAGTGAACACAAAAGAATAACATAATGGTAGAATATAATCAGTTCACAAAAATGTTTTAATTACTAGAAATGAATGTCCATAAGATATTGCCAGGTTAGTAAATCAACAATATCAATTTCAATTTTGGATGACTTGAATCAAAATTGACAACATATAATTAACTATCTAACTCATCAAATATTAAAACCCAAAAATTCTAGTTCTGAATCATATGTTCACTTATGTTTGGAAATTGTGGAACTTCATGGAAAGTTCATACATACTCATTCATACACATACTGCCAAACCACACACCAGCTCGCACATATGAACATGTTTGCACACATATTCACACATGTACACAGGCATGCATGCACAAATATATGCACACACTCATGCACACACGCATGCACACATGTGTGCACACATGCATGCACACACGCATGCACACACGCATGCACACACGCTTATGAGAAATTCATTCACGAATGCAAGCACGCAATCTCACACAAACACAAGAAAACAGAGAAATACACATATTATGGTAAAGAATTCAAAGGGTTGATGAATCCAAGAACACCACTGGGTATTGTGGACCTTCAAAAAATTAAATTGCCAACTCAATTAACCAGCCTTCAAAAGAGTGGTGGTGAATAGAATTTCTTTCTCTTTTGGTTCTATATTCAATCATGATGATTACATTGAATGGATGCATATACTTATTGTGAAGGATTTTAAGTAATATCAGAAGGAAATGTAAAAATCATTGAAAAATTTATGTTTCTCCAACCACCCACACCAATTGTGGCCAGAGCATGGGAAGCAACATTCCAACCTCTGCCATAATAAACGTGTTATTCCACTTATTTGGGAGAAAGAAACATGTTGTGGAAACAAAACTTAGAGGGTTACTTCAGGAAGGGAAGAGCAGAGCTATGACAAATCTTAGTTTTCTGAGAGGTAATTTGTGGTTCAATCCAGTTTTGATGCACTTTCGACATTCTTTATAGTTCTTATGGTACACAAAATTTGGTACAATTTTTGTATACTTTGCTTTGGGAGAAAGCAAACTAAAACTTATATATATATATATATATATATATATGTATTATAGTTGAGAAAAAGTTGATCTAAGTGGATATGTTGGTGGTCCATGCTAGTGAAATTATTATGTAGCATTGACTTTCTAGTAATATCAAATATGTCTACAGACTGAAATCATACCTAGTAATTGTTAAAATTTTATTGTCATGGTTACTCCAATTTACCTAACCACAGGGTAGTAGGGTGAACTGCATCATAACTGCCATCCATACTACTTTGAAAGGAGACAATGATACTTTAAATTAAGAACTGTTATATTTGTGAATTTATTTGTGCCGAGTTGATCATTGATGACCTCTTTTACTGCAGCAGGTCATTAATATCATTTTCCCACTTATTTGGCATTATCCTGCCCTAATATTAATCAATTGTACCAGAAAAGTTATAGGTGGGATAATTTTTTTAACCCAGTATATAAATATTTATAATATTTAGACATCATAATTGTGTATTAGGATGCCATAGAAGGACATTGGGATGATAAGCAAGCACTTGATTTTAAGTGCTGCCAAAGCCTTTATCATTCTCTTTGTAAAAACTAACAATTATAAAACCACTATCACTATTGTTGTAGTAGAGAGTCATTTCTATATATGATGTACTCCATTAATGAGAAAGGATCGACATTGACGTAAGATTAATTTGTAAATGTTAAAATAATGTAGAGATCACTTACATTTTAGGCTAGAGTAAGGTTGTGTGGGATTATGAAAAGCATACTAAAGGAGCATTCATGAAAATTATTCAGAGTAGGACACCTTAGTTGCTCAGAAAAACACATTTCCAAAGCTTACCTTAACTAAAACCTATTAAAGGTAATATATGAATGGTGTGATTGATTTCTTACCTCCATCCACTTGGATATGCAGTGAGCATGAAATATGTGGTGACATGGATATATCCTTGCTCTTTTACCTGAAGGATAGTTGTCCAGGCATATAGGACATCTATAAGAGAAATAGATAACTCTTTATACTGAACGAGAAAGCTATTTATGTACAAACAGGGTTAGAGAAATAGATTCGATAATAGATTTACCAATATTCATTTTGAGGCATAAAAATGAGAGAGAGGAGAAAAGCAACATATTATGTGGTTCAGTAACAAGGGCTTAATGCCACTATTAAAACATTGTTTATGTGTATGTGTTTGTGTGTGTTTGCATGCATATGTACGAAAAATGCTGATCAAATTGTTTAAAACGGAAATCATTTTCATTTTTCTTACTTATTTTCTCTTTTAATTGTCTACCATTTCCTCTAATATTTCCTTTCTTCTGTGGTTTTATTATTCTTTTTCTCTGAATTCTTTTTAAACTTCGGCTGTATTAGTATCATCTGAGTCATAAAATTTTCAATAAAACTTCATCGATGAAGTAGTTTGGATTACACTTGATTTGGTTACATTCTATTGATGGTAAGTACTTGTTTTTTTACCTCATGGCATTGATATGTGACATACATACAATTACCAAATAATAGAACATTGGAAATTAAGCCTGCAGACCCAAAACTTGGCATTTATATACATCAGAACAGTACGAATAAATTGGACTGAGTCACACCTACACAAGTTTTCCTTTGGGACAGTAGGACTTGGGCAAAATTACGGATATTGTCTGAAGAACACTTGATACCAAATTTTTCTTGCTAAACCGTAACAATCCACTCATCTGTGAAGGCATACCTAAAAGAGTGAATTGTTTTAGATCTAAAAAATAATTGCTAGGGTAACATCTCTTCGTATGAGCATATCGGGGAATTATTGCAAAATTGATGGAATTGGATATTGAAAGTATGCCAACACATTAGGTCACACTTCTTTGTGAGGGTTCATTTTATAAAGGATAAGATTTGTGGTGTTTGATAGAACCTCCTATATATACTTACGTCTTGCTTCCACTATTAAGCGAGGTGGATTTATTGCCTTCAGGGTTTTCAGGGAGTGAAGTTCCTACATTTGAGGCAAAAACATCATGAAAAACAGAAGATAAAACAAATTTAAGATTACTGCTCTCTGTCTGTATCTGTGCAGAGGTTTGGGCAGAGTTCCTAGCTGCTATTCTTGCTGATCTCCTTAATTCAGGACTACTACGGTCCATCTATGAAGCATAAGAAGAAATATATGACATAAATTGAATTAAACAGTTTATAACATCTGCTTATTTTAGTGTTTGCTTCATAAAATTCATAAGCCATTATATTAATTCAGTGATAACAAAGAGTTACAGATAAAGAAGGAAGTATGGCCATACTGATAAAGTTCTAATCATAAAAAATATATATATATGGGGTGAAGTATGTAAAGTTGATGTTAACTCAGGTCAGCGTATCGATTCCAAATCTCATACAACACACTACACTTGAAACATGATTCAATAAGGTTTAATTTGATAAAAATTCACAGTTAAGAATAAGTGGAACTAGATATCATAATTTGCAATTTACACTGTTATATATGCAGAATTGTATGAGAATACCATTTGATATTCACACAAATAGGTTAAATATATCCTAACTAGATAAATTCAAGAGCTTGATCCCCAGATTCAACAAATTGATAAAGTTTAATGTTTTTTCTCAAATGTTACAGATAGATTCACAGAATGTTATACAAATTCTACTACAGGAATATTTTCCTAAAAATATTAAAATGATCAGATAATAGAAATAGCAGTTGGACAAGTTCACTTTGTATTGCATACCCTTTTTTGTAGGAAAAATAGGAGTTCAATATTTTTCTACATGTTGTTGTTCTGGTTAAAGGTAGCATTTATATTTAATCTCTGTTGAGAGATATGCCGAGGTCAAAAGCATATGTCTTGGGGATATTTTCATATACCTATCTTGAACAGTTGCTGTTTCCAAGTAATCAAACCCTAACTAAAGCTTAATCTACAAACTACAATATAAACAAAAATGCTCTAACATCACGATGGTATGCAGTGATCCTCCCCTGTTCAGAATCATTATTTGAATTTTGTATTTATCTGAACAATCATTCAGTATAAGTGCATTAGGAATATATTAGTTGGTGGAGACCTCAACATCTTAGGAAATCACTTTGTTGCTGTTAAACCTAAAATAACCAAGCCGATCAGGTAATGGACTCTTGAATAATTGGCTATAGTTACCAGATGGGTTATCCAAGATAGCTGGGAAAACATGTTTGACTATGGAACAGATTATTGTGGTAAAACAATGAGATTTAGTTCAACTATATACTTCATTAATCCAGGAAATCAAGAAAAAAGTTCATGAGACATATAAACACTGTACAACCATCTTAGGTTGATGTAGTAAGTAAAAGCAATTATGAAGGCTTTAAAACAAATAAAATCCAGGTTGGCAAACTGAATAAACTTAATATATGTAAATCTTACCTATTGGAAATGTTTAAATTAAGGCTTAAAAATACCTTTATTGTCTTCAATGGGCTACAATTGGAATAATACCTTGACCTTTTATCAGGAATCCTGGGAATTACACCAACACTAGATGCTCACTATTTTCTACACAACTCCAGGTAAAGCTTTACAAGAAGAGGGTAGGGTTTATGAGGGTTGGTGGGAGTGAGGTTACTGTATAATACAGACCAAGTAATTTTCCACCTAAGTAATGAACTATTGCCAGAATAACATTTAGCGATATTTTTCCTGGACCCCACCCCCCCCCTCCCCCCAACCCTTCCCGTTACAGTTAGTGGGTGAAAGGAAGCACTTACCTCGGTTTTAACCAGAATATTCTTCACCAAAAGATTGTGCAGCTGGAAATCAACGCAAATAAAATGCAGGTAGAGGTCGTTAACCCAAGAAAACCAAGGCCTGGTTCTTAAACCAAATGTGCCTGAGTTGCTGAGGTCAACAAAATTTGCTGAGGTCAACAAAATTTGCTGAGGTCAACAAAGGTGACCTCTCGAGGTATCATTGCTGAGGTCAATGTGATTTTTTCTCCCGCAACTAGTCTAATACTGCAACAATGTCAACCCCAACAAACTGAAGCAAATAGTTGAATAATCTTGAATGTTTAAATTAATTCCATGGTTTGTTTGGCTAATCTTAACAAATAATGAATGTGAATATAGTTTGCCAGAATTAAACAATTTTTTTTTTAATATTATATTCTTACATAGAATAAATTTTTTGAGTGGGGTAATGTGTGAAAGAAAGAGATTTCGAGAAAAAACTTGGTAGGCTTTAGTTCATGTCTTAATTTCTCTAGATGTTCACATAAGTAAATTAGGTCATGACAGTTAACTTAGAATTATGAAAACCTAATAGACGACTTTTAACTTTTTGTAAAGTCATTTTTTCTGACCACAGCATGACTTTAGTTAGGCATCTTACCAAATAAAATATTGGTTCTCAGCGCATTTCCATGTAATTAGTTTAGCTACAAGGGCAGAGATTAATTCAGTGTGCACAGAATTAGAAGCAAATTAATGTAGAACTAATATATAAGAATAATATACTGCAAGGATGTAGGTTAAGATATATTCTTACTATCCTTGAGATGTAGCATTAAAATTGTAGAAGAGCAAATATGGAATGAACTTTTCTTTCTATAGCAGTTCAATTGACTTGAGCTCTCCAAAATTGGTTGTTTGAAGTTGATGAATGGAATTGGACAAGGTTTCAGTCTGTTAAATCACTGCATTATAGGTCACTTCAAACTTTACAATGAATATAATATCAACAGCAAGGCAATTTGAATGATATATTTTAAAAGAAGTGCACAGATAAGAAATCACACTGTATCTGTTCAACTTCCCCCACTTCATTACTGATATGCAGCTTAAACCTAAAAAAAAAAAAAAAAAAAAAAAAAAAAAAAAAAAAAAAAAAAAATACTACAACAATGAAACAAGGACTTAAACTCGTTGGTATCAATATTTAGACAGTAAGTAATCTCATCATTCTCCTTAAAATGTTAAGTTGTGTTTCACCAATAAAGATAATTTATGATATGCAGGTATATTCTAAAATGGAATTGTTGGAAAGGTAGAAAAATTTGATCAATATAATTTAACTAGCTATTAGAATTTTAAAAATATAAAGAAAAAATGAAGGAAAAAATGGGACAACCCTAATCAATTATTCAGTCAGGTAAGTCAAGTACAAGGCAACCAAATCAGTTTCAATATTAGACTAGTTGCAGGAGAAAAAATCACATTGACCTCAGCAATGAAACCAAGAGAGGTCACCTTTGTTGACCTCATCAAATTTTGTTGACCTCAGCACCTCAGGCACATTTGGTTTAAGAACCAGGCCTTGGTTTTCTTGGGTTAACGACCTCTACCTGCATTTTATTTGCGTTGATTTCCAGCTGCACAATCTTAAGGTGAAGAATATTTTGGTTATAACCTGGGTAAGTGCTTCCTTTAACCCACTAAATGTAACAGGAAGGGTTGGAAGTAGGGGTGGAGGGGGGGGGGGGGTGTGACGGGTCCAGGAAAGATATCAATAAAAGTTATTCTGGCAATAGTTCATTACTTAGGTGGAAAATTACTTGTCTGTATTATACAGTAACCTCACTCCCACCAACCCTCATAAACCCTACCCTCTTCTTGTAAAGCTTTACCTGGAGTTGTGTAGAAAATAGTGAGCATCTAGTGTTGGTGTAATTCCCAGGATTCCTGATAAAAGGTCAAGGTATTATTCCAATTGTAGCCCATTGAAGACAATAAAGGTATTTTTAAGCCTTAATTTAAACATTTCCAATAGGTAAGATTTACATATATTAAGTTTATTCAGTTTGCCAACCTGGATTTTATTTGTTTTAAAGCCTTCATAATTGCTTTTACTTACTACATCAACCTAAGATGGTTGTACAGTGTTTATATGTCTCATGAACTTTTTTCTTGAATTCCTGGATTAATGAAGTATATAGTTGAACTAATTCTCATTGTTTTACCACAATAATCTGTTCCATAGTCAAACATGTTTTCCCAGCTATCTTGGATAACCCATCTGGTAACTATAGCCAATTATTCAAGAGTCCATTACATGATCTGGCTTGGTTATTTTAGGTTTAACAGCAACAAAGTGATTTCCTAAGATGTTGAGGTCTCCACCAACTAATATATTCCTAATGCACTTATACTGAATGATTGTTCAGATAAATACAAAATTCAAATAATGACTCTGAATAGGGGAGAATCACCGCGTACCATCGTGATGTTAGAGCATTTTTGTTTATATTGTAGTTTGTAGATTAAGCTTTAGTTAGGGTTTGATTACTTGGAAACAGCAACTGTTAGAATACTTTTTCTAACAAAATCTTGTCCTAATGGTGCTAATCAAGATAGGTATGTGTTTGTGAGAGTGTGTGCATGTTTGTGTGTATGAGTGTGTGTGTGCTAGAATACTTCATTTAGGAGAGGTCAAATATATATATTTATATATGTATATATATACATACATATATATATGCATATATATATGTATATATATACGTACATATATATATGCATATATATATATATATATATATATATATATATATATATAAAACCTCTGCACAGATACAGACAGAGAGCAGTAATCTTAAATTTGTTTTATCTTCTGTTTTTCATGATGTTTATGCCTCAAATGTAGGAACTTCACTCCCTGAAAGCCCTGAGGGCAATAAATCCACCGCGCTTATTCTTGGAAACAAGACGTAAGTACATATAGGAGGTTCTATCAAATACCGCCAATCTTATCCTATATACTACAAATCCTCACAAAAAAGTGTGACCTAATAGAAAACCACCCATTTCCCACTACTCTATGTTGTGTTGGCGTACTTTCAATATCCAATTCCATCAATTTTGCATTAATTCCCTGATATCCTCATATGAACAGATATTGCCCTAGCAATCATTTTTAAAAATCTATAATAATTGACTCTTCTAGGTATGCCTTCCCAGAGCAAAAAAGTTTGGTATCAAGTGTTATTCAGACAATACCCATAATTTTGCCCAAGTCCTACTGTCCCAAAGTAATACATGTGACAGGTGTAACTCAGTCAAACTTATTCATACTGTTCTGATCTATGGAAATGCCAAGCTTTGGTTCTGCAGGCATATTTTCCTACGTTCCATTATTGGTACTTGTATGTCACACGACAATGACATGAGGTAAAAAAGCATATACTTACCATCTATAGAATGTAAGCCCACATTCACTTCTGCTGTATTTGTATTGATATCCCGTGATTGTAGGTGTTGCTTGGATTTTAGGGTGAATTTTGTAGTAGGTGATCACATCATATGATAATTGCTAATTTTCCTATCCACAAGATATTTAACCACACCCACTTCCTTTTCTGACCATACCAAAATGGGTAGGACCGGGCCGATATGCTATATTCTGTGTACCCATGAACTGGTGGAGAGGTGGTGCGCCAGACATGCGATAAAATATATGTTCTGAATACCAAATATATTGTGGATAGTTAATATGCTATGCATTCAATGAAATATGGTACCCATTTTGTGGTGGATTGTTGTGTGTGTGTGTGCTTGTGTGTGTGTGTTTGTGAGAGTGTGTGCATGTTTGTGTGTATGAGTGTGTGTGTGCTAGAATACTTCATTTAGGAGAGGTCAAATATATATATATATATATGTATGTATATATATACATACATATATATATGCATATATATATATATATATATATATATATATATATATATATATATATATATATATATATATAACAAATAAACTTAATTAACAGGGCTCATCTTTAGTCATGAGTTACAAATAACTATTATTAAGGTCCCCAAGGTAAAGTAACAATGAAATTCTGTGCATGCATCTCTTTTGGTTCTTTGTGAAAAAGTATTCATTTATAGGAGATCTTTTAAAGCAGGGGTATATTTCTTTAAATATTTTGGATGATACTTACATGGCCAAAGTTTAAAAAGAAATCAGAGAAAAGGAGTGATAAAACCACTGAAGAAAGGAAATATTAGAGGAAATGGTAGACAATTAAAAGAAAAAATAAGTAAGAAAAATGAAAACAATTCCCGATTTAAACAATTTGATTAACATTTTTTGCACATATGCATGCAAACATACACAAACACATACACATAAATAATGTTTAAATATAGGCATTTAGTTCTTGTAACTCAACCACATAATATGTTGCTATCCTCTTTCTCTTTTTTATGCCTCAAAATGAATATTGGTAAGTCTATCATCGAGTCTATTTCTCTATCCCTGTTTTTACATAAATAGCTTTGTCGTTCAGTATAAAGAGTTATCCCTTCTCTAATTCTCTTTTAGATGTCCTATATGCCTGGATGGTTATCCTTCAGGTAAAAGAGCAAGGGTATATCCATGTCGCCACATATTTCATGATAACTGCGTATCGAAGTGGATGGAGGTAAGAAATCAATCACACCATTCATATATTACCTTTAATAGTGTTTAGTTTAGGTAAGCTTTTGAAATGTATTTCCTGAGAAACTAAGGTATCCTGCTCTGAATAATCCCACACAACCTTGCTCTAGCTTAAAATGTAGGTGATCTCTATATTATTTTAACATTTACAAATTAATCTTATGTCAATGTTGATCCTTTCTCATATATGGAGTACATTACATATAGAAATGACTGTGTACTACAACAATAGTGATGGTGCTTTTATAATTATCAGTTTTTACAAATAGAATGATAGAGGTTTTGGCAGCACTTAAAATAAACAAGTGCTTGCTTGTCATCCTAATGTCCTTCTATGGCATCCTAATACACATGATTATGATGTCTAAATATTACAAATATTTATATATTGGGTTAAAAAAATAATCCCACCTATAACTTTTCTGGTACAATATATTAATATTAGGGCAGTGATAATGCCAAATAAGTGGAAAAATGATATTAATGACCTGCTGCAGTAAAAGAGATCATCAATGATTAACTTGACACAAATAAATTCACAAATTCAACAGTTCCTAATTGAAAGTATCATTGTGTCCTGTCAAGGTAGTAGGGAAGCCAGTTATCATGCAGTTCACCTTACAACCTTGTGGTTAGGTAAAGTGGAGTAACCATGACAATAAAATTTTAACAATTACTAGGTATGATTTCAGTCTGTACATATATCTGATGACACTAGAAAGTCAATGCTACATAATAAGTGAAAATAAAAACATTTCTTTGAAATAAAAACAGTAAGTAGGGATGATGTGTCAGCAAAAAGTGCAGAAACAAGAATTCTGTGACAGTGTGTGTTTCAAAATTCCTTACTTCACTGATTCCACATTCTCACATAATGTGTAAGATGTGATGCTAAAAAGACTTCTGCCTCTTTAATTAGCTTGTAGCCAGCTCATGTAGAATAATTATTCTAAATTCACACAGGAATTTCGCAACACAGATTGTCACACTATCATGTAGAAATCTAAGTTCACAGGAATCAGTGAAGTAGGGAATTTTGTAACACGCTGTCACAGAATTCATGTTTCTGCACTTTTTGCTGACACATCATCCCTATTTACTGTTTTTATTTCCAAAAAATGTTTTGTTTGTTTTTTTTTCACTTGTTTCCTTTAGTTTTTGCACACTATCAGATAGCGGGCTACAGTACTGGATTGGAATCTTGTATACATTTGATTGGCATCCACAAGTGCCACTCTACATGCACCTCTCCAGAGGGAGAGCATTCTCCCAGTACAGTACTCAATTACTTTTAATTAATTATCAAGAAGTAACAGTTAGCTGGCTATAACAAATCTATGGCTTGCTGTAACAAATTTAGCTACTGAATTTGCCTTACATTCTTTGGAAGCAGAGCTCTGGTAATGATATTCGTAGCCTCATGCAAAAACCTTTTTTTGTGTGTGTGTGCATAGAATTGGTAATGTAAAATGGCAGTTTCAACTTAACACTGCAGCTATTAGTCTGGGATATGCATCAGTAGTTTGTTAGCATGGTGAAGCAAATAAAGAGGTTGTGGACCTGGCCCAAGGAAATAGTAAGCTGTTAGTGTAACTATTGCAAGGTTTGCTGTAGCCAGCTAAGCTGTAGCCATGGAAATTAAGAAGTAAATGAATAATATGAAAGATGGTGAACATTTGGTGATTTTAACGAGTCTGCACTCGCTACTTTAGCTATAGATTTGAGGACAAACTCTCCTGGTAGTTTGTGTTGCAGCTTATATGGACTGCAGGTGAGTTTTGCGGCCTAGGTTTGAGCCATAGCAGAAAAAATTAAGCTTTTATTTTTATTAGTCTATAAGGCCACCATTTTTTGGTGATAATCATCCCTACTTAGAGAGTACTACCATAATCTCTGATAATTCACTAGCATGAACAACCAACCATTTATCCAGTTATAACTAATGTTTCTCAAATATAATATATATAATTTTTTTTTTTTTTTTAGCTTCTTTTCTCCCAAAGCGAAGGATGATTCATAGGATCTGACTTAAGTTTAGCAATGTTTAGAAAGTAATTAGTATACCAAATATTTTACCAAATTTTGTGTCTCCCAACAACTACAAAGAATGACAAAAATGCATCAAAACTGGATCGAACCACAACTGAAACCTCTCAAGAAACTAAGACTTATCATAGCTCTGCTCTTCACTTCGTGACATATCCCTCCAACTTTTGTTTCCATAACATGTTCCTTTTCCCAAATATATGGAATAACATTTTATTATGGTAGATATTGAAATGTTGCTTCCCAAGCTCTGCCCACAATTGGTGTGGGTGGTGGGAGAAATATAAATTTTTCAAGAATTTTTACATTTCCTTCTGAGAATGCTTAAAATCCTTCGCAGTAAGTATATGCATCCATTCAATGTAATCATCATGACTGTATATAGAATATATAAAAAAAAAGAAAGAAATCTATTCACCACCACTCCTTCAAAGGCTGATTAATTGAATTGACAATTTTACTTTTTGAAGGTCCACAATGCCTAATGTTATTCTTATATTCATCAACCCTAGAAATTCTTTACCATAATATGTGCATTTGTCTGTGTGCATGTGTTTGTGTGAGATTGCGCGCTTACATGCATTTCATGTGCATGTGTTCATGCATGTGTGCATGCATGTGTGCATGCATGTGTGCATGCATTTTTGCATGCATGCCAGAGTACATGTGTGAGTATATGTGCATGCATACGTTCATATATGCGAGCTGGTGTGTGGTGTTGGCAGCATGTGAATGAATGAGTATGTGTGAACTTTCCATGAATTCCACAATTCCCAAACATAAATGTGCATACAATTCAGAACTAATATATTTTATATGCTAAAATATATAAAAAAAAAATAAAAAAATAAAAAAATAAAAAAAAATATATATATATATATATATATATATATATATATATATATATATATATAGATATTTAATTATATGTTGTCTATGTTGATTCAAACCATTCAAAATTGTAACAGGTATTGTTGATATTTTAAAATTGTTAGTGGTTGGTTTGCTGATTCAATATACACTGTTTTACTGGAAAAATTTACTAACCTGCCATATCTAATGGACATTCATTTCTAGTAATTAAAGCATTTTTTTAACTGGTTATATTCTTCCATTATGTTATTCTTTTGTGTTGACTTATATTTCTATAGAACCATGAGACCTGTCCTATGTGTAGGATGAAGATATTTATAACTATATGCCTCCATGTAGAGCATGATTACATTTCTATTCATGATGATGGATCGTTTGTGTGATAATAACCTCTATTTTCAATGTCTGATTCATGCACATTCATAAAAACAATAAATATGAATTGGCAATTGTATTAATATGTTTAAAATTGGTTGGACTAGTTGCTATAACTTTCAAAGTATATATTGATTTTCTATCATCATGGATATGGCAGATAATATCTGAACTTATGTGTGAGCATCTATTTTTCTGATTTTCTGCCAGCCTGCCTCTCTGGTAGAAGTCTGGCAACTATAATCCTTCAAATGCATATAGGTTACATAAGGTTGTCAGGGTTAAATGTAGATTAATAATAAATTACTTGGAAAGAGTATGTTACAAGAACAGTTTCTTCTTAATTTAATATTACACTTCAAGGATTTCATCGAGGTAGGAGGATAATATCATAAGAAAATGTGGTTAAACTCAAGTAGGTAGTTTCAATGTTGCTTCCATCTGATAAAATAGAATGTAATTAAACGAAATCGAAGAAATGCTATCAAGAACTAACCTAAGGCCAAATTCAAGAAAAACGTGTGTATGTATGCATGCATGTATGTATGTATGTATGTATGTATGTATGTATGTATGTATGTATGTATGTATGTATGTATGTATGTATGTATGTATGTATGTATGTATGTATGTATGTATGTATGTATGTATGTATGTATGTATGTATGTATGTATGTATGTATGTATGTATGTATGTATGTATGTATGTATGTATGTATGTATGTATGTATGTATGTATGTATGTATGTATGTATGTATGTATGTATGTATGTATGTATGTATGTATGTATGTATGTATGTATGTATGTATGTATGTATGTATGTATGTATGTATGTATGTATGTATGTATGTATGTATGTATGTATGTATGTATGTATGTATGTATGTATGTATGTATGTATGTATGTATGTATGTATGTATGTATGTATGTATGTATGTATGTATGTATGTATGTATGTATGTATGTATGTATGTATGTATGTATGTATGTATGTATGTATGTATGTATGTATGTATGTATGTATGTATGTATGTATGTATGTATGTATGTATGTATGTATGTATGTATGTATGTATGTATGTATGTATGTATGTATGTATGTATGTATGTATGTATGTATGTATGTATGTATGTATGTATGCCACTGCACAGCTGCTTCATCCTCTCTACAATTCTTTGGTCAGTAGGACCTCTCCCGTGAAGTGGTCAACCCCCATGGACAAAGTATTCCACGACGCCAAGACTGTCCTTGCCTCCCTCTACTACCCTTTTGGTTCATCCCCCACAGGATGCCCCCACGGCTGTGACTGATAAGTCTTAGCTTCCTGAGAGGTTTCATTTGTGGTTCGAACCAGTTTTGATGCATTTTTGTCATTCTTTGTAGTTCTTTGGGGACACAAAATTTCGTACAATTTTTGGTATACTAATTACTTTTTAAACATCACTAAACTTAAGTCAGATCTTATAAATCATCCTTCGCTTTGGAGAAAAGAACCAAAAATGTGTTTTTTTTTTTCACTTGTTTCCTTTAGTTTTTGCACACTATCAGATAGCGGGCTACAGTATTGGATTGGCATCTTGTTTACATTTGATTGGCATCCACAAGTGTCACTCTACATGCACCTCTCCAGAGGGAGAGCATTCTCCCAGTACAGTACTCAATAACTTTTAATTAATTATCAGCTAACTTAACTTACTTGAATCTCCTAAGTTATTTTGTCACACCAATATATTTGAACAGTTTTATAGGTGAACTATATTTAATACTTCCAATTTATGCTAAGTCGATTAGCTGATAATTGATTTCATCAACCTTATTGGTACAGATTTTCACTATAGAGATTGGCAAAATCACTTCACTATAATAAATGTGTGAACTGCGGAACACAATCGTTCGATAAAGTACTGACAGACACATTAAAATTTAGGAAAGTTATGCCCCTTTTACTAAGCTAGGGCCATATAACATGTGCAATCTTTAGTCTGTCAATAGAAATGGTCTCCTCACAATGGCCGACCTGAACTTTAAAGAATTTATGCCCTGCGGACAATACGCGAAATGGGACGTCATAACATGGCTGTAAGGGCGACCATGGGTATCGTGATAAATGAAGACAAACTTAGCTGAAAATAGAAATGTGGGCGATGAGGTGGTGGGAGGGGCATTGTGTACTGGAGGAACAGGTAGGAGATCTGCTACATTTCAAGGAGGCAACAGAGCAATTCTGGAACTGGTTTACCCTGGCCATGACCCACAAACTCCCATGGAACTGTGAGAGAAGATCCAAACACTAGTTCTGATGCTGAAGATATACCAAGGTCATCCTTTGGCATGGTCCTGAGGCCAAGCATGACCCATGGAAGTTCGGAATCCATGATGGTGATTGACAGTGTGCTATGAGAGATGCCTTCATACTACAATGGAACCCTCTCCACCAGGCCATTTGCATGAGAATGGAAAGCCATGGTCCGATGCAGCTTGGTTCTGAGGAGGTCTGAGGGATCTTGCCAGAGTTGAATGTGAACTGCAGTCCTCAGTCGGAAGACATCGGAAGGTAAGCCTTAACGAGTAATCCAATCACTCAAGAAGGCATTGGCCACACCTTTGTTATTTGTGCTAGCCAGGGGAATTGCTTCTGGCCAGAGAACCACTGTGAGGAGGTGAGTGAAACCTTTGGAGGGAGGGAGTGGCCCAAGAGATCCATATTTACATGGTAAAAATGGCTCATCGTATTTGAATAGTGGGACACAATGGTGGAGATTGAATTTGGCTTGTTGGCAAGCGATACATGACTTGGCCCACCCTCCAACCTGTCAACCAAGGCCATGCCAAACACACTTAAGGACTACAAGTTTACAGGTTGCTTGTATGCCCAGGTGGCTGAGGCCATGAAGAATATCGAAAATACGGTGGCGGAAGGAGAGTGGTATGAGGGGATGTGGCTGACCAAGAGACATATCACATAATAGAGATGTGTTATTGAGTCCAAAAGGAATGTTCTTAAGTTGAAGTCCCATAATTGCTGTCCGTCATTCAGCCATGTCGATTGGATCTGCGAGTTGGGCAGCCCCAAGGGCAGAGAAATCAATGACGCCATGGATGGCGGAAATGGCAGCCTGGGAAACAACATCTGCAACCACGTTTTCCTTGCCTGCAACATGCCTGATATCCATGTGTTGTGTTCAGAGATGACTGAGAGCTGGCGTTGTTGCCGTGCAGACCATGCAGCTGAGATCTTATTGAGGGTGAAGGTGAGTGGCTTGTGGTTGGTAGAAAGTGAAAACTGACGCCCCTCCAGAAAATACCGGAAATGCTGAATAGAAGCATACGCAGCCAGTAATTCTCTGTCCAATGCGCTATAACTGGTCTGGGCCGGCTGTAGCTTATGGTAGAAGAAGGCCAGTGGTCACCAGAGGCCATCTGTGAACTGCTCGAGTATGCCTTCAACAGCCAAATCTGAAGCATCAACAGTCACAGCCGTGGGGGCATCCTGTGGGGGATGAACCAAAAGGGTAGTAGAGGCAAGGACAGTCTTGGCATCGTGGAATACTTTGTCCGTGGGGGTTGACCACTTCACGGGAGAGGTCCTACTGACCAAAGCATTGTAGAGAGGATGAAGCAGCTGTGCAGTGGCAGGTACAAACCTGTGATAAAAGTTAATTGCTCCTAGGAAGGCCTGCAAGCCCTTGATTACTCTTGGACAGGGACAATACTGAATGGCTGTCACTTGAGTTGGCATGGGTCATATGCCTTCAGCATTGACAACATGGCCAAGGAAAATTACCTCAATGACACCAAAAACACACTTGCCTGGGTGAATAACGAGGCCATGTCGTTCAAGACGATCAAAAATGGCAATGAGGTCTTAAAGATACTTAGCGGGAGAGAAACTGGCCACAAGGATGTCATCCAGGTAAATAAAGACACAATCCAGATCCCTCAATGCCTAATCCATCAGCCGCTGAAAAAACCAAAGCGAGTTATCACCACTGTCTTGGGGATATCCATAGCACGTACTGGAATCTGGTGATAGCCATTAATTAAGTCGACCTTTAAGAAAATTGTTCTTCTCGAAAGGTGACTAGCAAAGTCCTGGATGTGGGGTACAGTGCAATAGTCAGACTTGATGCGTCCATTTAGGCATCTAAATTCCCCACATGGCCGCCAACCACCACCAGGCTTGGGTGCAATGTGGAGTGGGGATGCCCATTGACTGTCGGAGCGCCAGATAATCCCAAGGTATTCCATCTCTTTGAATGCAGCCTTCGCCACAGCGAGTATGTTGGGGGATAAGCACCGAGCTGGCCAGTGAAGAGGAGAAGGCTGACCAGTGTCAGTACAAAGCTAGACACCATGAGGGATCATGTCCTTGCGAAAAGTTAACTCAGTCAGTTTAGGCCTAGAGGTGAGTAAGTTAGCATAGACTCTGTTTACCTGAGGAGGTTTGGTCACAACCTAAGCTACTGGTAGACACATAATGCTGGGTGCAGTAATGATGCCATATGTAGCAGATTGAACAAGGCACTGTCATCCGAGGTCAACTAGGAGTCCATTGTCATGCAAAAAGTCTGCACTAAGGATGGCCTAGTTCACATCAGCGATGATAAATGACCCTTGGAAGCATTTGTTGCCAAATTTAAGTGGCCGGCGACGTGTGCTGTAAGCTTTAATTTTATACCATTGGCTGCCACCAGTGAGGCAGAGTGGGTAGAATAAAGAGATGCAAGGTGATCAGCAGGAGAAGCCAGGACGAGATATACTTCTTCTTCAGCTGTGTTGATAGGAAAGAGCATCCGCAAGCCCTATCCTGGATATAAAGAAGCCTTGAGGTGGTGCCAGACACCAAGGCTACTGGTGACCAGCGTAGGCATTTCCCGCCCGCTAGTGATGTTTTCGCTAGGGGAACATGGGCCATTGGGCAGTTGTTCTGGGTGCATCTCCTTGCAGCAGTTCCATATTTTGCATGGTAGAAACATAGCCTGGTGTCGTTTTTAGTGCTGTGCTTTTGTTGATCAATGGCCCCAACGTCAACATTTCCTACCAGAGATGATGACATCAACATTTCCTACCAGAGATGATGGCTGGTTCAGTCGGGTGCCGGAAAGTGTGAAGTAGGTATCAGCTTGCTGAGCCATCACACGGATGGTCAGAGCAGTAAAATGGGCCGGGTTGTCTTGGACATCAGCTGGGAGCTGCCGTAGGAAAAGGACCTTGAACAGGATGTGTTCAGAGTCCTCACCAGCGGGTAGGCATGCAAGCATCTTGCCAAGGAGTGCTGACGGTGTTCCATCACCCATCCCAGGCCAATCCAGAAGCATCTTGCTCCTTTCAAAGGGAGACCTGCCAAATGCAGAAAGGAAGTGACCTTTGATGGCCTGGTAGTGGAATGCCAGCAGGTGGGAGTCTCCCGATAATGTCAATCACCCTGTCCATAACCTGGCCCTTAAGTTCTGCCACCACATAGCTATACCTGGTTTGGTCCTGGTCCTGGGTAATGGCAGGCACATGCTGGTTAAATTCTGCCTCAACAGCAATAAACCAGTATCCAATCCTGTCAGTTGAGAACTATGGTACTTTGAGGGCTAGTGTGTTGACGGTAGCTGCTATCATGGCTTCTGCAACAGCTTGAGCTTTAACCATGATGTGAACCAGGAATAACTCACCCAAAAAATAAGAGTGAAAGTTGGAGAAGCTGTCTCAGTGAACGTGTTGGTTGGGGTCACCAATGTAGGGAAGTTATAACAAGCCTGCTTCCCTGCTGTGGCTTGCATCACCATTGTATCCCTCCCAACAATAATAGCAAGATGACCAAAAAGCACATGGAAACAGGTAGAGATCAACAATACCACAAATATTACAGCGGGCATTAATTCAACACTATAGTAAAGTCAAGTAAGTTATGTTCAGACTTTTGTGTGTTAATTACGCCTCCACAATATGTTAATTTATAATTTATGGATAAATATTTCCATCTATTAGATAGAGTTATAAATATTTATTAGTTTATATAAACAAAATTGATTTGAGTTGGGGTTATATGGAAAACATTATTGAGGAAAATCAGCATATTCAATAGAATCTGATAGTTGGAAAATGTGGAGTAGATAAGATTTTTTATGGTGTGTCTTATATGACTTTGAGAGGAAAATGTGTGTGCTGATGTTTCATCCACTATCCCCTTCTATTTCACTCCCCTCCCCCTCCACCCACCCTCCCCCCCCCCCACATCAACCCCACAGAACAAAGGAAATTTGATTATGATTGCTTGAGACTAGTGGAGGCTAACAACTAACAATAAGTTTCATTGAAATCAAAATTTGTTATCACTCTGTTGAGAAAAAAACAAAGGGCAAAAGTTTTTGCCTTTGGGAATATTTTCATATACCTATCTTGATGAACACTATCAGGACAAAATTATGTTAGAAGAAACTGGCATAGTCGTTGAGTTCCCAACTAATCTAACCCTAACTAAACCTTAATCCTTAAGCTACAATATCAACAAAATGTGATGGCAGCTCCATAGTTTGCAATAATTCTCCCCTGTTCAGAGTCATTATTTGAATTTTGTGTTATTGAAAAGATCATTCAGTTTCAGTGCACTGGGATGCAGTAAACAAATTAACATAATTGTGAACCCTGGAAAGATATTGCAAGATAAATTAGCTCTTAAGAGTGAGAAAGATTCAAGTCCAATAATTTCTGATAAGCTTGGGACAATTTTTATAAGATACTATGATAGTTAAGATCTCAGGGTGAATGAGATGGTACAAGACTGTGAAGAAATTTTCATAGAAGTGCAAGAAGTGGAATTGCTTTAGGAACATACATAAAGTGATTTTTTACATTCCTATTTATAGGGTATGGAATATTAATTGAGGGAACTGCTCTGCAGTCATGTTCAAGTTTACTCATTAGAAAGAGTATTATGCCCTCCAGATCCAGAGAAATACAAAAAATAGTTACTGCTAGATATGTATTGACTGCCATAAATGCCAACACCCAGGAATCATTCTTATTACAATGCCAATATGCTGAATTCTGCAGGTACACGAACTCTTTTCTTCCCACCCTTCCTCTCCCTTAAGCATATTTCAATGTCAGTCACATTGATTATATTCACTTCATCAGGTAAACAGAAGCAGTTTCGCTCATGCAAATCATTTTAGTAACTGTATCCTAAGCTATTCTGAGTAACCAAATTTCCTTCATCACTAAACAGAGTATTTAATTGTAATCTCGACATATGTAATTCAGCGACGACATTACTGTGATCAACAAAATCATGCACTACAGCTTATCACACCCAAAACAACAGTATTTGGAGTGATTTCATTTGGATATGTGAAGTTAATCTAACCATAAAATATGTGAAAATTATATTTCTTAAGAATTATATCCTATACTAATAGATATAGTGGCATTTATGTTTATATATGTGTGCATATATTATTAAGATAAACTTCCAAATACCTGAAAAGATGGTTGAAAATTGGCATTTTCTTCAGCTATGGCAAATTAACTATGGCTAAGTTCCATATCTTAACACCCTATTTTTTGGAATTAGTGCTAAAAATCCCAAAAAAAATTTCGGTCTATTCCACCATTTCATTTTTAATAAAGGGAATGCATATGCATTCACAGGTTATCACTTCAAAGAGTAACTTATCCATGGCCTCATAGCGAAGTACTGTTGAGAGGAGAATACCTATCAGTAGCTTCAAAAGGAAATATGAATTTGAAGATCTATATAATGTGATATGAAAGCATATTATTGAAAGAAACACTTCACAAAACTTGAAAAAAAAACTAACTAAAATGGCAGTTTTGTGGAGTAGCTGGAGTTAATTTTGTTTCCTTCTACCTAAATCACTTCCCCTTCTCTAATGACTATTAAGGGGCTACAAAAGGTTTTTATGTTCCCTCCATCTTAACTCATTGCTGAAAAAGAAGCTTTGAAATTACTTTGATATATTAGGCATTATGACTTATTCTACCACCTTCCATAAATGCTCACATTCATTGGCTCACATCCATTTTTTTTAATCTAGCTGTATTCCAAATGATGTGGTCAACTTAGTGTCTAAATGTGGTTCTTATTTTTTCTTTATCATAAATATAATAGTGAAGGAGACAAAGGTTCATCTTACTTAACGATAACTACCATTTCTCCCTCAAATAATATTAACTTCTTCTTGGCTTATATAGTTTTGTCTGCTTCATTAATCTATACAGAATTTTCTATGTAGAAAACAAGACATGTACTACCTGTATTTAATGTCACATTTTATTAGCACATAAAACCTGTCCCTAGTGGTCAGGGTCACTACACTACAGCTTAATACCCATATCCAATTATAAACATGAGATAGTGTGTAGGCTATTCACTAACACCTAGGGCATGTGCCATATATCAAGACTAGAACTAGTACTCATATAATATGGCTCTAGATTAGTGAAAGGGGCATAACTTTCTTAAAGTAAATGTTTCTGTCAGGGCTTTATCGGGCGATTGTGTTCCGCAATTCCTTCATTTATTATAGTCACGTCTTTTTGCCAATATCCCAAGTGACAATCAGTATCAGTAACTATTGGAACTATTAAATATACTTCACCTATGAAATCATTAAAATATTTTTGGAGTGGCAATATTACTTAAGTGATGCAATTAAGTTAAATTTGCTGTTTTTTATAGTGTTTCATGAATACAATAACATATGACAAAATGGTAGTATAACCACTGTATCAGACACGATATTGTGACTCAGGTTATTTTGGGTTGGTAATTATCACTGGTATAGAGAGAGTACTTACATACATACTAACATAGGTACTTGCATGCAAACACACATATATACATACACACATGCATGCATGCATACTTACATACACACATTCACATACATTCATATATGCATGCATGCTTGCATGCATACATACATACTTGCATACATACATACATACATACATACATACATACATACATGCATGCATGCATGCATGCATGCATGCATGCATACATACATACATACATACATACATACATACATACATACATACATACATACATACATACATACATACATACATACATACATACATACATACATACATACATACATACATACATACATACATACATACATACATACATACATACATACATACATACATACATACATACATACATACATACATACATACATACATACATACATGCATGCATACATACACACGTTTTTCTTGAATTTGGCCTTAGGTTAGTTCTTGATAGCATTTCTTCGATTTCGTTTAATTACATTCTATTTTATCAGATGGAAGCAACATTGAAACTACCTACTTGAGTTTAACCACATTTTCTTATGATATTATCCTCCTACCTCGATGAAATCCTTGAAGTGTAATATTAAATTAAGAAGAAACTGTTCTTGTAACATACTCTTTCCAAGTAATTTATTATTAATCTACATTTAACCCTGACAACCTTATGTAACCTATATGCATTTGAAGGATTATAGTTGCCAGACTTCTACCAGAGAGGCAGGCTGGCAGAAAATCAGAAAAATAGATGCTCACACATAAGTTCAGATATTATCTGCCATATCCATGATGATAGAAAATCAATATATACTTTGAAAGTTATAGCAACTAGTCCAACCAATTTTAAACATATTAATACAATTGCCAATTCATATTTATTGTTTTTATGAATGTGCATGAATCAGACATTGAAAATAGAGGTTATTATCACACAAACGATCCATCATCATGAATAGAAATGTAATCATGCTCTACATGGAGGCATATAGTTATAAATATCTTCATCCTACACATAGGACAGGTCTCATGGTTCTATAGAAATATAAGTCAACACAAAAGAATAACATAATGGAAGAATATAACCAGTTAAAAAAATGCTTTAATTACTAGAAATGAATGTCCATTAGATATGGCAGGTTAGTAAATTTTTCCAGTAAAACAGTGTATATTGAATCAGCAAACCAACCACTAACAATTTTAAAATATCAACAATACCTGTTACAATTTTGAATGGTTTGAATCAACATAGACAACATATAATTAAATATCTATATATATATATATATATATATATATATATATATATATATATATATATATTTTTTTTTTATTTTTTTATTTTTTTATTTTTTTTTTATATATTTTAGCATATAAAATATATTAGTTCTGAATTGTATGCACATTTATGTTTGGGAATTGTGGAATTCATGGAAAGTTCACACATACTCATTCATTCACATGCTGCCAACACCACACACCAGCTCGCATATATGAACGTATGCATGCACATATACTCACACATGTACTCTGGCATGCATGCAAAAATGCATGCACACATGCATGCACACATGCATGCACACATGCATGAACACATGCACATGAAATGCATGTAAGCGCGCAATCTCACACAAACACATGCACACAGACAAATGCACATATTATGGTAAAGAATTTCTAGGGTTGATGAATATAAGAATAACATTAGGCATTGTGGACCTTCAAAAAGTAAAATTGTCAATTCAATTAATCAGCCTTTGAAGGAGTGGTGGTGAATAGATTTCTTTCTTTTTTTTTATATATTCTATATACAGTCATGATGATTACATTGAATGGATGCATATACTTACTGCGAAGGATTTTAAGCATTCTCAGAAGGAAATGTAAAAATTCTTGAAAAATTTATATTTCTCCCACCACCCACACCAATTGTGGGCAGAGCTTGGGAAGCAACATTTCAATATCTACCATAATAAAATGTTATTCCATATATTTGGGAAAAGGAACATGTTATGGAAACAAAAGTTGGAGGGATATGTCACGAAGTGAAGAGCAGAGCTATGATAAGTCTTAGTTTCTTGAGAGGTTTCAGTTGTGGTTCGATCCAGTTTTGATGCATTTTTGTCATTCTTTGTAGTTGTTGGGAGACACAAAATTTGGTAAAATATTTGGTATACTAATTACTTTCTAAACATTGCTAAACTTAAGTCAGATCCTATGAATCATCCTTCGCTTTGGGAGAAAAGAAGCTAAAAAAAAAAAAAAAATTATATATATTATATTTGAGAAACATTAGTTATAACTGGATAAATGGTTGGTTGTTCATGCTAGTGAATTATCAGAGATTATGGTAGTACTCTCTAAGTAGGGATGATTATCACCAAAAAATGGTGGCCTTATAGACTAATAAAAATAAAAGCTTAATTTTTTCTGCTATGGCTCAAACCTAGGCCGCAAAACTCACCTGCAGTCCATATAAGCTGCAACACAAACTACCAGGAGAGTTTGTCCTCAAATCTATAGCTAAAGTAGCGAGTGCAGACTCGTTAAAATCACCAAATGTTCACCATCTTTCATATTATTCATTTACTTCTTAATTTCCATGGCTACAGCTTAGCTGGCTACAGCAAACCTTGCAATAGTTACACTAACAGCTTACTATTTCCTTGGGCCAGGTCCACAACCTCTTTATTTGCTTCACCATGCTAACAAACTACTGATGCATATCCCAGACTAATAGCTGCAGTGTTAAGTTGAAACTGCCATTTTACATTACCAATTCTATGCACACACACACAAAAAAAGGTTTTTGCATGAGGCTACGAATATCATTACCAGAGCTCTGCTTCCAAAGAATGTAAGGCAAATTCAGTAGCTAAATTTGTTACAGCAAGCCATAGATTTGTTATAGCCAGCTAACTGTTACTTCTTGATAATTAATTAAAAGTAATTGAGTACTGTACTGGGAGAATGCTCTCCCTCTGGAGAGGTGCATGTAGAGTGGCACTTGTGGATGCCAATCAAATGTATACAAGATTCCAATCCAGTACTGTAGCCCGCTATCTGATAGTGTGCAAAAACTAAAGGAAACAAGTGAAAAAAAAACAAACAAAACATTTTTTGGAAATAAAAACAGTAAATAGGGATGATGTGTCAGCAAAAAGTGCAGAAACATGAATTCTGTGACAGCGTGTTACAAAATTCCCTACTTCACTGATTCCTGTGAACTTAGATTTCTACATGATAGTGTGACAATCTGTGTTGCGAAATTCCTGTGTGAATTTAGAATAATTATTCTACATGAGCTGGCTACAAGCTAATTAAAGAGGCAGAAGTCTTTTTAGCATCACATCTTACACATTATGTGAGAATGTGGAATCAGTGAAGTAAGGAATTTTGAAACACACACTGTCACAGAATTCTTGTTTCTGCACTTTTTGCTGACACATCATCCCTACTTACTGTTTTTATTTCAAAGAAATGTTTTTATTTTCACTTATTATGTAGCATTGACTTTCTAGTGTCATCAGATATATGTACAGACTGAAATCATACCTAGTAATTGTTAAAATTTTATTGTCATGGTTACTCCACTTTACCTAACCACAAGGTTGTAAGGTGAACTGCATGATAACTGGCTTCCCTACTACCTTGACAGGACACAATGATACTTTCAATTAGGAACTGTTGAATTTGTGAATTTATTTGTGTCAAGTTAATCATTGATGATCTCTTTTACTGCAGCAGGTCATTAATATCATTTTTCCACTTATTTGGCATTATCACTGCCCTAATATTAATATATTGTACCAGAAAAGTTATAGGTGGGATTATTTTTTTAACCCAATATATAAATATTTGTAATATTTAGACATCATAATCATGTGTATTAGGATGCCATAGAAGGACATTAGGATGACAAGCAAGCACCTGTTTATTTTAAGTGCTGCCAAAACCTCTATCATTCTATTTGTAAAAACTGATAATTATAAAAGCACCATCACTATTGTTGTAGTACACAGTCATTTCTATATGTAATGTACTCCATATATGAGAAAGGATCAACATTGACATAAGATTAATTTGTAAATGTTAAAATAATATAGAGATCACCTACATTTTAAGCTAGAGCAAGGTTGTGTGGGATTATTCAGAGCAGGATACCTTAGTTTCTCAGGAAATACATTTCAAAAGCTTACCTAAACTAAACACTATTAAAGGTAATATATGAATGGTGTGATTGATTTCTTACCTCCATCCACTTCGATACGCAGTTATCATGAAATATGTGGCGACATGGATATACCCTTGCTCTTTTACCTGAAGGATAACCATCCAGGCATATAGGACATCTAAAAGAGAATTAGAGAAGGGATAACTCTTTATACTGAACGACAAAGCTATTTATGTAAAAACAGGGATAGAGAAATAGACTCGATGATAGACTTACCAATATTCATTTTGAGGCATAAAAAAGAGAAAGAGGATAGCAACATATTATGTGGTTGAGTTACAAGAACTAAATGCCTATATTTAAACATTATTTATGTGTATGTGTTTGTGTATGTTTGCATGCATATGTGCAAAAAATGTTAATCAAATTGTTTAAATCGGGAATTGTTTTCATTTTTCTTACTTATTTTTTCTTTTAATTGTCTACCATTTCCTCTAATATTTCCTTTCTTCAGTGGTTTTATCACTCCTTTTCTCTGATTTCTTTTTAAACTTTGGCCATGTAAGTATCATCCAAAATATTTAAAGAAATATACCCCTGCTTTAAAAGATCTCCTATAAATGAATACTTTTTCACAAAGAACCAAAAGAGATGCATGCACAGAATTTCATTGTTACTTTACCTTGGGGACCTTAATAATAGTTATTTGTAACTCATGACTAAAGATGAGCCCTGTTAATTAAGTTTATTTGTTATATATATATATATATATATATATATATATATATATATATATATATATATATATATATATGCATATATATATGTATGTATATATATACATACATATATATATATATATATTTGACCTCTCCTAAATGAAGTATTCTAGCACACACACACTCATACACACAAACATGCACACACTCTCACAAACACACACACACAAGCACACACACACACAACAATCCACCACAAAATGGGTACCATATTTCATTGAATGCATAGCATATTAACTATCCACAATATATTTGGTATTCAGAACATATATTTTATCGCATGTCTGGCGCACCACCTCTCCACCAGTTCATGGGTACACAGAATATAGCATATCGGCCCGGTCCTACCCATTTTGGTATGGTCAGAAAAGGAAGTGGGTGTGGTTAAATATCTTGTGGATAGGAAAATTAGCAATTATCATATGATGTGATCACCTACTACAAAATTCACCCTAAAATCCAAGCAACACCTACAATCACGGGATATCAATACAAATACAGCAGAAGTGAATGTGGGCTTACATTCTATAGATGGTAAGTATATGCTTTTTTACCTCATGTCATTGTCGTGTGACATACAAGTACCAATAATGGAACGTAGGAAAATATGCCTGCAGAACCAAAGCTTGGCATTTCCATAGATCAGAACAGTATGAATAAGTTTGACTGAGTTACACCTGTCACATGTATTACTTTGGGACAGTAGGACTTGGGCAAAATTATGGGTATTGTCTGAATAACACTTGATACCAAACTTTTTTGCTCTGGGAAGGCATACCTAGAAGAGTCAATTATTATAGATTTTTAAAAATGATTGCTAGGGCAATATCTGTTCATATGAGGATATCAGGGAATTAATGCAAAATTGATGGAATTGGATATTGAAAGTACGCCAACACAACATAGAGTAGTGGGAAATGGGTGGTTTTCTATTAGGTCACACTTTTTTGTGAGGATTTGTAGTATATAGGATAAGATTGGCGGTATTTGATAGAACCTCCTATATGTACTTACGTCTTGTTTCCAAGAATAAGCGCGGTGGATTTATTGCCCTCAGGGCTTTCAGGGAGTGAAGTTCCTACATTTGAGGCATAAACATCATGAAAAACAGAAGATAAAACAAATTTAAGATTACTGCTCTCTGTCTGTATCTGTGCAGAGGTTTTATATATATATATATATATATATATATATATATATGCATATATATATGTACGTATATATATACATATATATATGCATATATATATGTATGTATATATATACATATATAAATATATATATTTGACCTCTCCTAAATGAAGTATTCTAGCACACACACACTCATACACACAAACATGCACACACTCTCACAAACACATACCTATCTTGATTAGCACCATTAGGACAAGATTTTGTTAGAAAAAGTATTCTAACAGTTGCTGTTTCCAAGTAATCAAACCCTAACTAAAGCTTAATCTACAAACTACAATATAAACAAAAATGCTCTAACATCACGATGGTACGCGGTGATTCTCCCCTATTCAGAGTCATTATTTGAATTTTGTATTTATCTGAACAATCATTCAGTATAAGTGCATTAGGAATATATTAGTTGGTGGAGACCTCAACATCTTAGGAAATCACTTTGTTGCTGTTAAACCTAAAATAACCAAGCCAGATCATGTAATGGACTCTTGAATAATTGGCTATAGTTACCAGATGGGTTATCCAAGATAGCTGGGAAAACATGTTTGACTATGGAACAGATTATTGTGGTAAAACAATGAGAATTAGTTCAACTATATACTTCATTAATCCAGGAATTCAAGAAAAAAGTTCATGAGACATATAAACACTGTACAACCATCTTAGGTTGATGTAGTAAGTAAAAGCAATTATGAAGGCTTTAAAACAAATAAAATCCAGGTTGGCAAACTGAATAAACTTAATATATGTAAATCTTACCTATTGGAAATGTTTAAATTAAGGCTTAAAAATACCTTTATTGTCTTCAATGGGCTACAATTGGAATAATACCTTGACCTTTTATCAGGAATCCTGGGAATTACACCAACACTAGATGCTCACTATTTTCTACACAACTCCAGGTAAAGCTTTACAAGAAGAGGGTAGGGTTTATGAGGGTTGGTGGGAGTGAGGTTACTGTATAATACAGACCAAGTAATTTTCCACCTAAGTAATGAACTATTGCCAGAATAACTTTTATTGATATCTTTCCTGGACCCGTCACACCCCCCCCCCCCCCTCCACCCCTACTTCCAACCCTTCCTGTTACATTTAGTGGGTTAAAGGAAGCACTTACCCAGGTTATAACCAAAATATTCTTCACCTTAAGATTGTGCAGCTGGAAATCAACGCAAATAAAATGCAGGTAGAGGTCGTTAACCCAAGAAAACCAAGGCCTGGTTCTTAAACCAAATGTGCCTGAGGTGCTGAGGTCAACAAAATTTGATGAGGTCAACAAAGGTGACCTCTCTTGGTTTCATTGCTGAGGTCAATGTGATTTTTTCTCCTGCAACTAGTCTAATATTGAAACTGATTTGGTTGCCTTGTACTTGACTTACCTGACTGAATAATTGATTAGGGTTGTCCCATTTTTTCCTTCATTTTTTCTTTATATTTTTAAAATTCTAATAGCTAGTTAAATTATATTGATCAAATTTTTCTACCTTTCCAACAATTCCATTTTAGAATATACCTGCATATCATAAATTATCTTTATTGGTGAAACACAACTTAACATTTTAAGGAGAATGATGAGATTACTTACTGTCTAAATATTGATACCAACGAGTTTAAGTCCTTGTTTCATTGTTGTAGTATTTTTTTTTTTTTTTTTTTTTTTTTTTTTTTTTTTTTTTTTTTTTAGGTTTAAGCTGCATATCAGTAATGAAGTGGGGGAAGTTGAACAGATACAGTGTGATTTCTTATCTGTGCACTTCTTTTAAAATATATCATTCAAATTGCCTTGCTGTTGATATTATATTCATTGTAAAGTTTGAAGTGACCTATAATGCAGTGATTTAACAGACTGAAACCTTGTCCAATTCCATTCATCAACTTCAAACAACCAATTTTGGAGAGCTCAAGTCAATTGAACTGCTATAGAAAGAAAAGTTCATTCCATATTTGCTCTTCTACAATTTTAATGCTACATCTCAAGGATAGTAAGAATATATCTTAACCTACATCCTTGCAGTATATTATTCTTATATATTAGTTCTACATTAATTTGCTTCTAATTCTGTGCACACTGAATTAATCTCTGCCCTTGTAGCTAAACTAATTACATGGAAATGCGCTGAGAACCAATATTTTATTTGGTAAGATGCCTAACTAAAGTCATGCTGTGGTCAGAAAAAATGACTTTACAAAAAGTTAAAAGTCGTCTATTAGGTTTTCATAATTCTAAGTTAACTGTCATGACCTAATTTACTTATGTGAACATCTAGAGAAATTAAGACATGAACTAAAGCCTACCAAGTTTTTTCTCGAAATCTCTTTCTTTCACACATTACCCCACTCAAAAAATTTATTCTATGTAAGAATATAATATTAAAAAAAAAATTGTTTAATTCTGGCAAACTATATTCACATTCATTATTTGTTAAGATTAGCCAAACAAACCATGGAATTAATTTAAACATTCAAGATTATTCAACTATTTGCTTCAGTTTGTTGGGGTTGACATTGTTGCAGTATTAGACTAGTTGCGGGAGAAAAAATCACATTGACCTCAGCAATGATACCTCGAGAGGTCACCTTTGTTGACCTCAGCAAATTTTGTTGACCTCAGCAAATTTTGTTGACCTCAGCAACTCAGGCACATTTGGTTTAAGAACCAGGCCTTGGTTTTCTTGGGTTAACGACCTCTACCTGCATTTTATTTGCGTTGATTTCCAGCTGCACAATCTTTTGGTGAAGAATATTCTGGTTAAAACCGAGGTAAGTGCTTCCTTTCACCCACTAACTGTAACGGGAAGGGTTGGGGGGAGGGGGGGGGTGGGGTCCAGGAAAAATATCGCTAAATGTTATTCTGGCAATAGTTCATTACTTAGGTGGAAAATTACTTGGTCTGTATTATACAGTAACCTCACTCCCACCAACCCTCATAAACCCTACCCTCTTCTTGTAAAGCTTTACCTGGAGTTGTGTAGAAAATAGTGAGCATCTAGTGTTGGTGTAATTCCCAGGATTCCTGATAAAAGGTCAAGGTATTATTCCAATTGTAGCCCATTGAAGACAATAAAGGTATTTTTAAGCCTTAATTTAAACATTTCCAATAGGTAAGATTTACATATATTAAGTTTATTCAGTTTGCCAACCTGGATTTTATTTGTTTTAAAGCCTTCATAATTGCTTTTACTTACTACATCAACCTAAGATGGTTGTACAGTGTTTATATGTCTCATGAACTTTTTTCTTGATTTCCTGGATTAATGAAGTATATAGTTGAACTAAATCTCATTGTTTTACCACAATAATCTGTTCCATAGTCAAACATGTTTTCCCAGCTATCTTGGATAACCCATCTGGTAACTATAGCCAATTATTCAAGAGTCCATTACCTGATCGGCTTGGTTATTTTAGGTTTAACAGCAACAAAGTGATTTCCTAAGATGTTGAGGTCTCCACCAACTAATATATTCCTAATGCACTTATACTGAATGATTGTTCAGATAAATACAAAATTCAAATAATGATTCTGAACAGGGGAGGATCACCGCATACCATCGTGATGTTAGAGCATTTTTGTTTATATTGTAGTTTGTAGATTAAGCTTTAGTTAGGGTTTGATTACTTGGAAACAGCAACTGTTCAAGATAGGTATATGAAAATATCCCCAAGACATATGCTTTTGACCTCGGCATATCTCTCAACAGAGATTAAATATAAATGCTACCTTTAACCAGAACAACAACATGTAGAAAAATATTGAACTCCTATTTTTCCTACAAAAAAGGGTATGCAATACAAAGTGAACTTGTCCAACTGCTATTTCTATTATCTGATCATTTTAATATTTTTAGGAAAATATTCCTGTAGTAGAATTTGTATAACATTCTGTGAATCTATCTGTAACATTTGAGAAAAAACATTAAACTTTATCAATTTGTTGAATCTGGGGATCAAGCTCTTGAATTTATCTAGTTAGGATATATTTAACCTATTTGTGTGAATATCAAATGGTATTCTCATACAATTCTGCATATATAACAGTGTAAATTGCAAATTATGATATCTAGTTCCACTTATTCTTAACTGTGAATTTTTATCAAATTAAACCTTATTGAATCATGTTTCAAGTGTAGTGTGTTGTATGAGATTTGGAATCGATACGCTGACCTGAGTTAACATCAACTTTACATACTTCACCCCATATATATATATTTTTTATGATTAGAACTTTATCAGTATGGCCATACTTCCTTCTTTATCTGTAACTCTTTGTTATCACTGAATTAATATAATGGCTTATGAATTTTATGAAGCAAACACTAAAATAAGCAGATGTTATAAACTGTTTAATTCAATTTATGTCATATATTTCTTCTTATGCTTCATAGATGGACCGTAGTAGTCCTGAATTAAGGAGATCAGCAAGAATAGCAGCTAGGAACTCTGCCCAAACCTCTGCACAGATACAGACAGAGAGCAGTAATCTTAAATTTGTTTTATCTTCTGTTTTTCATGATGTTTTTGCCTCAAATGTAGGAACTTCACTCCCTGAAAACCCTGAAGGCAATAAATCCACCTCGCTTAATAGTGGAAGCAAGACGTAAGTATATATAGGAGGTTCTATCAAACACCACAAATCTTATCCTTTATAAAATGAACCCTCACAAAGAAGTGTGACCTAATGTGTTGGCATACTTTCAATATCCAATTCCATCAATTTTGCAATAATTCCCCGATATGCTCATACGAAGAGATGTTACCCTAGCAATTATTTTTTAGATCTAAAACAATTCACTCTTTTAGGTATGCCTTCACAGATGAGTGGATTGTTACGGTTTAGCAAGAAAAATTTGGTATCAAGTGTTCTTCAGACAATATCCGTAATTTTGCCCAAGTCCTACTGTCCCAAAGGAAAACTTGTGTAGGTGTGACTCAGTCCAATTTATTCGTACTGTTCTGATGTATATAAATGCCAAGTTTTGGGTCTGCAGGCTTAATTTCCAATGTTCTATTATTTGGTAATTGTATGTATGTCACATATCAATGCCATGAGGTAAAAAAACAAGTACTTACCATCAATAGAATGTAACCAAATCAAGTGTAATCCAAACTACTTCATCGATGAAGTTTTATTGAAAATTTTATGACTCAGATGATACTAATACAGCCGAAGTTTAAAAAGAATTCAGAGAAAAAGAATAATAAAACCACAGAAGAAAGGAAATATTAGAGGAAATGGTAGACAATTAAAAGAGAAAATAAGTAAGAAAAATGAAAATGATTTCCGTTTTAAACAATTTGATCAGCATTTTTCGTACATATGCATGCAAACACACACAAACACATACACATAAACAATGTTTTAATAGTGGCATTAAGCCCTTGTTACTGAACCACATAATATGTTGCTTTTCTCCTCTCTCTCATTTTTATGCCTCAAAATGAATATTGGTAAATCTATTATCGAATCTATTTCTCTAACCCTGTTTGTACATAAATAGCTTTCTCGTTCAGTATAAAGAGTTATCTATTTCTCTTATAGATGTCCTATATGCCTGGACAACTATCCTTCAGGTAAAAGAGCAAGGATATATCCATGTCACCACATATTTCATGCTCACTGCATATCCAAGTGGATGGAGGTAAGAAATCAATCACACCATTCATATATTACCTTTAATAGGTTTTAGTTAAGGTAAGCTTTGGAAATGTGTTTTTCTGAGCAACTAAGGTGTCCTACTCTGAATAATTTTCATGAATGCTCCTTTAGTATGCTTTTCATAATCCCACACAACCTTACTCTAGCCTAAAATGTAAGTGATCTCTACATTATTTTAACATTTACAAATTAATCTTACGTCAATGTCGATCCTTTCTCATTAATGGAGTACATCATATATAGAAATGACTCTCTACTACAACAATAGTGATAGTGGTTTTATAATTGTTAGTTTTTACAAAGAGAATGATAAAGGCTTTGGCAGCACTTAAAATCAAGTGCTTGCTTATCATCCCAATGTCCTTCTATGGCATCCTAATACACAATTATGATGTCTAAATATTATAAATATTTATATACTGGGTTAAAAAAATTATCCCACCTATAACTTTTCTGGTACAATTGATTAATATTAGGGCAGGATAATGCCAAATAAGTGGGAAAATGATATTAATGACCTGCTGCAGTAAAAGAGGTCATCAATGATCAACTCGGCACAAATAAATTCACAAATATAACAGTTCTTAATTTAAAGTATCATTGTCTCCTTTCAAAGTAGTATGGATGGCAGTTATGATGCAGTTCACCCTACTACCCTGTGGTTAGGTAAATTGGAGTAACCATGACAATAAAATTTTAACAATTACTAGGTATGATTTCAGTCTGTAGACATATTTGATATTACTAGAAAGTCAATGCTACATAATAATTTCACTAGCATGGACCACCAACATATCCACTTAGATCAACTTTTTCTCAACTATAATACATATATATATATATATATATATATATAAGTTTTAGTTTGCTTTCTCCCAAAGCAAAGTATACAAAAATTGTACCAAATTTTGTGTACCATAAGAACTATAAAGAATGTCGAAAGTGCATCAAAACTGGATTGAACCACAAATTACCTCTCAGAAAACTAAGATTTGTCATAGCTCTGCTCTTCCCTTCCTGAAGTAACCCTCCAAGTTTTGTTTCCACAACATGTTTCTTTCTCCCAAATAAGTGGAATAACACGTTTATTATGGCAGAGGTTGGAATGTTGCTTCCCATGCTCTGGCCACAATTGGTGTGGGTGGTTGGAGAAACATAAATTTTTCAATGATTTTTACATTTCCTTCTGATATTACTTAAAATCCTTCACAATAAGTATATGCATCCATTCAATGTAATCATCATGATTGAATATAGAACCAAAAGAGAAAGAAATTCTATTCACCACCACTCTTTTGAAGGCTGGTTAATTGAGTTGGCAATTTAATTTTTTGAAGGTCCACAATACCCAGTGGTGTTCTTGGATTCATCAACCCTTTGAATTCTTTACCATAATATGTGTATTTCTCTGTTTTCTTGTGTTTGTGTGAGATTGCGTGCTTGCATTCGTGAATGAATTTCTCATAAGCGTGTGTGCATGCGTGTGTGCATGCGTGTGTGCATGCATGTGTGCACACATGTGTGCATGCGTGTGTGCATGAGTGTGTGCATATATTTGTGCATGCATGCCTGTGTACATGTGTGAATATGTGTGCAAACATGTTCATATGTGCGAGCTGGTGTGTGGTTTGGCAGTATGTGTATGAATGAGTATGTATGAACTTTCCATGAAGTTCCACAATTTCCAAACATAAGTGAACATATGATTCAGAACTAGAATTTTTGGGTTTTAATATTTGATGAGTTAGATAGTTAATTATATGTTGTCAATTTTGATTCAAGTCATCCAAAATTGAAATTGATATTGTTGATTTACTAACCTGGCAATATCTTATGGACATTCATTTCTAGTAATTAAAACATTTTTGTGAACTGATTATATTCTACCATTATGTTATTCTTTTGTGTTCACTTGTATTTCTGTAGAACCATGAGACCTGTCCTATGTGTAGGATGAAGATATTTATGACTATATGCCTCTACGAAGAGCATGATTACATTTGTATTCATGATGGTTCTTTTGTGCAATATTAATCTCCATTTTCAATGTCTGATTCATGCACATTCCATAGAAACAGTAAACATCAATGGGCACCCGTACTAACATGCTTAAAATTGGTTAGACTAGTTGTTACTACTTTCAAAGTATATTTTTCCTTTTTACCATCATGGATCTCGCAGATAATTGCAGAATTTGTGTGAGCATCTATTTCACTGATTTTTTTGTGGCCTGCCTCTCTGCTAGAACTCTGTCAACTATAATCCTTCAAATTCATATAGGATCCATAGGGTAAAATTTTGATTAATAATGGATTACCTGTGGTATCTTTAGAGGCCATTATTATTATTATTATTATTATTATTATTATTATTATTATTATTATTATTAATATTATTATTATTACTATTACTATTACTATTATTATTATTATTATTATTATTATTATTTTTATTATTATTATTATTATTATTATTATTATTATTATTATTATTATTATTATTATTATTATTATTATTATTATTATTATTATTATTATTATTATTGTTGTTATTGTTTTTATTTTTATTATTATTGTTATTGTTATTTTTGTTGTTATTATTGTTATTATTATTGTTATTATTATTGTTGTTATAATTATTACATTTTTTTTATTAATATTATTATTTTTTGGTTATTATTATTATTATTGTTATTATTATTATTATTATTATTATTATTATTATTATTTTTATTATTATTATTATTATTATTATTACTATTATTGTTGAATGATGATTTTTTGGGGTTGAACAATATTTTGTTTGTGTATAACAGAGCTAAATAGCATACAATATTTTATATAGACCTAAATTTATTTAGTATTTTGTGATGTACTACATACAATTTTCTTACCCTAATTTTCCTATTCAATACATTATATATAAATTAATGATTCCATTCCTTAGGAAATTTAATGGATATAAACTTTAAATTTTTAATGAATTAGTCATAGCGTTTACATTAACATAGTATTGATGTATATATATATAGAGAGAGAGAGAGAGAAAGTAATAAATTCTAACAAATATTACAAATTTATATAAAATATTGAAATGTAAGTTTTATAATTAAAAATTTATTTATTTTATAAAATGTATAAAAATATTGATGAATTGATATGTTAAGTAACAGGAGAGTGCATTGAAGCTATTTCCTTTTTTGCAGTTTCATAGATGAAATCACATTTTCATTACATAGGTATCTAATTAGGAAAATGATTTATTATTAGATATACCAAAAATTAAAAAAAATTGTTTTGTTATCCTTGGAACTATCTTATCTTCAAAATACATCATATTTTTATTGATTCATTAGACATCAATGGTATAATAAATTTTATTTTCCTTAACTTATTACCCTAATAAATTAAGTCATATAGAAAGGATAAAATAAATATTTTAGAAATAAATTGTCCTATACAATATATAATTTTTAAAAATGTATTATTATTACTTATTTAATGTTAACATAATATTTCAATCAATATGGTAGTGTTTAAGGAATATTTATCTAAAATCAGGAAGGCAGAAAAAAATTGAAGTTACTTGAACATATTTGATAATTAACTAACAAAAATTTAACACTAATTATTCTATATTTCAACTTCATAGCAGTGCTAAAAAAAATCGTATTTAAAATGGTGTGGGTTTGTGCATGACATTGTGTGTGCGTTATTGCTTGCATATTGGTTCTTGCTTTGTAGTAAGTGTATTGATACTCATTGGTGTTGATGTGTGAATCTATGGTAGTGTGTGTGTGAGTTTTTATGCGTGCATGCTGGTGTGAGCTTAATTTGGCATGATTGTTTGTGCGTGTGTTGGTGTGTGCATGTTGTTCTCTGCGTGCATATCGGTGCATGTTTATTATTGCGTGATGGTGCATGAGAAATTATAATACTGTGCGTGTTAGAACAAAATTATGCATGAAAACATGCACCAACATTTATGCAATTACATGTGTGTATGTTGGTGTGAGCACGCTGTAGCATGCGTGTGTTGCACATGTGTTTTTGCAAGAGTTTTGTTATTTGCATGTTGATACTTTCTCTTTGATACTTGCATGCATGTTGGTTCATTAGCGTAGGTATGTGTGTGCATGTTAGTTAGTGCATGTGTGTTTGTGTGTGTATTTTGATGCATGCGTGTTGTAGTGTCACTGTTTGTGTGTGTGCAATGGTCCTGTGTACTTGTTTGTGCTTTCATTTTAACGCAACCAGATTTTTACATACATATCTTCTCGTGCATTTTGTTTGTGCATATGTGCATGTAATTGCATGAATATTGGTGAATGTGATCATGCTTAAGTGTTGGTGGGTGCGTTTTGTTCCATGTAATTGTAGAATGTTAGTGCATGAGAGTGTTGTTTGTGTAAATGTTTGCATTTGTGAGTACTTGCTAGTGTGTGCATGTTAATGTGTAATTGTTTGAGCATGTGTAATGGTGTGTGCGTGTATGCATGTGCATATTAGTGTATGTGTTTTTGTGTTAAAGCTTGCTTGTAGGTGCGTGTGTACGTGTTGGGCCGTTCATTCATGTTGGTGTAGTAGTGTTGGTGTGTGTAAGTTACTGAGTGCATGTTTGTGATTGCGTCTTTATGCATGCATGTTGGTGTGTATGAGTGTGTGCATGCGTGTTGGTGTTGGAGTTTTGGTACATGCATGTTAATGCATTTATGTCGTTGCTTGCTCTTGGTGCATTTCTGTTGGTGTGTGCGTAATTTGCGCGTTTGTGTGTTTGTGAGTGTTTCACTATTGGTTTGTTTATGCATACTCATGCATGCGTATTTGTGGGTGTATGTTGATGTCTGCATGTATATGCATGCATGTTTATACATACTTGTGGAAATGCATATGTTGGGGTATGCAAGTGTGTTGGTGCATGCATTAGTGCTAGTTTGTGACTCATAGTATTTTTGTGCTTATTGTGTGCTTGCATTTTGGTGGGTGCTTGCTTGTTTGTGTGTGTGCATATCTCTATGTGTTGATCTCTGAGTTGATGCATGTTTGAGTATTGGAGTTAAATTAATTGTGCTTGCCTTTGTGTTGTTGAATGAATGTTGTTGCAAATGTGTGTGCAGGTGCGTGTATTCATGTTGGTGCATGCGTGTTTTTGCAGACTAGCGTGTTTTTGCATTTCTATTCATAAATGTATAAAACTCCACTATTCTCAGACCTAAGTGCACGTACAAAAGTAACTAAAGACCTGTTATTTAAAGTTTTGGTGAACCAGCTGGGAAATGATCTTTTGGAACTTTAAAATATATAACTAACAATTGCTAAGTTAATCACAATTTGTCAATGCAAACATGTAATATGGTAGCTTATGCCGCAAGCAGGTCCTGTGCTATGCTCAAAGCTGTGCTTGCATTACCGATGGACTTCAGGGAAATGGATTTCTGTCAACGCACTGGTTCCGGTGTGTGAATCTGTGATAGTGTGTGTGTCAGCATTTGTGCATACATGTTGGTGTGAGTTAATTTTGCATTTGTCTTTGTGCATGTGTTGGTGTGTGCATGTTTTTCCATGTGTGGGTTTCAGAGCATGCTTATTGCTGTGTGATGGTGCACGAGAAATTATAATAGTGTGCATGTTAAAGCATAAGTGTTTATTCGTGCGTGCATTTTGGGGCAAGCATGTTGTTGCATGCATGTTGTTATGTGCATGTCGATACTTTCATTATGGCAAATGCATGCATGTTGGTAAATTAAGGTAGGTATGTGTGTATGTTAGTTTGTGCATGTGTGCTTGTGTGTGTATGCTGATGCATGCATTTTTTTGTGTCACTGTTTGTTTGTGCGCGATGGTATGTATGTGTACTTGTTTGTGCTTTCATGTTAATGCAACCCGGTTTTTACCAACACATCGTGTCATGTGTTTTTGGCTGTGACATGCTGTTCTCAACAGCTATCTAGAGAAGCTCAAATGGGGACATAAACAGATTACTGCCTTCCTGAATGCCTAGCAAACACTATTTGATTCCACTCTAATGTTTTTTCAAACTCCAAGATGGTTGCTATTTTTTTATGCAATGCTTCGGGCAAATCTGTTAATTCAGCCTTGTTGATTTGAATGATGACAAATGGATGCCATTTACTTCTTCTTGAGGATGCTATCATCGGCTAAGCACAAGTATAGTGCATTTGACCACAAACTATTGGCCATCTTCTACATCAGCTAATATTTTGGCTACTTCTTGGGGTGTTGTTTATTTTCAATCTACACAGATCATCATTCTCCATGCCTAGAAATTGCTTCTGCTATTTACATTTCTCCTTGTAAACAAGACATCTGAGTCATCTAGTAGATATCATGACCAACCTGCATTACTTGCTCTGAAAAAATAGTATAGTAGCTTATCCCCAAGGCAGGTCCTGTGCTATGCTCAATGCTGTGTTTGCATCAACAATGGACTTGAGGGAAATGGATTCATGTAAACGCACATATTCCAGACTCCCTCAACTAGAGTGAAAAAATCCATGCATGTATGGTACTATGAGAGGTTACCGACTATCGAATGATTCACCTGTGCAATGCAGGAAGTTGGCGCTCAGGACCATTTGTTCCTGCACCATTGTGTGTGAAAGTGTTTGACGTTATCAACAGTTTCCACATCTTGGGAAAAACCCACACTCGCAGCAGTCTCAAGCTAGTTTGTTTTGCCCAGTATGAACAAGGTTATTAATGACTGATGCAAATTATGCCTGGACTGTCATGAACGTAGGGCTAGCTAATGTACACTCACTCACCAGCAAAATTCTGAGTTGCCGGACTGCCGTTTAGACCATCTTCATGTTGAGATTGTTGTTTCCCTCCTTCCTCTAATAGATTTATTTTTCTCTTTACTCTTTTTAACAGATTCACTCGTTCAACCGTGACTATTTCAATGACTGATGCAAAGACGAATTTGCATGAATACATCAGGTAGTACCAGCCATGCCTAACTATGGAAAGCAGATACAAATTAAAGATATTCCAACATTATCCATAATTGACTTACCAAAAATTTAACATTAATAATTTTTTACTTTACCCTCATGGCGGTTCTGAAATATCATAAAAAAGATGGTGTGGGTTGTGCATGGCATTGTGTGTATGTTCATGTGTGCATATTAGTTCGTGTTTTGATATCTGAATGCTTGTTTGTGGTGTGTTGATACTTGTTGGTGCTTTCGTGTTGATGTGTAAATCTGTGGTAGTGTGTGTGTGAGTATTTGTGCATGCATGTTGATGTGAGCTTAATTTTGCATTGATCTTTGTGCACGTATAGATGTGTGCATGTTTTTCCATGTGTGCATGTCGGAGCATGCTTATTGTTGTGTGATGGTTCATGAGAAAATATAATAGTGTGCATGTTAGAGCATAAGTATTTATTCATGCGTGCATGCTGTTGCATGTATGTTGTTACGTGCATGTCAATACTTTTATTGGTACATGCATGCATGTTGTTACATTAGCATATATGTGTGTGCATGTTAGTTTATGTATGCCTGTTTGTAAATGTATGTTGATGCGTGTGTGTTGTAGTGTCCCTGTGTGCGCGATGGTATATGCGTACTTGTTTGTACTTTCATGTTAACGCAACCTGTTTTTTACATACATATCATGTGGTGCATTGTGTTTGTGCATATAAGAATGTAATTGCATGAATTCTAGTGAATGTGTTCATGCTTAAGTGTTTGTGAGTGCATTTTGTTTCATGTAATATTATGTGTGTTAGTGCATGAGTGAATGTTGTGTGCATGAATGTGAACATTTTGTGAGGGCGTATTGGTGTGTGCATGTTTGTGTGTACATGTTTGAGCTTGTGTAAGTATGTTTACATACATGCATGTGCATGTTAGTGTGTGTTTGTGATAGTGCTTGCGTGTGGGAGCATGCGTGCAAGTTTGTGCATTTATACATGTCGGTGTATTAGTGTTTTTGAGTGTATGTTGTTGAGTGTATGTTTATGAGTGCGTCTTTATGCATGCATGTAGGTGTGTATACAACAGTGTGTGCATGCATGTTGGTGTTTGATTGTAGGTACATGCATGCTAATGCAAGCATATCGTTGCCTGCTTGTTGGTGTAATAGTGTTGGTCCACCCTTATTGTTGCATTTTTGTTGGTGAATGCTTGCTTACTGATCTGTGTGTGTTTGTGTTCTTGTGTGTGTTTCAGTATTGGTTTATTTACTCATGATGGTGCACACATATTTGTGAGTATATGTTGATGTGCACATGTACATGTGTTCGTGCTTATACGTACATGAAGAAGTGTATTGGAGCATGCAATTGTATTGGTGCATGCATTAGTGCTAGTTTGTGACTGTTGGTAATTTGGTATTTATTAATATGTGCTTGCATTTTGGTGGGTGCTTGCTTGTTTGCATGTGTGCTTGTCTGTTAGTATTGATCTATGAGTGTTGGTGCATATTTGATTATTGATGTTAAAGTAATTGTGCCTGTGTATATGTTGGTGGATGAATGTTGTTGTACACGAGTGTGTAGGTGTGTGCGCACATTTTGGTGTATTCATGCTTGTGCTAACTAGCGTGCTCTTGTGCCTGTATTTGTAAATGCATAAATTTCCAATATTCCCAGACATAAATGCACAAACAATAAATAGCTAAAGACTTCTTTATTTAAATTTTGGGAAAGCAAGCTGGAAAGTGATATTTTTTTAATATAAAAATGTAACAAAAAATAACGTTAATCACATTTTGTCAATGCAAACATGACCTTTCTTGATGACATATTTCTAGTTATTATAGAATATTTGTTAACTGATCACATTAGATAATAATATTACATTTTGGTGCTTACTCGTCTTCCTGTAGAACTATAGATCCTGTCCTATATATCTTATGTGTAGATCCAGGATTGTTTTGATATCTCTGTGACCTTGTGAATGGAAAAAATGAGGAATTGATGGACACCTCACAGTGTTTTATACAACACATTATATAATATTAAATATACAAGATTTTGTTACACCTTATTCAGTATGATTAGTTTCTGAGAAAACCTTAATATTATAACTGCAAGCTATTTGAACACCTTCAAAAATGCTAAACAATAACTTTTATTGCTGCCACCTTGTAAATGCTTCTATAACTGTTTCTTAGAAAGACATTTGCCAAGTGTAATTATATTGCAGTGATAACTCGGCAAAGTCCAAACAAGTGTATTAAAGAGCATGGAGGGAAGGCTATATGTATCCAAGACAGAGTAAAAGCTGACTGGTATACATACATTCTCTACAATTTCACTGAAATTGGTCATTTGTACACCAATGACCCCCCTTTTCAATGTCTGGTTCATACACCTTTAATAGAAATGATATCCATTCAAGTTCAAATCATCTTTATCTATTAAAAAATTGATTAGACTATTTGCTTCAACTTATGAAGTTTATATCGACCTCCCTCATCATAAATATAGTACATAATAACTGAATTTATGTGTGCGCATTTCTCTCTCTCACATTTTGCTCCTCTACCTGTCTGGTGTAACTCTGGCTACCCTAAACATAGAGATCAAATTTAATTCCATGAGGTTGTAAGAATTAAGTACTGATTAATAATGGATTAGTTGGACAGAGTAAAATATCATAAATGAAATGGAGTGGGTTTGTGCACCTAAATTATTTCTTCAATGTAGGAGGATAATACCTTCAAAAAGCACAGCACAGAATAAATGATTTGATGAAAATTTACTTCTTTTAATTCATACTTCAAAATTTATAACATGCAGTTAACTCAAAAATAGATTTTTATTATAGAAAGTAATCAGTGATTCTAAATTTCTATTTGAGATCTATCTGATATATTTTGATGTAACTGCCCTGCCAGCCTGCTAGTCCACCTTCCAGCTTGCCTATCATCATTCCTACCTGCATGACTACTGGAAAATGGTGATATGTACTTGTCAAATGACCACTGCTTCGGTCTTAATCTTCTCCTCACATCCTTCTGGGGTGGAGAAAGTTCTCGAAACTGCACATCATGGAGATAGTACTTAGTTTATGGAGGAACAATGGTTGCACTTTTGGAAGAGTTATTATATGTTCCACAACAATACCACAAATATACTTGGGCCATGAAGGGATACAACACTTGACTACTTCTCACCACCATCAGATATTCCAAGATATGGGGCATAAGGCAGTGCTGGGGGCTTCCGGCTATATTAGAAGCCTGATATGAGCAGTGTGGGACTGAGGCAGATATATGATGCAAATATGATGCAGACATTGGTGCTTCAGGAGAAGAAAATACTGATTCATTAATCAATGAACGTTGTTAATATTGGAACAATGTGTGATGGATTTACTATTTTTTTTTAAAATCATCCTCAAAGAGAGTCATCACCATGGTGTTTCAGAGAAGCTTTAAACCAATGACCACTAATCAGTTCATTGCCACTATATTATTACAAATAAATGAAATTATAAACCCGCGATCAGAGGTCAGCAATGAAATCACAGTGCCATATATTGGTTATAAAATGGAGCAATATTTTGCATCTTTTAATTTTTTTTGACTACAATACAGCAACAGAAATTGAATGCCTTTATGTAACTAGGCTAAGACATGTGTACTAAAACAGTCATCTTGATAGCATTACTGTTGGTACATAATCAATTCCATAGTTCCTCGTAGTGGTACAATGCATGTTTGTGCAGTTGTTTATGCTAGCGTGTTGGTGCATGAGGGCATGTTGGTGTGCGCTAGTAGTTGGATGAATGATGGTGAGTTTAAGTATATTCGTGGTGTGTGTTTGTGCTTGCATATTTTTGCATGCATGTTTGTGAGGATGTGTTGTTGCATGCACATATATCTTTATGTGACTTTTATTATGATTTAATATGTGCATGCTTGTTGGTGCATCTGCATTGGTGAATATATGTTTGTGTGTGCATATTTGTGATGGTGTTTTGGTGCAGATTGATGCATGTTGGTGCTTTTATACATATGGCTGTGTTTATCTTTATGCTTGCGTTTTCATGCATGCTATTTTGGGGTGCATGTTGGTAAGTATATGCCAGTGAGTGCTTATTTGTGAGTGAGTTATGGTGCATCCATATTGGGGCATGCCATCATGAGGGTTGATTTGTGTGCATCAGTGCTTGCGTTTTGCTGCATACATTCATGCCAGTTTGTGACTGTTATTACATGTGCAATTATTTGTGCATAATTGCATGTTTGTGGGTACGTGTAAGTTGGGGTGTGTGTACTTGCATGTATGTGTTGGTCTATGAGTGTTGGTGCTTGTTTGCATGTTGCTGCATTTGTAATTGTGTGTGTGCTTTCGTGTTGGTGAAAGAATGTTGTTACACGTGTGTGCATTTGTGTGTGCATTTGTGTGTGCATTTGTGTGTGCATTTGTGTGTGCATTTGTGTGTGCATTTGTGTGTGCATTTGTGTGTGCATTTGTTTTGGTGCATATGTGTATGTGCCTATGTGCATGTAGGTGCATCAATGCTTGTATATACATTTCTGTTTTTGCATTAGTGTTGATGTGTATATTTGTGATTAATTGTTCGTGTGTGTATGTTAGTGCATATGTGTTGGTAAATATGTTTTGATGCATTCTTGTTGGTGCTTCCTTTTTGTAGCATGTGTGAAGGTATATTTTGGTGTATGCGTGCATGTTGGCACATGCATGAATGTTTGTGCTTGCATATATGTAGCTCAGTGCAGGTATGAGGGGACGTGGCTGATAAAGAGACACATCACATAATAGAGTTGTGTTATGAGTCCAAAAGGAATGTTCTTAAGTTGAAGTCCCATAATTGCTGTCCATCATTCAGCCATGTCGACCGGATCTGTGAGTTGGGCAGCCTCAAGGGCAGAGAAATCAATGCCACCACTGATGGCCGAAATGGCAGCCCGGGAAGCAATACCTGCAACCACATTGTCCTTGCCTGCAACATGCCTGATATCCATGTGTTGTATTCAAGGATGGCTGAGAGCTGGCACTGTTGCCGTGCAGACCATGCATCTGAGATCTTATTGAGGGTGAATGTGAGTGGCTTATGGTTAGTAAAAAGTGAAAACTGACGTCCATCCAGGAAATACCTGAAATAACGAATAGAATCATAGGCAGCCAGTAATTCTCAGTCCAATGTGCTATAACTGGTCTGGGAAAGCTGGACCTTGGGGAAAAAGAAGTCCAGTGGTCGCCCAAGGCCATCTGTAAACTATTTAAGTATGCCTTCAACAGCCAAATCTGAAGCATTAACAGTCACAGCCGTGGGGGCCTCCTGTGGGGGATGAACCAAAAGGGTGGTAGAGGCAAGGGCAGTCTTTGCATCGTGGAATGCATTGTTCATGGAGGTTGAACAATTCACAGGAGAAGTCCTACTGACCAAAGCATTGTAGAGAGGATGAAGCAGCTGTGCAGTGGCAGGTACAAACCTGTGATAAAAGTTAATCACTCGTAGAAAGGCCTGCAAGTCTTTGATTACTGTTGAGCAAGGAAAACATTCAATGGCTGTCACTCAAGTTGGCATGGGTCATATGCCTTCAGTATTGACAACATGGAGAAGGAAAATTATCTCAATGGCACCAAAAACACATTTTCCTGGGTGAATAATGAGGCCATGTCGTTCAAGACGATCAAAAACGGCAATGAAGTCAAAAAGATGTTGAGTGGGAGAGAAACTGACCACAAGGATGTCATCCAGGTAAATAGAGACACAGTCCAGATCCCTCAATACTGAATCCATCGGCCGCTGAAACGCCTGAACTGCATTGGCAAGGACAAACATTGTGCGGAGAAACTCGAAAAGATCAAAGGGAGTTATCACCACTATCTTGGGGATGTCCATAGCATGTACTGGAATCTGGTGATAGCCCTTAATTAAGTTGATCATTAAGAAAATTGTTCTGCCCGAAAGGTGACTAGCAAAGTCTTGGATGTGGGGTACAGTGCAATAGTCAGACTTGATGCGGGCATTTAGGCATCTAAATTCCCCACATGGCCGCCAACCACCACCAGGCTTGGGTGCAATGTGGAGTGGGGATGCCCATTGACTGTCGGAGCGCCGAATAATCCCAAGGTATTCCATCTCTTTGAATGCAGCCTTGGCCACAGTGAGTAAGTTGGGGGATAAGCGCCGAGCAGGCCAGTGAAGAGGAGAAGACTGACCAGTGTCAGTACAAAGCTCAACACCATGAGGGATCATGTCCTTTTAAAAATTTAACTCAGTCAGTTTAGGCCTAGAGGTGGGTAGGTTGGCATAGACTCTGTTTACCTGAGGAGGTTTGGTCACAGCCTAAGGTACTGGTAGACACATAATGCTGGGTGCAGTAATGGTGCCACATGTAGAAGAATGAACAAGGCGCTGACCTCTGAGGTCGGCTAGGAGTCCATTGTCATGCAAAAGTCTGTGCCAGGAATGGCCTGGTTCATGTCTGCGATGATGAAAGAACCTTGTTAGCATTTGTTGCCAAATTTAAGTGGCCAGCAACGTGTGCTGTAAATTTTAATTTTTTACCTTTGGTTGCCACCAGTGAGGCAGAGTGGGTAGAAGAAACAGCTGCAAGGTGATCAGCAGGAGAAGCCAGGACGAGAGATACTTCTGCACGTGTGTCGATGAGGAAAGAGTGTCCGGAAGCCATATCCTGGATATGAAGAAGCTTTGATTTGGTGACCAGAGTTGGCATTTCCCGCCCGCTAGTGATGTTTTCTCTAGGGGAACATTGGCCATCAGGAATTTGTTCTGGGTGCATCTCCTTGCAGCAGTTCCATACCTTGCATGGTAGAAGCATAGCCTGGTGTTGTATTTAGTGCTGCGCTTTTAGTGTATGCGATAAATGGCCGCTACATCAACATTGCCAACAAGAAATGATGGCTGGTTCAGTCGGGTGCCGGAAAGTGCGAAGTAGGTATTAGCTTGCTCAGCCTTCAAACAGATGGTCAGAGCAGTAAAATGGGCCTAGTGGTCTTGGACATCAGCTGGGAGTTGTCATAGGAAAAGGACCTTGAACAGGATGTGTTCAGAGTCCTCACCAGCTGGTAGGCATGCAAGCACGTTGCTGAGGAGTGATTACATTGTTCCATCACCCATCCCAGGCCATTCCAGAAGCATCTTGCTCCTTTCAAAGGGAGACCTGCCAAATGCAGAAAGGAAGTGACCTTTGATGGCCTGGTAGTGGAATGCCAGCAGGTGGGAGTCTCCCGATAATGTCAATCACCCTGTCCATAACCTGGCCCTTAAGTTCTGCCACCACATAGCTATACCTGGTTTGGTCCTGGTCCTGGGTAATGGCAGGCACATGCTGGTTAAATTCTGCCTCAACAGCAATAAACCAGTATCCAATCCTGTCAGTTGAGAACTATGGTACTTTGAGGGCTAGTGTGTTGACGGTAGCTGCTATCATGGCTTCTGCAACAGCTTGAGCTTTAACCATGATGTGAACCAGGAATAACTCACCCAAAAAATAAGAGTGAAAGTTGGAGAAGCTGTCTCAGTGAACGTGTTGGTTGGGGTCACCAATGTAGGGAAGTTATAACAAGCCTGCTTCCCTGCTGTGGCTTGCATCACCATTGTATCCCTCCCAACAATAATAGCAAGATGACCAAAAAGCACATGGAAACAGGTAGAGATCAACAATACCACAAATATTACAGCGGGCATTAATTCAACACTATAGTAAAGTCAAGTAAGTTATGTTCAGATTTTTGTGTGTTAATTACGCCTCCACAATATGTTAATTTATAATTTATGGATAAATATTTCCATCTATTAGATAGAGTTATAAAATATTTATTAGTTTATATAAACAAAATTGATTTGAGTTGGGGTTATATGGAAAACATTATTGAGGAAAATCAGCATATTCAATAGAATCTGATAGTTGGAAAATGTGGAGTAGATAAGATTTTTTATGGTGTGTCTTATATGACTTTGAGAGGAAAATGTGTGTGCTGATGTTTCATCCACTATCCCCTTCTATTTCACTCCCCTCCCCCTCCACCCACCCTCCCCCCCCCCCCACATCAACCCCACAGAACAAAGGAAATTTGATTATGATTGCTTGAGACTAGTGGAGGCTAACAACTAACAATAAGTTTCATTGAAATCAAAATTTGTTATCACTCTGTTGAGAAAAAAACAAAGGGCAAAAGTTTTTGCCTTTGGGAATATTTTCATATACCTATCTTGATGAACACTATCAGGACAAAATTATGTTAGAAGAAACTGGCATAGTCGTTGAGTTCCCAACTAATCTAACCCTAACTAAACCTTAATCCATAAGCTACAATATCAACAAAATGTGATGGCAGCTCCATAATTTGCAATAATTCTCCCCTGTTCAGAGTCATTATTTGAATTTTGTGTTATTGAAAAGATCATTCAGTTTCAGTGCACTGGGATACAGTAAACAAATTAACATAATTGTGAACCCTGGAAAGATATTGCAAGATAAATTAGCTCTTAAGAGTGAGAAAGATTCAAGTCCAATAATTTCTGATTAGCTTGGGACAATTTTTATAAGATACTATGATAATTAAGATCTCAGGGTGAATGAGATGGTACAAGACTATGAAGAAATTTTCATAGAAGTACAAGAAGTGGAATTGCTTTAGGAACATACGTAAAGTGATTTTTTACATTCCTATTCATAGGCTATGGAATAAAAATTGAGTGTACTGCTCTGCAGTCATGTTCAAGTTTACTCATTAGGAGTATTATGCCCTCCAGATCAAGAGAAATACATAAACTAGTTAGCGCTAGATATGTATTGACTGCCATAAATGGCGACACCCAGGAATCATTCTTATAACAATGCCAATATGCTGAATTCTGTAGGTACACAAACCATATTCTTCCTGCTCTTCCTGTCCCTTAAGCATACTTTGATGTCATTCACATTGATTATATTTTACCACATCCATCAGCATAAAATTCCATATAATTGCAGGACTATGTAGCTCACTTCATCAAGTAAACAGAAGCAGTTTCGCTCATGCAATTCATTTATATATATATTTGTAATATTTATATGTCATAATTTTGTGTATTAGGATGTCATAGAAGGACATTGAGATGACAAGCAAACACCTGTTGATTCTAAGTGCTGTCAAAACATTTTCTCTTCAATTTGTAAAAAATCACAATTATAAAAACACTATCACTATTGTTGTAGTACACATATATTGTTATATGTAATGTATTCCACTAATAAGAAAGGAACGATGTTGATATACGATTAATTTGTAAATGTTAAAATAATGTAGAGATCACCTATATTTTAGGCAAGATCAAGGTTGTATGGGATTATTTGAAGCGTACTAAAGGAGTGTTCATAAAAATTATTAAGAGTAAGAGACCTTAGTTGCTCAGGAAAACACATTTCAAAAGATTACCTTAACTAGACACTATTAAAGGTAATATATGAATGGTGTGATTGATTTCTTACCTCCATCCACTTCAATATGCAGTTATCATGAAATATGTGGCAACATGGATATATTGTTGCTCTTTACCTGAAGGATAGTCGTTCAGGCGTATAGGATATCTATAAGAGAATTACTGAAGGAATAACTCATTATACTGAACAATAAAGCTATTTATGTAAAAACAGGGACACAGAAATAGACTCTATGATAGATTTACCAATATTCATTTTGAGGCATAAAAAAGAGAGACAGAGGAGAAAAACAACATATTATGTGGTTAAGTTACAAGGGCTTAATGCCACTATTAAGACATTGTTTACACGTATGTGTTTGTGTGTGTTGGCGTGCATATGTGTGAAAAATGCTAATCAAATTGTTTAAATCAGGAATCATTTTCATTTTTCTTACTTATTTTCTTTTTTAATTGCCTACCCTTTCCTCCAATATTTCTTTCCTTCGGTGGTTTTATTATTCCTTTTTTCTGAATTCTTTTAAAACTTCAGCCATATTAGTATCATCTAAAATATTTCAAGAAATATACCCCTGCTTGGAAAGATCTCCTATAAATGAATATTTTTTTCACAAAGAACAAAAAGAGATGCACGCACATAATTTCATTTTACTTTACCTTTGGGATTTTATGAATAGTTATTTGCAACTAATGACTAAAGTTGAGCACTGTTAATTAAGTTTATTTGTTAAATATATATTTTACATGTCCTAAATGAAGCATTCCAGCACAAACACACACAAAAACACTCTCACACACACAAACACACACACCTACACATACAACTATCCACCACATTACAGGCATACATAACATACCATATTTCATTAAATGCATAGCATAACAACTTTCACATTTGAAAAATATGCAAACATGCGAGCACATGCGCACATGAGCACACACACGAGCGCACACATGAGCACACACATGAGCACACACATGAGCACACAAAACACTTCTTGAATACTATCATTTTTAACAATTTGTCCACAAACTTGCAGTGATGATTACAGATTTATAAATATTTCCTGTAATGGAGCAGGTGAAAATCAATAATGAATATTTTTGTGGCTAAGTAACACACAGCATAGACAAATAACCATAATAAAGCAAGAGGACCAATTGTATAATTTCACACATAACATTACTCAAACTTGTGACAACTTGTGTCAATAGCCCCCCTGAGCACCCACAAATCTGAGAGGCCTGAGTCATCAGCTCCTCTGGGCACCCACACCTCTAAGAGTCCTGAATTAACAGCCCCTCTGGGCACCCACACCTCTGAGAGGCCAGAGTCAACAAGAATAAATATCGTAACATGTGGTAATTGAACTCTGAGACAGTTGGTCATAATTTAAATTTCAAACCACTCAACCAAATATTGACAGGGCATCTGTTAATATTAATATTGGGTCAGACCATAAAACCGCATATGAAAACGTGGAAATGTAGGATAAAAAAATTATCTCATTTACAAAAATAGTACACAAGTTCCAGTCCATAATAATTATACTACAGTGGCCTTTAATTTTCTTGAGATATTAGTTAGAAATAATCTTTACAAAAAATCACATTGCAGGGTCTCTAATGACAGTGGAGTTCTTCTCTCCCTTTCCCTTGACCAACCCAACAACCCAACATATCCAACATTTCAATTACTCTATTTGGAGAGGGCTTAGAGATTGGGAAAGAACTGTGACATGGTGAGGTCAAAGTGCATCCTTGGCTCTTACAATTGTCCAGAGTTGAGGGACCCTATGAGGTCACTGATACTGTTCCTCTCCATACAGATGTCTGGATTCAAGATGTAATCCCCACCTGCATATGCATGTACAGGGACACACAACAGCTGGGTGAGGTTCATGCTGGCCTAATTAAAGGTTAGTTCATTAACCATATCTATACACTAAATATAATAGAAAGTGTAACACAAGTACACCTATTGTTAACATGACCAGACAAAGAGTTTCGCTGGAACACTTGATGCTTATACTACAGCTGGTGTTATTCAGGGAGTAAATTGTATTTTTACTCATCACCAGATATCTATTCTTATAATTCTTCTCCTAACAGCTGGTGGATAGTTCTGTGAAGGCTGGAAAGACTAGCTGGCTACATTCTGATAAAACACAAGCCCATATCCAGGATTTTTTAAAGGGGGGTTCTTTTTTTGGAAGGGGGGGAGTGGGTTAATAACCTAGTTCTCATTAATTATTCATGAGTTATATAATTATTCATGATATATATAATATTTACCTACGCTATGTTGTCACTCACACCCTACCCTTAATTTTATTGTCAAATGAAAGCTTAGTTCAAATGCTTTCTAATGTATGCTCCATGGCATGTTCTAGTGTCCCACATTCTCAAGTATTGTGAAGTACCATACAAATTTCTCCAAATGTGGTTAAAAATATGGCCATGCATAATGGTCAAACTGTCCTACATAATGTAATAAATTTATATTTATATATTTATATGATGTATATATATATATGTGCATATATATATACATATAGAGACATATATACATATACATATATACATATATATTATATATGTATATATGTGTGTATATATGTATATACGTATATATATGTGTATGTATTGCATATAGTGTCCCAAATTGAATTCCAGCTGGCAACCTTTATTAGAAGTGGATCATAGATTGAGGCAGACTACAGTGGACACAGACCTCCTTCAATATTTACTTCTAGCAGCATATACCCGGCATTGCCAGCCAATATAGGCTAAAATCCAGTAATTGGCCAGACTCTGGAAGTGGCAGTGGTTTTCTCAGTGGTGGTGGTGGGTGTTTGGTCGTGGGGGTGGGTGTTTGTTCGTGGGGGTGGGTGTTTGGTTGTGGTGATAGTGGTGGTGGCTCCTGTTTCTCAGTGGTGGTGATCTGTTAGTCCTAGAGTTTTTCTCGCTAAAATACCATTTCTGGCTTTTCCTCATAACCATGGTAACCATTTGACGAAATTTTAGCCCATGTTTTAAGTTGGGTCAAAACCTATCATCATGCCGATTTTCATTCAGACAGACAGACAGACAGACAGACAGACAGACAGACAGACAGACAGACAGACAGACAGACAGACAGACAGACAGACAGACAGACAGACAGACAGACAGACAGACAGACAGACAGACAGACAGACAGACAGACAGACAGACAGACAGACAGACAGACAGACAGACAGACAGACAGACAGACAAATTCTATTTTTTCCCAGACATGCCACCTAGCATAAAACAATCTCTTGGGCTGGTTTTTCACTAGTATTCATGAAATATCAACCTATATGTAGAGTTACAAACTTTTTGTTTCTTTAGTTTCAATACAATATGTACTGCCAGTTAATTAAAGGGATCTTTACTTCAGTAAACACTATGAATATACCAGGTTTTGTTAGGCTAGAAATAAATTTGTGATGAATATAGCTTTTTATATCTTACACATAGCAGATGGTTAGTCAATTAGCAATCCAATCTACTCACAAGACATATTGGATGCTTCATCATATGCCTGTCCTCAAATATTTTCGACATCCAGACCTAATTGGTATTGGCCATCGATAGCAGAAGTAGCTATCACCTAGCCAGTAACTCTAGTTAATTTGGCATATTGCAAAATATCCTTCTGATGTCATGGTGTACATATCACACACATAAATGAATTACTTCTTTATTAGAATAAGTTATATCCACCATTATAAAACAAATAACTTGTAGTTCTTATTTTATCAACTAAATATTTTCAAATTAGGTTTTTACCTGAATTAATTATTTCATTTTGTACGTGGGGTGATGCGTATGTGGTATTCTTTAACTTTGGTCGTTCAAGGAGAACAATTATGACAGAGTTATGCTTAGCCAATTGAATACCTTCATTAATACCAAAAAATAATTCCTGGTTAACATTATATAAAGGTCCACCATTTCCCCTAAGTGCCTAGCGTTACAGTCCACAAAATAAAATACACTCATGCAGAACAACGAATTTTGTCTATTTTCCTCAATAGTTTTAGCCAGTGCAGAATTAATGCATACATCTACTTCGTGCTGTGGATTTTCCACAGATTGGACAAAAGTACTTCAATCAGCCATTGCATTAAGGTGGTACAGAGTAGAGGAATGACTATCTACTATGTTATGTACATTGACCCATTTTGAAAAAGGAGTATTGACAAGAATTCCATACTTATTCCTATCTTCTACAAACAAACAAAAGAAAATACAAAACCTATTGTCCAATCAATAACTTATTATATACCAACCAAGAATATTTTACAGCCATTTCACTTGAAAGCAATAGCTATAAAATATACTCCTTGGGGAAAGGGAAAGTTTCAGAAAAAACAAAATGTTTTAAAAATCTAAGATTTGATCTTTATCCAAAAAATTTATCACACCAATTACTTTAGTAGCGGGCATATTATGCATAATAAAAAAAAGAGAGAGACATCTTAACTTTCTTTAGATAAACTGTAAGGGCCATCCATTACCACCAAGATGGTTCAAACTTGCACAACTAGCAGCTTATCCCAAGCTAAGATTTTCACAACCGCTATCAATAGTAGTAATTACAGGTATACGGTTCACATCAGCAAAACCATCACTAATGACCATAGAAATGGATAGTGGGCATTGTGCCTTGAAGTACTTCAGAAGATCATTACTTCTGGAAGTTGCCCTCTTCTTCCAGCAAGCCTTGCCTCCATATTGAGTTTAACTAGATGTCCCAATATCAGGACCACCATTACTATTTACATCATGATGATTTAAACCTCCATACCCAGCAGAAGGCCCCAACCTAGATCATTACTGACACAAGTGCCACCAAAATTACTGAACATAGCTACATAGCTCGCATCAGAAACACCATAACCACTATGGATAGACATTGCAGGGATGGCTAGGGGTGGGGTCGGTAGGTGGGAGCAGACCCCTCAAATTTTTGAACAATGATGTCAATGTATGAATGAAGTAGCTGTAACTCAATCCTCTTTTTCTATTCTCTTTCTCTTTTCTGTCTCTTCTTTCTACCCCATTGCTCACTGGGACAGAAAGAGAGTGAGCAAGTTTTAAATATGGTATGTGTGTCTACATACATATGCAGGTATCTGCTAAAATGTTTCTATGTGTAGATACATTTAACACCACCACCACCACATATGAACCACTAACAGTATTTATCAGGAATAACTTACATTCTGCCTGCTTTCTCTGAAATCAAAACTAGCTGGAAGTTTATTTTGACAAAATGGCTAAGAGAATGAGACAGGCAAGCATGCTTGTGCTTGGTCATCAGGAAAGAGACAGAGTGCTAGATTTCAGCCAGAGATAATTCTTGAAGATTAGGTCAGCCTGAAATTGACCCTGTAACTGAGGAAGTCAATAAAGATAAAGGGGATATTGAACATCTGAGATCGGTGATCCCACTTTCAGAATAGCTGAAATTCTATGTTCTACATCAAATCAGGCAATTGGTAGCTCTAGTAATATTGATGAATACCAGTCCATATGCTCTACAAACCAACATCAACCATTTCAGCCTAAAAATATAGAAATACTCTTATGTCTCTCAAACTATGGTCGAAATTTTAAGGCTAATTGATATACTAGTTTATACACATAAGCAGTTGACAAAAACTGTGATCTTACTGAATTAGCCAGACAATTTTGTGCAGTGTTAGGTGAATGCAGAGAGCATTTTGGTGCATTTAAATTGTTCTGTTTTTTTCCTCATGCTTGATTTATTAAATTTTCATGATTATCAATATCCCCACTAATACTCTTGGTAGTGCTTGTGTTCACCCCCCCCCCCCCCCTCCCATTTAAAAATTAAGTATTTGCATTGCTTGATATAGGGAATAAATCTTGCCACCCCTTTTGCCTGCTTATATTAGGTAAACTGAGTCCCTTCAAAAATTTTGAAGCTTGAGCCACCCCTTAATTGGAAGTGAACACTCCAGTTTAAACTATTTGAGAAAACCACCACTTCAGGTAGCAGCTATCTTGCTCCCAGCAAGCCTAGCTCCTATCTAATACACAATGGAGTTGAGAGATTCAGGGAAAGGTCAGGAGGTGCTGACCCACAGTTAAACAGTGACACACTATACATCAGTAGATGGTCATGCAGAGCTCCAGATGATCTGATATACTTCAAAACTGAACACGGGAGGACCCTGACTGACTGACTGACTGACTAACTGACTCTTGGTTTCTTTGGTGGTATGCACATGGGTACTGGCAGAGGGAATTTTTTCCCCCTTCCTACCCCCTACCCAAAGGGGGATTCGGTCGAACCCTCTCTAGCTACGGGCCTAAAACAGTGAATCTCCAGAGATTGAAATATCCATCACTTTTTGTGTGAATTAGCTTCAAATAGCTCCTTGGCAACCTGTATACAATCCCTCCACTCGAAATACATAATAATAGTTTTCATGGTAACAAGAAAGGTTTGTGACTTTGAGGCCATTTTCATTCACAGGAACACTTAATGTAAAGGATTCAGAGAGTGTATTCACATTAAAATATGGTAGTGGATATCACACTGACTAACACACCAAGCACATACTTTATCCAGATCTAGTATGTGTTAATACATTCAAAAGTTGGTGCATTACTCTTCTCAAGGGTTAAAGGGGTGATTTGGAATCTCCATTGTGGAGTAAGAATGGTAGCACCATGGAACTTTCTCGGATATCCACAAGCACCTAGGCAGGGAACACAACATCAACCCATCAGCAGCAACAGCTGAGTTACTCAGTGCTCCATCTGGAGTGCCACACCCGATCCACCAATTATATACACACCAGTCCAAAAAATATAAAAAAAGATTTATTTTTATCCAATGTCCCTACAGAGGCAATGAATCATTTTTTATTATTTCAGTCCATTCCAGGATATCTTCTATTAAATACAGGGACAGATGAGAGAGTAACTTACAGTTTCTCACTTTTGGGACGGACGGACGGACGAGCGAACGAGCGGACGGACGGACGAACGAGCGAACGAGCGAACGAACGAACGAACGAACGAACGAACGAACGAACGAACGAACGAACGAACGAACGAACGAACGAACGAACGAACGAACGAACGAACGAACGAACGAACGAACGAACGAACGAACGAACGAACGAACGAACGAACGAACGAACGAACGAACGAACGAACGAACGAACGAACGAACGAACGAACGAACGAACGAACGAACGAACGAACGAACGAACGAACGAACGAACGAACGAACGAACGAACGAACGAACGAACGAACGAACGAACGAACGAACGAACGAACGAACGAACGAACGAACGAACGAACGAACGAACGAACGAACCAACCAACCAACCAACCAACGAACGAACGAACGAACGAACGAACGAACGAACGAACGAACGAACGAACGAACGAACGAACGAACGAACGAACGAACGAACGAACGAACGAACGAACGAACGAACGAACGAACGAACGAACGAACGAACGAACGAACGAACGAACGAACGAACGAACGAACGAACGAACGAACGAACGAACGAACGAACGAACGAACGAACGAACGAACGAACGAACGAACGAACGAACGAACGAACGAACGAACGAACGAACGAACGAACGAACGAACGAACGAACGAACGAACGAACGAACGAACGAACGAACGAACGAACGAACGAACGAACGAACGAACGAACGAACGAACGAACGAACGAACGAACGAACGAACGAACGAACGAACGAACGAACGAACGAACGAACGAACGAACGAACGAACGAACGAACGAACGAACGAACGAACGAACGAACGAACGAACGAACGAACGAACGAACGAACGAACGAACGAACGAACGAACGAACGAACGAACGAACGAACGAACGAACGAACGAACGAACGAACGAACGAACGAACGAACGAACGAACGAACGAACGAACGAACGAACGAACGAACGAACGAACGAACGAACGAACGAACGAACGAACGAACGAACGAACGAACGAACGAACGAACGAACGAACGAACGAACGAACGAACGAACGAACGAACGAACGAAAGGACTAACGACAAATAAAGGAATGCACAGATCTTGCATTCTAATCATTTCCCTATACTGAGAGTGAGTATAGGGAGAGGGAGCTTATACTTAAATATATATGCATTTTATTTTTCTCAACTTTTCCCCCATTTTTTGGGGGGTTTCTCAGAAATATTTAATGCCCCTTCGCTAGAAGAAAGAAACATTTAATGCTCTTATTAGAGAAAGAGTCATAAGCTTGTGTATATACAAACCTGTAAATTCTAAAAGACATGTGATATACTTCTATAAAATATGTAACTACATCTTTATTTATTTTAATAGACTTTTCGGTTGCTAATTCCCTTTCCTTCTTATCAGCTCTTATTTCTCCATGTCCATGCATGTCCATGTCACATTACTTGCATCTAGTAGAATATCTGTGATTACTTGCATCTAGTAGAATATCTGTGCAGACACTTAATAAAAAAAATGTTAATAAGTATTGGACCTCCACTGTGCATCATTGCCGAATCCATGACTGAGAGAGAGTGTTCAATCCCTTCTTGCATGCGCATGTCCAGTACAGAGTGTGTGTGTATGTGTGTGTATGTGTGTGTGTGTGATGTGATTGAACGAGGTTTAATTTCATTGCACTTACTCTCTGCCATATTTGCTTGTTGTGTTGTCCTCCCCCCCCCCCCCCCCCCCCCCCCCCCAGCACTGATGGTGCCTGTGGACCAGGAGGGCAAGGTGGGGGACTGCACCCTGCTCCGTAGAGACACAGCATCTGCCTCTCTGCTTCCCGTCAGCACCAGGAAGGCTGGCGGCAGGAAAAGCAATGAGGGGCCAAAAATTATGAGGCTGTGGATTTGGTTTGTGAGTGGCGGCAGGTGAAGTTTCATATTGGGGAATGGAAGATATGGAGTGGGGGGGTGGGGAGTGGACTCTCACATTACATCTATATTGGACTTGTGAAATGTGAACTGTATTTAGTAATATTAAAAAGCTATTACTCTAATACCACTGAATAAAATCACTTAGTCCTGTTGATCAGACCACCTGCCATGTGTTATATCAGGGCCCTGTTCTGCTCATGTGTGAAGCAAACAGGTGAATAGTGCATATATCAATAGAACTGCATTTTTTTGGTTGTTTGTTTTTGAAAAATATGAATCACAGTCAAATTACAATTTCTTGTTGATGCTTAAGAATGTGTGAGACATGTTAACGAAATTTCAATGATTTCATAACAGCTGGAAATATCAGCCATTACAGTCCAGCCAACCCCCCCCCCCCCCCCCCCAAGAACACCAGCAAAAAAATCATTGGCTAATACTTAAAATTTTATGCTTTTTTTAAAACTTATCATACAAGTGGGTGTGGTGAAGGGAAAACCAAACCAAATAGTCCTATTCAACCTCTGTACTGCCTCATCAAACTAAGAACAATAGTAATTACAGTATATTGGGAGTGTGAGTATTTAGAATAAACTGTTTATTGCCTGCTCTATATTTAAAGAAGAGTACCTGCAAGCCTTAATACCTACTATATACTATATCATATTTTATATTAATAAAATCTACATAGAACACATGCGTGTCAGTGGCTGTGGCCGCATCACGATAGATTAAGATTCAACTTTGCCTTTTTTGTTGCAGATATGAAGATTTTATGCATGAAGTCAATTAAATTCAATAATACAGTACTTGTCACTAACCAGAACATATCATGACTGTACTGACCACATGAGGAACAGAGTGTGCTTGTCATTTCTAATTCACCTTGATCTTGATGCTGTACTGATCTCTGAACATGAGTTACTGATACTATTGGTACTCCAGAGAGTCCAGTATGACCTCCAAGCTTGCAAACCATAAAGTTTCCATGGCTGCTTTCTGGGCATGCTCAGATATATTAATATTGAGTACAGTGAAAACTGATACATTACAAGTATTTATCTGAAGGTCATGACGAGTCAACCATATAGTGAGTGTGGCTCTAATACAGAAGAAAGTACAACAGACCCACACTTATTCAAGAGACACAGTACACCCACAAGTACAGCTTCATTGTGCATTTGTGTAAAGGTTGGTGTGCACACACTAACCTGTTCCTCCACTGAACTGTCATAGAGAAGAAAATACACTATCAGGGACATACCAGGATTACTAGCATTAAAAACCTACAGAGAGAGAGAGAGAGAGAGAGAGAGAGAGAGAGAGAGAGTGTGTGTGTAACCACACGCCACCATAAAGCCCACAACTAAATGCCTGCTAGGGTAAGTCTACAGCTACCCAGTGCAATTCCATATTGATGATATTATTGTTAATAAAATGCGAGTCAAACAAAATTGATAGTTAGAACAGGGTCCACCATGATAAAATGGAATTATGTCAGTGGGTGTGTCTTTTGCTGACATATTTGGTCTTGTTTATGGTGTATTCTATACCAATATGAATTAATATATAAATGGTACCCTTTAATTTCATCTGCTGACGGAGCTGCTTCTTTAGTTTTTCTCCTCTTGGAAGGAACTTCCTTAATTATTGCCTTCCCAACTTGTCTCCACTGCAGCTCACTTCTTGCTGGATGCCTTGGCAACAGATCTACCTTGAGGCAAGTATGCCACATGATGGTCCACAAGATCTACACATAATATGGAAAGTGGCAATAAAACTCGAGATGATATAGTGCACTGCAGGTAAAACAACAACCTCATTTACATATATATATATATATATAGCTGGGTGTGCGTGTATGTCTGCATGTGCATGTGCATGTGCATGTGAGTGTCTGTGTATTTATGTGTGTGAGTGTGTATGTGTGAGTGTGTATGTGTGTGCCCACAACAATACTTCAGTGTTCAGAATGATGTGGATGCTCATTCGGTGCCTCTGAAGTGATTAATCGACGATATTGCCTTTCCCACAATTTATGACCACCAACACACAAATACTCTAACAATGCATTAACACACAGAAACACACACACATGCACATAAGTAAACACCATTTCAAGGTCAGTGCATGAGTATAACCAACTGCTCACACATACATACCTCTCTCAGCTGGTGGCACGTTCTTTCGTTCATTCGTCATTCGCAAAAACCAAAACCTTTTCCGCTCAATTCTCTGTGATCAACAAGAAGTTAGAACAGCAAGACAATATCGTGGTGTGTTTGCTGGTCATATTTGTTGCAAATAAACAAATTGCCAATACCATTAGGCTATTCACCATCAAGAATCGAGATTATCACCACCACTATCCTCATGATCTGCATTGATCACTTTACATGCACTAGTTAATGTTCACAACTTACTAGCCTATATCTAAAACCATGTAGTAGATCTGAAATTATCCATTATTGATTTCTTCACAATAAACATGAACTAGAAATTAATTTTTACACTTAAAAAAACATATGGTCAAGTTAATTAACTCTGAGTCATTGTGTATGTTTAGACCAGAGGAGCCAGTGGAGGTCTTGAGTGCACTGGTGTAGCAATGTGTGTCTTCTTGATGGGAATAAGGGGAGCACTGGACAAGACTACTCTCCTACAGTGAGTGCAGCTTATTTCTTAAACAATGTTCTGCAGACCTTGTCACTGTATAACCAAGGGGATTGCCATAAGATGTGGAATATTCCTGATTTACATACTCTAAATTCGTGCTCACAAGGTTTAGAATATGGTGCTATGACAACGACATAAACTCATAATAAAATCCAAGTAAAGACGTATTTTGGGTGGTAGGGTACCTGGTATTAGCTAATACATATTTTTTAAAACCCAGACCATAATCCACATTCTTTGTGGATAGTAACTTGATGACTGACTCAAAATTTTCAATTACTGATGACAGCCGCATTTGCATTTCCTCACAACTAGATTTGCTTTCCTTGCTTATTTCATCCAATACCATGGAGAGGAGGTGCCACTTGGGGCTCTCTTCCAGCAGTAAATCTGCATGTGTGTGTAGGTGTGTATGTATGTGTGTGTATGTGTGAGTGTGAGCGTGCAAGTGTGTGTGTGTTTGTGTATGTGTATGAGTGTGTGTGCATGAGTGTATGTTGTGTGTGAGAGTGTGTGTGTGTGTGTGTATGCATGTATGTGTGTACTGTTATCAACAATTCATTGCCTGTCCATCACCCAGTCATTATTCTGGCCATAGTCAAAACTATTGCCCTGGCCATAACAACTGCCATCTTACAATATGCATAACACATATGCAAGCAGACATCTTTTCTGGTTCAGAGGTTAGAAAGAACTAATCCCCAGATAACAATAATGATAGATTCAGATGTAACCATGACAATGCTTGCACTGCAGAGGCTAAACAGTTGGATCATTTACATGACAAAAAAAGTACTCATGCCATATTTATATGAGCTTTCTCACTGAAGTAGGTTTCTGCATATAGAAGCTAAAAGTAGCCATATGTAACCTCAACCCAGTCAGCCTATGCTATGATGGACACACCCCACCACCGCACAGGTCACACTATAATAAATAGGTAGTCACTAGTGATCCTTACTTTCTGGATCTGACCGGCAGCAGGCACCAACTACATCAAACACAAGCAACACTCTGGACACTGGCTAATAGGAGGACAAAGAGCAAACACTTTAGTTTACTATGGCCATTATTATTATCACCCATATCATTACTCATGCTATGTGCCTGCACAACTATCAAGGAAACCCCCACCCCCCCCCCTCTCTCCCCCAAAACACACATATTAACCTGAGGTCTCATGCCCACTATCTGAACAACATTCATCTCCCTATGTCTCCCTGTTCTGGCAGATGGTGTCAGAATTTCAACAACAACAAAAAGGCAAACCGAAAAGTTAGGAGCCAATCAAGAACATTATCTTAGGCACTTTTGGGAAGGAATAGGTAAAGGATTGACAATTCAATAACCTTTTTTTTGGTTTCTTTTTAAATTTATTTAAAAATGCAAATAGAAAGGAGAGCCAAAAAAAGAAGATAAAATCTTACCAAAACCTTTTATTTGCTCAATGGAAGAAAAATAATGTGTGCAATTATCTTTGCATGCAACCTCAAACTTTTGCACCTAGGGACATGAATCTTAGCTTACAAACACAAGTTAAGTCTGGCAGTATCATGGGCTGGGTCCCACCTGGCCTCACCTCTTCCTGTGGGAAAGTCAGGCTTAATGGCAAGTCTCACATACAAAACTCTGTGGAAATTCTAATGAGGGGCAAACAGATCTTCAATATTTGCAACACTTGCAACACCTGAAGTGGCTGCACCCACAAAACTATTGAGTTTCACGAACTTAATGATCCATGATCTGCCTTTCTCACCAGATAATTCAATTTGCTGATTAGTTCACTGTACTTGTGCAATACAATTAAAACATTATCTGCTTGAAAAGACTGGCAATGAGACATTTTTAAGTTTACGATTATTCTCAATAGCACTATGAAACTACATAAAATATGTACATACACATGTACTTGTGCTTTAAAGAACACACTATTAATAGATGGTGTGACATTGTTTTCTATAATATACAATATGTACATTCTACTATTACAATGTCTTTATAAAAAAATACTTTTTAAGACAATTTATTTTAAAAATATATATAAAACAGCAATAACCTTCCAAATCTTGACTGTAATAATTACACATCCAGTGAAGTATATTTTGGACATTGATGACACTTTATCTGATGGTCCTAAGTAATTGTAAAATGACACTGTCATATTGTGTCAGATAGCTACAGTACAAATAGAAGAAACCATTTCATTGGTCATTACTCAATGACTAATGAATACTGTCACTTACTATAGTAGGGTCCTAAGCATACGCAGATCAAATATGAGCTGTTTGGACTTCAAACCCTGATCAAACAAAACAGTATTACTGAGTCTTAAGTGATCTTAACAAGAAAGAGATAGTATAAATATCTAACTAATTAATATCAAAGGCAAGCTCTCTGGCTATATGAGATAGGATCTGATAAAACACACAGCACCTATGACACAGTATTGCAACTTTGCCAGTATTTTATTCCTTCCTAATTATCAACATTTCATCAAGAAATACAATCACATTATGGCAGCCCCCCTGTCAAGATATAAGTTCATTCCTGGGCTAGCTAGTTCTCCCTACACCATCCAGTTTACCTACTTATTGATACATACAACTTGGCATCCCCATTCTTTATCTTACCGAGTGTGTGGTCAAGTGAAGTGATAATATTTGGACTGACTGACCAAATAACTTATTTCTTAATGAAGTAGTAGTACATATTCTCGAGCTTCAGCAATGATAGTGATAGTAGCTATGTATGGCTGCAGTAAGGTGTTCAGTTATCCATGGATGCCATGGTGAGGAGGCCATGGTGAGAGGGTAGCACCAGACCACCTTACTTTGTTCTCATGAATGATATATGAAGTGGCTTAAAACATTGGAAAAAGTCATTAAATGAAAGTATTTTAAAATATCCATTAATTTTAAAGTAAAATATCTTTCACTACTTTAACTCAGTTTTATAGTGGTTTTAACTAGTTTAAAGACGGTGTGTTCTCTCAGGCTCCACTTGTTCACTGTTGGTGCTGGGATGGTTGCAACCAACTAGTTGCCATTCCCGTTGCCACACCAACAGGTTCCAAATAGGGTCCAGCTGTATCTTAATGGTCTGGACAAAGGACTTGCTCATGCTACTCTCCACCGAAACCTCATTAGTGTCCAACTAAAAGCACAAAAATCACACTCAATATGATAGTGCATAATGATGATTTTCAAGTGGGGTATAAAATCCCCTAAAAAACACCCTGAGATGTTATTCTTTGTCTGTTCTTATTATTGTATGGGGAAACATTTTTCTTTTTTGGTGTGCAATTGTTGCCATGGCAATGAAATTTGTGCAAAGACATGGCTTACTGAAGGGCTGTATCTCTTAGCTTGCCGATGCATGCCTTCATGATGGTCAGCACACACATTTGTATGGAAATCATACTTGGGGATATCTGCTGCTTCGGCTCCACCACATCTGGCTGAACACACACACACATACACACATACCTCACTTGCAAACTAATATGAATACATGTGTGATATTTAATAATATGGTATTACATACACATCTTGAATATTAAACATATTATTATTATGTGCATATACTACACACACACACACACACACACACACACACACAAACACACAAACACACAGAGTTCACACTCAGACTGTAGCAATGAACTCACTCAAAAGTAACACTCTACAAAGAATATATATTAAGTCTATATAGTGCACACCTGGATAAATGTGTTTGATACTTCTATTGATCATTGCACAGATATCTTTCCTCTTCAGAATATTCTGTCTTGAAGGACTCACATCATCTGCAGGCAACATCAACAAATACAAGGAAGCAGGAAACACATTGCAATGGGCACACACACACAGCACATAGAGTCTTTCAACAGACATCAAGTACAGGATCAAGTGATGTATACAGCATAAGGTAGAAATGTTCAGATAAAAGAACATTACATATTGTATTGACCCCAGCATAAAATAAACTATTTTGTCACACACTTGCTATGCCCATCCCTGTGTTCATAAAAACTAAGTGGTAAAAGGTTGGCACTGATTCAATCCAATTTTTAAATTAGCAGAGAGAAAAAAAAAAAAAAAAAATTAATTTGTGACTTACAACCAAGAAAAATAAACAAGTAACTACGAACAATGGTGAATTGATAAATGTGGAAAAAAGGAGCATTTTTTGTGGTACTAGATAAGTTATAATCAAGATTACATTTAGAAGGTAGTCTCTAGCTAGCAATTATTTTTAAATAAAACAATTTATTATACAGTAAATCTAGTAAAAAAATTTTTGTATATTTTATTGGGGTAACAGCATCCAGATTAATCATTAGTCGAGAAAAACAGCAGAAGTTGCCTTTCCCGATAATTCGATATTCCTGAATTTGTGAAATTTTTTTATCATCACAATGCTACCAGTTTAATTTAACCGAATCGAACAGACCTGATCATAGTGATTATACTAGCAATTAAACCTAAGTCATCACTAACAGTATTGTCTTGTGATATATATTATTTATATTTGAACAAAACAGGAAGAATTGTTGAATTCTATAGTTCCACAAGTTTGATATAATTACAAATAGAAAATAATTGATATTCATACAATTTAGACAGAAGTTATTTTCTGACACAAATGTAGTTGCCCCTCCCCCCCCCCCTCGACCAACCCAAACAAAAAAATACTGTACTGAAATCCTGTGTAGCATTATAATAGCAAATTAATTAAATGCATAACCATAACTGCACTATGTAATTAAGGAATGGTGTCAGTTTGCCACTGATCAATACTTATGCAGATCAAATATTTCATACACTTTGTTCTCTGTCCAAAGCTCAAATATATTGTTGTACCATAAATACAGTCTGTACACTAAGATTGGAAAGAAGGGAATAGGAAACAGTGCCCTTCCTCTGTTATGGTGCAAATGTTTATTTAATAGGCCTCAACTTCCAGGAAAACTTAAAGATTCAGAAAAAAGAGCTATACTCCAACAAATATCATTGTCAACTCTCTGATAAGGCACCTTTGCTGCTAGTACTGCAAAATCTAAGTGCAGAAAGTTCCACAAGTCCAGATGAAGTTCTTGACTACCTTGAGAGGAGGTAACACCACTGCTCCTGATGGAAAGTATAACTAGCTTCCTTTAAAGGAAATAGCTATAGTATTTGTATTTTGTTGCTAAATGGAACTAGGGCAGAGAAAGTACATAACAAAATGAAACTATTGAAATAATTAAGGAAGTGTTGATACAATTGGTTTTGTTTTCCTCTCCAGCATTTCTTTTTTTTCTTTGAGTTAAATCTTAACTTAATTTCTGTTCATGTTTAATGATGATAGAATGGATGCAACCTAATACTGAGAGTGCAGTGCATAGCAGTCCACAAAAACAGAGCTTTTAAAATATACACTAGGGTCCCTTCTCTCACTTGTTTTGTGTTGAAAATGATAATTTTAGTTAGCTAAATTGATACCGTCCATGCAGAAGTGGTTGCAATGTAAGTCAATAGTATAGCAGTGAAAGTATACACTTCCCTGACAGGCCTGTCAGTGGTAGAGACAATCTGCTCACCACTTTGAGAAAGAAAAAGAAATAACTGGAAAACATGCTGATATTCAGACGCCTGGCTACATCCAAGTATGAAATATGTCAAATATACTTTGTTTTTGTCTTCATCTAGCACTTACCTTCTTTCCACCTCCCCCACCCCCCCCCCCCCTCCACTTTTTTTTTCTTTTTTTTTCTTCCTCCACACCTAAAATATTTGCCTTCCTTCCTTTCTTTGTTCTTGAAATGGAATGAAAATAAAATGAAGAATAAGGAAGAAGTAGAACACAATAGTTGATTGAGCATGCAACGCCCAGAACCACCTAATTTTTTTTACGTACTGAAATTTGTGGAATGATTCCCTAGTGTCCCAGTTGGCTCATCGGTATGTTCATGCCATAAAACGTTGATTACCAAATTGCACGCACCAGACACTAAATCACCGACGGCACCCAACGCTGCCTGTGCCTAAAACGACTTTTCCCTTTCTCTCTCCTCCCCCTCCCTCCCCTCAGGTTCATAAGTGTTTCTCCTTTTTTTTGTTTGTTTTTTCTATTAATTTTTTTATTATTCTTGTAGTTATGCAGGCACACAGCATAAATAATGATATGGATGATAGTAATAATAGCAACAGTAAACTGAAGTGTTTACTCTTTGTCCTACCATTAGCCAGTGTCCAGTGTGCTGCTTGTGTGTGATGTAGTTTGTGCCTGCTGCAGGTCCAGTGACGAGAGGAGGGCATCCTTTAGCAACTCTGCTTGGGCATTTATGGACGCTTCCAACATTCTCTTTGCTGTGAGTCAGATACCTCCAATTCTTTAACAACATCCTTTCATTGACTGCATACTTCCTATGGCCACAGTCGTTCTGTGGATACTTCACTAGATTAAGTATGTGCATGTGGTAACCATCTCTTTTCTCTTGTTCCGATAATTCTCCTATTACGATAATTCTCCTATTACGTGATACACCAGACATGTACATATACATGTCTGATACCCTCATACACTGTAGTGGCCCCCAGGCTGGTGGTTGCTGTGCAACCATCATTCAAGACACACTTTCATCCTCTCATAGTCTATCTGGTCCAAGGACTGCCCCAGTCCCTTTTTTTCTACTTCCACTGTGTCATAATGACATGAATTAGACTTATTATCTCCAGCTGCTTGCTTAATTAATATGTCCACTGGGGAACATGCAATAATAGCATGTTAATAATAGAACTCTAATGTATAGTGCTGTAGTACAATATACAGTGGTTGTATAGTACACTGGATTACATATTCACCTCTCTGTCACAAATACTATCATTTGTAGAAAGCAAAGGAAAGAGTGTATGGCCCAAAGATCCTCACTGAAGCCAAGAAAACCAAAAGGTGAGAATATTTCTTTGTTATTCTGTTATGTGCATTTGTTCAAATTAGCAATACACACTTATTGATTATTCATGTACCTTTATACATGTGTATGTGTCTGACCTTCCTGGGTGTGCGTCTGTCTATTCTGTGCAGTGAAGGCACGTCAGATCCAGAAGGTAAGGATCACTAGTGACTACCCATTTATTGTAGTGCGACCTCTGGGGTGGAGGGGGTGTGTTCATCATAGCATAGACTGACTGAGTTGAGGTTACACATGGCTACCTTTAGATTCTATATGCAGCAACCTCCTTCCCCTGAGAGAAGCTCATGTAAAATATGGCATGAGTACCTCTTTTTTGTAATGTGAATGATCCAACTGTTTAGCCTCTGCAGTGCAAGTGTTGTCATGGTTACATCAGAATCTATCATTATTGTTATCTGGGGAATAGTTCCTTCTAACCTGTGAACCTGAAAAGATGTCTGCTTGCATATGTGTTATGCATATTGTATGATGGCAGTAGTTATGGCCAGGACAATGACTTGGGTGATAGACAGACAATGAATTGTTGTTAATGGTCACAATACTTCACACACACACACGCACACACTCTCGCCATACACACACACAATTATGTTTCAAAACACTTCTTGACTACTATCAGTATGAACTATTTAGTCCACAAACTTACAGTGATGTTTACAGATTTATAAATACTTCCTGCAATGAAAATCAATAGGGAATTTTTTTTTTTTTTTTTTTTTTTTTTTGCTTAGTAGTGCACAACATAGACAAACAACCATAATAAAGCAAGGGTAACCAATTGTATAATGCCACAAGTAGCATTATTCAAACTTGTGAGAGCAAGAGTCAACAGCCCCTCTGGGCACCCAGTGAACCAATACAACCAGAGAGCTTATACAATAATCTACAGTAATGGTGAGGACAAATGGAAACGTTCTGGTGCTTTTTAGGAGGGCAATTTAAAGTCTAAAGTTGAAATGTAAAGGTCTAAAGTTGGAATGCAGAGAGATAGGGACGCACACTATGACATTAATGCCACGAGATAGCCATCACTTCAGAACACTAAGAAAAGAAGGAACGAAGGAAGGACAGGTGCCATGGTGACTGACATACAAGAAGCTGAAGAGATTCTTTATGTTGACAATGATCATGAATCCTTGCCATGGGATGTACCACAGAGATATTTTGTGAAGTTGTGGTCCACTACTGTTAAAAGTTTCAAAAGGAGTGAAAAGCTATGATTGTCTAGACTCTAGAATCCAGACTCGAGACTTTCTAAAGGGTGTGTTGTGCTACAGTTGTCCTATAGCAAGTTAGTAAATCAGTAGCAAGTTATTAAATCAGTAGCACTTGAGTTAAGTGGCCACACCTTATCACTAATTAATAAATCACAAAGTGTTCATTTGAATAATTACAATTGTGTGGTAAACTATACCACTCCAGTGTAATGATTATACCACTCAAGGATAATGCTTAATGACGTCATTGATTATGCATTCATTACCAGTATATTATATGTATATAAAACATTGCAATTGCCTTTGTCTTTGTTCTTCCACGTGTTCTTGCACTTCATCGGTCTGCAATACTTGTTGTCGTCTTGCAATGAAAGGTTCTGTTAACTTTTAGAAGTGAGTATTAAGCGTGTGCACATATTAACTGGCTATCAATAAAGCCAGTATTAAGATATCACATAAGATACTACATTGGCGACGAGTTGTAAATGGCTACTCACGGGACAGTGTCCCAGTATCAACAGAGCAAAGAAACCTGGACGACTTACGTTGAAAGGTTGAATCATTATTTCATAGCGAATGGCGTCGCTGACGAAGGCAAGAAGCGTTCCATTCTACTCTCAGCTTGTGGCTCCCTCACTTACAAGCTCATACAAAGCCTAGTGGAAGTAGGACAATTGGCAACTACGCCTTACTTCGAAATCACGAAGCTGGTAGTGGGATATTACCAGCCGATTCCCTCGGAGATTGTTCAAAGGTATAAATTTAATACCAGAGTCCAGAGCCTCAGGAGAGTTGATAGCTACCTACGTAGCTGCTTTGCGTGAGCTCTCAGAGTATTGTAATTACGGAGACAAGCTCCACGAGGTGCTACGGGACCGGCTAGTGTGTGGTGTGAATCAGGAAACCATACAGCGTAAGCTTCTAGCTGAAACTGATCTAACCTATGAGAAAGCTTACACGCTAGCTCAAGCGATTGAGGCATCCCAGAGAGATATCCTCCACCTCAAGGGCAGCAAAAATAGACCTGCTCCATTGTTGCCTTTGCCAGGAGTCAATTACTCCAGAACATTTAAGCATTCTAAAGGCAAGATTCCCACCAAGAGAGGAAACTCAACCTGCTACAGGTGTGGAGGTCCACATTTAGCTCCTGCCTGCAAGTTTATCAACTCTGAGTGCAAAGTCAGCAATACTTGTTGTTGTCTTCTTTCAATGAAAGGTTCTGTTAACTTTTATAAGTGAGTATTAAGCATGTGCATTTATTAACTGGCTATCAATAAAGCCAGTATTAAGATATCACATAAGATACTACATTGGGATCAAGTGGAAGAACTGGTTGACTCTGAGTCAGATCCAGGCTTGATGGGAGATCTGGAAGTGCAAGTGGATCCACTGGTTGAACGGAAACTGGAGTCGGAGCCAGGACGGCAGGTGAAGCGGGAACATCGGTTAGACATCGCTGAATCACCTTATCAACATGTCTTCGAACTGTACTGCCATCGAAAAGCTCAATGCAATAAGAGAGAGGTCCAGTAACTTCAACAATCTTCCCTGGAATCCATTTTTGTGGTGAGGCTGTAAAATACTCTACATACACAAGATCTCCAATAGAAAATGTATGCACTGGTTTTGTTGAATCATATTCCTCCTTTTTTTTCAGTCGTTTACTCTCAACTTTCTGTGAAACTGCAAGAAAAAAGGTCATATTGCTAGAGTGTGCAGGAAAGCCTAGCAAGAATTTAAAGTTGGCAAGGAAACTAATTTTGTGCTACAGGATATGCCTGAAGACCAGTGTGCTGACCATACACACAGTCTCTGCGTTGTCAGGGATCAAGCAAGTGATCCACTGCATGTGCAAGTTGCCTTGAATACTGTTCAAGTTGAGATGTTATTGGACACTGGTGCATCCGTTTCCCTGATCAACCTTCTGACTTATCAGATGCTTCAACCGCACAAGGTGGTCGCTCCTCTACAAAACTCCTCTATTCAGCTAAAGACATATACAGGTCAGCCAATCCATGTTCTTGGTATGCTACCAGTGCAAGCAGAATACATGGGAAAATTAATTGATGTGTGTGTTCATGTGGTTGAAGGGGATGGACCTAATTTGATGGGTAGAGATTGGCTCTATCTGCTTGAGGTTAATTTGGGGGAAGTGAATCTTTTAAAGAATGATTGTTTACTCCAGACAGTGCTTGATAAATATTGTTCAGTATTTAATGATGAATTGGTTTGCATGAAAGACATGAAGGTCAAGTTACAATTGATTCTACTGCCAAGCCTAAGTTTTTCAAGCCACGCAGTGTTCCATTCACACTAAGAGATAAGGTGGAAACTGAGCTCCAGAGGCTAGAAAGCCTTAGTATTATTTCTCCTGTGAAATTTTCAAAATGGGCTGCTCCCATAGTTCCTGTGGTTAAGAAGAATGGTACTGTACATATATGTGGGGACTACAAGGTCACTGCTAATAGGGCTACTCTCACAGAGTCCTATCCACTTCCACTAGTGGATGAGTTAATGACAGACCTTGCTGGAGGTAAATACTTTACCAAACTTAATTTATCCCAAGCTTATCTACAGTTGCCCCTTGATCATGAATCCTCTGAATTATTGACAATTAATACCCACAAGGGATTGTTCAAGTACAACAGTTTACCATTTGGTGTGTCTAGTGCACCAGCAATATTTCAGTGCAGCATGGAGACCCTCTTACGGGGCTTGAATGGTGGGTCCGTTTACCTTGATGACATCCTAGTTACAGGATCAACACATGAGAACCATTTGCATAACCTTGCTGCTGTGCTGGAACAAATTGAACAGGCAGGCCTAAGACTTAATCGCTCTAAATGCTTCTTTTTACAACCCAGATTAGAGTATTTGGGACATGTCATTGACGAAGCTGGTAAACATCCTACTGAGGATAAAATTAGAGCCATTTAGGAGGCACCAGCTCCTACTAACATTACTGAGCTTCATTCTTTTCTTGGAATAATTACCTATTACAGTAAATTCCTACCTAACATATCCACAAAGCTAACACCCTTATATGCACTGTTGGCAAAGAAGAAGAGGTGGTCATGGCACACCAAGGAAGAGGCTGCTTTTCAGTTAGCAAAACAAGCTCTTTATTCAGATGCAGTTCTTATAAATTTCGATAGTTCAAAGCCTTTAATCCTGGCATGTGATGCTTCACAGTATGGCATTGGTGGTGTTTTGTCTCATATATTTGAAGATGGACGAGAAAAACCCATTGCATACACTTCTCGAACTCTGAACCCTGCTGAGAAAAGATATTCACAGTGGAAAAAGAAGGTCTAGCTATTGCCTCTGGGGTTAAGAAATTTCCCAATTTCCTGTATGGTAGACATTTTATTATCAAGTCTGACCATCATCCATTATCCTTCCTGTTTAATGAAGCCAAAGGAATTCCCCAAATGGCATCTTCTCGCATACAGAGATGGGCAATTACACTCTCTGCTTATAATTATACTATCTGTTACAAGAAAGGCAAAACACTGTGCAATGCAGATGCATTAAACAGGCTCCCACGCCCAGTCACCACAGACACTGATGATACATGCACAGAATTGGTTAACCTTGTATAACACATGTCCTCCACTTGTGTTTCAGCATTGCATATTAAGGATTGGACCACAAAGGATCCTCTCCTCTCCAAGGTGTGGAGATTTATTCAGCTTGGTTGGCCAAACAATGTCACAGAAGTTCCATGCAAGCCTTACTTCTCTAGGAAGGGTGAACTAAGTGTGTTGGATGGTTGTATCTTATGGGGTACTCGTGTAATGATTCCACCGCTTGGTAGGCAAACCCTACTTAAGGAATTACACCAAGCTCACCCAGGGTTACAAAAATGAAAGCACTAGCACGCAGTTACATTTGGTGGCCTAACATGGACACTGATATTGAAACCCTGGTGAAAACTTGTACTGAGTGTCAAGAGTCTCGACCCTCACTACCTACTGCTCTGCTCCACCCATGGGAATGGCTGGCAAGTCCGTGGAGCCGCCTCCACATTGATTTTGCAGGTCCTTATTTGGGACACATGTTTCTTGTACTGGTGGATGCCCATTCTAAATGGATGGATGTGGGACTCATGCATTCTATTAAAGCCCATAGCACGATTGAAAAACTCAGAATGATATTTGCTACACATGGCATACCACAGAAAATTGTTTCTGATAATGATCCTACATTTACTAGTCAAGAGTTTAAAACTTTCATGACTCAGAATGGAGTTCTCCACATCACATCTGCTCCATATCATCCGTCATTGAACGGACTCACAGAATGAGCTGTCCAGACTTTCAAGCAAGCTCTGAAATGCATCCAAGGCAGTTCAATTCAGGAAAAACTTTCTAAGTTTCTCTTCCAGTACCAGATAACCCCTCACACTACGACGGGGATTGCACCTACTGAACTCCTCATGGGACGACGACTTCGCTCTCGCCTGGATTTGCTTTTTCCTACAGTTTCACAGAAAGTTGAGAGTAAACAACTGAAAAAAAAGGAGGAACATGATTCAACAAAATCAGTGCGTACATTTTCTATTGGAGATCTTGTGTATGTAGAGGATTTTACAGCCTCACCACAAAAATGGATTCCAAGGAAGATTGTTGAAGTTACTGGACCTCTCTCTTATTGCATTGAGCTTCTTGATGGCAGTACAGTTCGAAGACATGTTGATAAAGTGATTCAGCGATGTCTAACCGATGTTCCCGCTTCACCTGCCGTCCTGGCTCCAACTCCAGTTTCCGTTCAACCAGTGGATCCACTTGCACTTCCAGATCTCCCATCAAGCCTGGATCTGACTCAGAGTCAAGCAGTTCCTCCACTTGATCCTCCACCTGCTCGTACTCCAACGCCTCCAAGACGTTCTACCCGTACCCGGCAGAAACCTGCGAGGTTCAAAGCATGATCATTGTCATTCTCATTCCCTTAATACAATCCTTAATGAGGGGGAGTGTTGTAAAGTATACCACTCCAGTATAATGATTATACCACTCAAGGATGATGCTTAATAACGTCATTGATTATGCATTCATAACCAGTATATTGTATGTATATAAAACATTGCAATTGTCTTTGTCTTTGTTTTTCCACATGTTCTTGCACTTCATCCATCTGCAATACTTGTTGTCGTCTTGCAATGAGAGGTTCTGTTAACTTTTATAAGTGAGTATCAAGCGTGTGCATTTATTAACTGGCTATCAATAAAGCCAGTATTAAGATATCACATAAGATATTACAAATTGTATCTACTTAGTAGTAAGAGGTCTCTCAATGACATACATATTAATATTGCCATATGAGTATCCTCTTGTTTTGAAGTGGCAAGATATATCCTCTGACAGATAATTATATGTGTATATCCAATAATTTAAAAAATTAAATTCAATGATCTGACTGAGTACATACATACATGAGTTAATCTTTACAGTTGTACTATGTGTACCTGTAGAGAGAAAGGTTGGTTTTCATCAAACTCAATGAGCAGAACAGGTTTCTTGTAATGTCTAGTCATTACTGTCACCTGTTTGAACCTGGAACAAGAATAAATATCGTGTCATGTGGCAATTGAACTCTGGGACAGTTGGTCGTGAGTATAAGTTCAAAGCACTTAACCAAATATTAACAGGGCATCTGTTAATATATTAATTTGGGTCCAAATCAAAGAAATCATATATGATAAACGTGGAAATGTAAGATGAAAAAATTACCTCATTTACAAAAAGCAGCACACAAGTTCCAGTAAATAATAATTATTACAGTGGCCCTTAAAGGGTGACTGAACTGGAAAAAAAAAATTTTTTTTATTGTCTTATTTTTCTTTATTGTCTTATATTGTCTTATTTTGTTGTCCTTAATGCATAACCTGGTATAAAAAAAAATTGAAAATTTTTTGTGTAATATTCATGAAGAAAACTTAGCTTAATAATTTTACTTCCTGTGGGGGATGAACTATTCATGACATCACAAGGGGATAGCTGTAGCCAGAACTTAATGGTGGTGATACACTAATTATTCTAATGAACAGTGTATGGTTTATTCATTAGTGATAAGGTGTGACCACTTAACTCAAGTGCTACTGATTTACTAACTTGCTATAAAATTTTTAAGCTAAGTTTTCTTCATAAATATTGGACTAAAAATTTCCTAATGTTTTATACCAGTTTATGCATCAAGGATAACAAAATAAGACAATAAAACATGTTAGTCAGAAATGATCTTTATTAAAGTCATATTTTATGGTCTCTAATGACAGTGGAGTTCCTCTCTCCCTTTCCCTTGACCAACCCAACAACCCAACATGTCCAACATTTCAATTACTCTCTTTGGAGAGGGCTTAGAGATTGGGAAAGAACTGTGACATGGTGAGATCAAAGTGTATCCTTGGCTCTTACAATCATCCAGAGTTGAAGGACCCTATGAGGTCACTGATGCTCTTCCTCTCCACACAGATGTCTGGACTCAAGATGTAATCCCCCACCTACATATGCATGTATAGGGATAAACAGCAGTAGTGTATAATATAGTTAGTTCACTAACTATATTATACACTAAATATAACAGATAGAGTAACACAAGTACACCAACTATAAACATGACCACAGAGTTTTGTTGGAACATTTGATGCTAATACCACAGCACGCACACACACACATGCATGCACCCACCCATGCACGTATGCACACGTGCACACACACACACACAAACACACAAAAACACACACACACCTTGAACCTTGAAAAAAAGCCATCTGGGAGAATAATGCCTCTCTGCCATGCAGTGGCAGACCTTATTAAATTTTAGACTAAACAATTACTGTCGCCTCTTTATAGCGACTTGTCCGACACTTATACCTTGCAATGTCCTGCCTTCTCCTAAACGATCTTTGGCATGTGTCACACATAAATGGAGTTTCATGATGATGTTTGGAGTGACAATTGCCACGCTTTCTACTCAAGTAATTCTTAGCTTTAGCCATAATCCAGCTTTTAGTGCAAATTTGATAAATGTTTGAAACACACACTGAGGGCTTGCAGAACCTCACAGAGTGCTATTACTAAAGTACCTTCACAAAGCAACTGACTGGGTCAGAACGAATACTGAATGAAGAGGCACTTAGTACTAGTCATGTTAACTAGTATAAAACTGTTACTGTAGAGCACCATGTGGAGGTATGACTAGATTCCACTCACACACACACGCACGCATGCACACACACACACACATGCACATGTAGCCCCTGCATGACAGCCTCACTAGAGGGAGATGGAATGGGACAATGGCTATCTCTACAGTCACACAAGTGGATCAAATTGTGAACGGTTTTGTCTGGGGTTTTTTAAAAGTTTCGTTGTTATTTTTGTTCTTGTTTCCATTCATATTAAATCCATACACACAAAATACAGTATCTTTCAATGCTTAGTGTCTAGATATACCTTTTTTCCCCTTTTTTTTAAAGGATAAGACTAATTTGAACTCAGGTCCAAAAACAGACCATATTCAGAGTTAATCTAGTCCCCAAACAGACCCTCCTATTTCAACAGTGTTATTTTTTGGGGTTTTTTTTGGTTTTTTTAAAATTTTTTTACTGTCAACCTCTATAATGCAGCTACAATTAACAATCACCTGTGCTGCGCAACCATTGCTACAGTGGCCACATGTAGTTGGTGTGCTTCAATTTAATAATGGACTTTACGATATGCTGTGACATTCTATCAATACCTATGCCATTTGTTTATAGGATTTCAGTGATTGCTGCTATTTTCTCTCTCAGTGCATTCAGGCAAAACCTTTTCATCTAATGTTTCTATTTATATTGCAGCAAGACCAGCGTGAGCCTGAGGCAGATGTTGCCCTGGAGATAGGTCAGGACACAGTGGGCTCTATTCAGAATGCAACATGCAGTGCCACTGCTCAAGTAATTGGCATTGGTGTAGTTGTATGGTAGACATTGACTAGTCTAAATGCTCCAGTAGCCACTGGTCATTCCAAATGCACCTCATCACTGGGACACCATCACTGGGATGCCATCCCTTTTACATTTCTTGTATGTGCTGGCAAATGTCACCAGGCTGTCTCTCCTACTCCTACTCTACATGTAGATTAGCATATGTTGGGTGATAGCTTCAACATGAGGCATAGTAGTGTTTTTTCTATTTTGGGGGAGATGGTTGTTTTTTTGTTTTTTTTTAGATTTTGTGATTTTGTGATTTTGTGATTTTGTGATTTTTTTTTTTTTTTTTTTTTTTTTTGGTATTTTTGTATTATTTTTTGGGAGGGGGGTTGTTTTTTTTTGGAAGGGATGGGAGGGTCTTGTCTGTTTGTTGTTGTTTTAAGTGGAAGAGGGGACTAGTTGGCTTATGCTTCCCAGTATATGGAAGTTATCTGTATGTTGTTACTGTTTTAGTAGTTCAGCTAGGAAGTTATTTAGATGCATGTGGTGTGACACAGGTCATCAATACTGCCGCTCCAGCCATAAGGGTGAAGCTCCACCCAATGAGCTCCACCCATGTAGCTCCACCCATGTAGCTCCAGCCATGTAGCTCCAGCCATGTAACTCCAACCATGTAGCTCCAGCCATGTAGCTCCAGTCATGGAGCTCCACCCATGGAGCTGTGAGCCATATAGTACCATAAGGATTATCACAGTATATATGTTGACAGAAAATTTGAGAAAAATGTGTATATGCATGTGTTTACCAGATTAATAATTGATTATTGGAGCTTCTAATGTTGTATGTTGCATATACATTAAGTTATAATTCATTGGTAATGTAAGGAAATGCTGAACATATGGCTATCCTTCCTCCCAACACCCACCCCCCCAAATACATGTGCACACATACTCACACACACTTTGACAGGACTTTCTGCTCAAGCTCCCAGGGATCAATTCAAAGAACTACAGGTACACATTTTTACCTGTTAAAACTGCAACTTTTGAGTATATTTCTTGTCTGGAGTTCTATGCATAACTGTGTGGTGGTCCTGTGACTAAGCTAGGAATTATATCTCCACAATGCTGTGTTCATACCACAGTACAATATGACATGTCCCCACGTATGACGCTGGGGCAGGTTCTTGCTTCCCTTTTTCCTCAGACAAGTGATGGACAAAGTGACTGACTTGAGGGAGCTGGTATCTCTGAGTGAGGCATCTCTAGAGGGTATCCTTGGCAACGCTGCCAATGCTGGCCTACTGTGACTTTGCATATGTGGTGTACTGCATTCTTTGATCTCGATAACCTGTATTTAATTAACTTTTTGTCACCATTATTTTTTTTTATTGTTATGGTGGTTGTTTTTATTGCCTGTTAGTACCTAATTCTCACTTCATGTGTGTGTCATGCTTTTTCTTTTCATTTGACATTCTAACCCTGATGGGATAATTACACACACACACACACACACACAAACACACACACACACACCATCCATTTACTGCTGTGCTCTGATGACACTTCTAGGGTACGGAGATGCAGACCAATCAAGTTGAGTTTATGTCGATGGTCGGGGTCTGGCTGAGCAGAAACATTTATAATTATGAACCCTTGCTGGTTGAACATAGGCACGTGCGCACACACATGCACACTTTTTTCGTTTGTGGTTGACATTTCGTAATTACATGGAATGTATATATGGCAGAATCTTGTTCCAATTCTACATCAACTATATTATATCTTGTGTATAACTGGGGGGATTTTATGTATATTATGTTGTTCTTTAGATATGGGAAGTATCACATGACCAACCACAAGTAATCATTGTGATTAGTCCTGGACTGGATTGGTCAACCTCGAAGATTGATTGGGTGACTATGGCATGGATTATGTGATGAGCATTAGGCAAATAAATGAAAATGTAGTGGAGACCTCATGCTGGTTACAGTAGATCCTTGTGGGGCACACAATATCTATCTATCTATCTATCTATCTATCTACCTATCTATCTATCTATCTATCTATCTATCTATCTATCTATCTATCTATCTATCTATCTATCTATCTATCTATCTATCTATCTATCTATATATCTATCTATATCTCTCTCTATCTATCTATCTATCTGTATGTATATATATATATATACTGCACTTCAACAGAAAGGACATGTTAATTTCTGATACAAATTGTGCATTGATATTTTTTTTTTATTATTTTTTTTAATCACATATAGCACATAGCAGAAGCAGCTAATAATTTTTTTAAATCAAATTTAAAAAAATAATGGAGTTGTGTTAAAAGGTTAATAAATATTTATGAATGGACGTCTTGCTTTTACTGGCTTGGATCAGTCAATATAATCAGTTTTATTTAAATATAGTAGTGAGTTATATGAAAATGCACAGATACCAGCACACACCAGCACACACACAGAAAATGAAGAAAAAGGAGCATTCTGGAAAGAAGAAAAAAGTTTGAGTAAATATCACAGCCACCAGCTGGTCTCTAAGGACAGTATCCTCCAGTCACTACCCACAAGGGGGAAAAATAATGGATGATCCAACTCCCAAATAAATTAGGAAAAAAAATTAATAATAATAAACAAATTTTGAAAGAAAAATATTGACTTAAAATAATAATAAATTGTATTTATAATATTTAAATACAAATAAATTAAAAAATACTGACATCTTCTGTTGTTTATTTTTATAAGACAGAATGGAATATCTGTGAAGGTATTGAAGGGGTAAAAAAACCACCTTTTAAACAACTTGGATGAACCTTTGGCTACTTTGCCACTGATCAATAATAATGCATATTAAATCTTTCATACAATCTGTCTCTGTCCAAAGCTCATATATATTGTTAGATCATAGATACAGTCTGTACACTGGGATTAGAAAGGAGGAAAATAGAAAACAATGCCCTTCCTCTGTTATGGTGCACATGTTTATTTAATAGGCTTCAGAAAAAAGAGCTAAACTCCAGCAAATATCAATGTCAAATCCCTGATAAGGTACCTTTACTGCTTGTAGTGCAAAATCTAAGTGCAGAAAGTTCCATAAGTCCAGGTAAAGTTCTTGACTACCTTGAGAGGAGGTAACACCACTGCTCAAGATGGAAAGTATAGCTAGCTTCTTTTAAAGGAAATAGCTATAAGTATTTGTATTATATTGCTAAATGAAACAAAACATAACAAAACTAAACTACTGAAATAATTAAGGAAATGTTGATACAGTTGGTTTTGTGTTCCTCTTCAGCATTTCTTTTGTTTCTGTGAGTTAAATCTTAACTTAATTTCTGTTCATGTTTAATGATAAATGGAATGGAATGCAACCTAACACTGAGAGTGCAGTGCATAGCAGTCCATAAAAGCAGAGCTTTTATAAGATACACTAGGGTCCCTTCTTTCACTTGTTTTGTGTTGAAAATGATAGTTTTAGTTAGCTAAATTGATACTGTCAATGCAGAAGTGGTTGCAAAGTAAGTTAATAGTATAGCAGTGAAAGTGTACACTTCCCTGACTGGCCTGTCAGTGGTAGAGAAAATCTGCTTACCACTTTGAGAAAGAAAAAAAATCACTAGAAAATATGCTTACTCAGACACCTGGCTGGTCTCAGGGGCAGTGTTGCCTGACTCTTCCCACAGGAATATATCAAATCCAAGTATGAAATATGCCAAATATACCTTGATTCTCTTTTCATCAACACACTTCCCTTCTTTCCACCCCCCCCCCCTCTTTTTCTTCTTTTTCTTTCTTCTTCCGCACCTAAAATATATGCCTCCCTTCCTTTCTTTGTTCCTGAAATGGAATGAAAATAAAATAAAGAATAAGGAAGAAGAAGTAGAGCACCGTAGTTGATGAGCAGATCCTTCTATATATATATTTTTTTACGCATATAAAACCCAAATTTGTGCTAGCATTTCCTGGGTGTCCCAGTTGGCTCAATCGGTACATTCATGTCATGAAACGTTGATTACCATATTGCACGCACCAGACACTAAATCACGGACGGTGTCAAAGGCGTGAGTGACTCCCCAGGTGTGAATAACTCCCAAGGTCACTGACGCCAAGGTATGAATGCCCCCCTCCGGTATAGGTGACTCCTCATGAAAGAAAAACAAAACAAAACAATAATAATAATTATAATAGCTAATAATAAGTTCTTAAAAAAATAAAAAGAGAAAGAAAGAAAAGAAGCAAAATTTTGAGTCTTAGGAACACATTCTAATCATATCCTATTTCTCATCCACCTTCCTCATTAGGTTGCCAAATGGCTTCTTTGGTTTTAAAAGCCAGATTTGGAAAAATATTTCTTTATTTTTTTACTTGTATGTTCTTAAATTATTCCTGTTCAATGGTGAATTTATATACTGATCATGTTATGATTCATTGATTATCAGTCTGACTTCATTTTTATTGATTATTAGTATTGTTAAAGAAACTCTTACTTCTTGATATCTGCAAACAAAGTATTGAATCAATTTGATTGTCAAGGGGGGAGGATCTACTACTGCAATATTGTCACTAATGAAGATGGCGATTTAACAATATGAACAATTATGGATTTAGTCTGTTATCTTGCAGCTTAATGTGTAGTGATATGATTTAGAGGGAAAATTGGATCCAAGGATACAATCTTAAGGGAGTCATTGATGCCTGGGCACAATTGACTGGGGTGACATCATGGAAGTGGATTAACTCCTAAGTCTTGATAAATTATACTTTCATTCATCACAATATAATCAATTATGGTTTCATATTTCAAAATATTAATAGCATTACCACTTTTGAATGTGCCATTTACAAAAATTCGATTTATAAAGATCAATTGAAAAACAAAAAAAAAAAAAAAAAAAAAATAATAATAATAATAATAATAATAATAATAATAATAATAATAATAATAATAATAATAATAATAATAATAATAATAATCAAGCTTGTCTTATTTAATAGCTAGGTTCATTAATTGAGTATGAATAGGTTATACTGGCAGAATCTTTCATGAAAATGGATTGTTTATATAATATAGAAGAATATATAGACCATTTTAACAGTTAGAGAATATTACTTGAATCATTAAAGAAAAATAGGTGAATGTCTTGAGGATGCAGGAATAGAGTAATTGGTATAAATAAGAATCAAGGCTTATATATAGTTATTACTGCTTAGGGGAGTGACTCATGCCTAAGCAACAGAGACCATGGGGTGAAGAAGTATGCATATCTATGCTAGTTTATATATTTATATAATTGAGATATATCACTGTATCATATATGTAGCTACTTGATCATAATACCTTTTATTCCAATCTTGGATATAAGACTACTTATTTGCTCACATTATTATTTGTTTATCTATTCTTATATATAAGGTATGTATAATTGATCTGTAATTTAACTGAGATGTTGTATTTTTTTTTTCCTTCCATTTATTATTTTAAAAAATTACATTAAACATAAAAAATTTAAAAAAATAAAATTAAAAAAAAAAAAATTAAAAAAATTAAAAAAATTAAAAAATTAAAAAAAAAAAAATATATATATATATATATATATATATATATATATTATTGTTTTTTAAGGATGGCAATTGCTATATCATTAATATCTTGATACAAAACAATAACTGGCAAATATATAAGTCTGATAAAAGCTACAAGATGATAAAAGACATCCTGTAGGAATTGTAGCTATCAGTGCATGTAGCTGTGATACATTCAGTCAAGGAGAACAATAGAAAAAGTCACTCTTACCTATGCATCAGTGACTCTTGGGAGTCAGGGAGTCACTGGTGCATTGGGGGAGTCACTTAGGCCTAGGCACCAGTTACTCCAGGAGTCACTGATACCTAGGCATGAGTGACCGGGAGTCACTGACGCCTGCAACAACGGTACCCAGCGCTACCTTTACCTAAAGGCCTAAAACGACACTCATTTTTTTCTCCCCCCCCCCACCTCTCCCTTCCCCCTCCCTCTCCCTTCCCCCTCCCTCTCCCTTCCCCCTCTGTATCTCCAGATGTGTCATAGAGAGGGTGGGAAGTAGTAATCAAAGCTTGCAACTCCTTATGAATAGGCAAGTATTGCTCATGCAACAGCCACCTAATAACACTTGACTATTTAACTTTCAGCTCTGGCATATTGAGTGTTTACTTAACTTCCTTGAGACTTTAGTAATGCTGGTGCATATATGATGACTGAAAGAGTACAATTAAAGCAGCAGGAATATGTGTACATTTTTGCATGCTAGTGTATTAACTCAACTGAATTTTGCCCGTATCCTATAGGATATTAAGGTGGTCAGATACTGAAACTGAGGTATACATGATATTTATTAAGGTTTCATGCTACTATGCTGCCACGACAAGTGGCTCATCCAGATTCATGCACAATTCACCTTCCCCCCTCCCCCCCCCCCCCCCCCACCCAACCCTTCCTCCCAAGAAAAATCCTGTATGAAACCATGTTGGGCATATACTTTCTGTCTCCAGCCACTGTTACCTTTTTTGTTTCTGGCACTTTTGTATTGCCTCCCATAGAATCTTTTGCTTATCTAACCTTAACTAAATTCTTCTCCATATATGCGGCTATTAACAACCTAGCAATAAGCTCCTACATAGTTTACTCCTGATTTAGCCACTTCCAATCGCAAGGATAGTTTTTTTTCTTCTCATATTTACACTTTAACTTCTGGAGGAAGAATGTCCACTAACTGTAGCACCACTATTTGTTTCATCACTTGTCCACTTAGGCGCACCCACTCGTCCATTTCCCAGAAAGTATACTCAGCTTGATCATCAAATTCAGATAGGCCTCTTTACCTTCATATATTCCAAATTTAAGGTGTTCCACAGATAAGTTCTATATCTGCAAGATTACCATATTGAACTTGTGACATACTCACACCTTGTCTGTTATCATAGTAACATGTGCCAGCTGTGTTTCCCCCACCATTTAGGTTCAAAAACATTATTGTACCTACCTTTTCACAGATATTTGTCATCATTAAATTAACATCTCAGGAGTAGTGAGGAAAGCCTCAATTCTTCCTGTTTCTCCATCTTACCTACACACGGGATATCCTCATTTAGTCCCTCCACTTAAATACTGCTAATCGAGAACCTTGGGCACAGTTATGCCACCCTCTGTTCCTTCCTTTCAACATCTCCTGGTGATGTTGGGTCATATCCTTTTGACAAAAATCTGATTCATATTATATAAAATTAGTTTATTTGATCTTAATATTAGTCTGGCAACATCCTTGTGATACCACCTGGTCCTTGTAGACATACTTTCTAGCATTCAAAATATTCCACAAATTAGTTGCCCAACCCAGCTCATTAACAGCCATTTCTTTCTATGCAATAGCCAGCCCATGTAATTAAAATACACGTAAGTATCTGTGATAATAGTACACAACTGCTATTTTCTAATTCACATTTTGCACAAAATGTCACAAATCCTTTGATCTTTACCCTTAATAACCTTAATAACCTTTCATTCATACTTTAATAAATCTCAGACACACTAGGAATGTCCATTTCACCAGTAACACTCTTCTATTCTTAGTGTTTTGGATTTAACTCTGGTAAGTCCATGTCAATCCACACATTATTAAATAACAGTTTTACGCTTCACTGGAACTTCTATTGATTAATATGACTAACATGCTCCATAAGTACATAGTGCCCAACTGTTATCATCAACCAATCAGATTTCCCAACAGTCAGCTAAATAACACACCTTACATTTATTTAAACTACCAACAGTGATGCAAAATGCACAATGGTACAGCTAAATTATTGAAATGCTCTAGTAGTGTTCCTTTAACATGGCCATAATTCCATGTAACTACATTAGAGTTCTCTAGATTCTTGGATTCTCTAGATTCTTGGATCCTCTACTCAAACACAATCATCATAATTAACAATACAGAAATAATGCTTATGTAATGAATTCCCTAAAACATTATTGCTGTACATATTTCACAGTGTTGAGGAAGGCAGAGTGATTCAGCAGGCATGTATTAGGGCTTATTTAATTTATTTATAAATATTTGGATGTGATCTCACCTTTCTTGGCCTCCACTTTAACAATCAGTATCAATAGTGCTAAGTGTACATCGATAATTTGTGTGGAAATTACACATGTTATTGCCTATTAATTTCTCTCCTCATGCAGAAACTCTTTCAAGGATTTGACTATATTGCAGAATGGACTACCATTTGACTGAACAAGCTCGAATATGTTGTTAATTAACTTTAATTTATAATGATAGTATTATGTTTTACTTAAAATGTCTGTTAGGTTTGCTTCCATGAAAGCATCACTCTAAATTCTTGTGATGATTAGTACTTAGTGATTTTAACATGCAAACCAATCAAGAGTAGTGTTGATCTAGAGTGTATTTACTTATATACCATTCCCATATTAATATTAATGCATGCATTAATATATTAGTGTATATATAGATTGCATAAAGTATTGACTGCTACATAATGTATCATACAGCATTAAACAATGCTTGAGTGAAATAGTATGTTGATTTCATTTTTCATGGGAACCTATCCATTTCTCTATGAGAGCCTAAAATATCATGGCACAAGTGCACAGTAAAATTGATCCAGTTATAGAATAATCCTGGATGAACAAATTCATTCATCCTTCTCTCTCCAACCCCCACTTCCCCCGCCAAATCTACACTACAAAATTTGATTACTCTCTGCATTTTAATTCTCCATTACTCTGATGTTCATACTACAGATTATTAGAATTTATTACATAACAGATCTGCTAGTATAACTGAATTCCCACTCCATATGATGAATGATGTGCTCCTTCAGAGGATTAGAATGTAAATAAAGTATTCTCAAGGAAGTTAACAGAATTAGTATCATGTAGCCCATGTTTTCCTTTCTTCAGGTATATGGAAAAAAATCTGGACAGGCTTTCAAGAGGATTTTCCACAAGGCTATATATTATTAAATAATGATTTTTTTTATTACATACTCTAATTTTTAGATTGTTGAGAATATTCTAAAGTACAAATTACATGAGTAATATATTTGACTGGAGTACTACAAATATTTATGCATGGACACTCTAAGTGAGGTCAGCAAAAATGTGATGAAACCCCATTGAATTAGAATCTTCTTAAATTTTGTTAAGACTTACCTTACCACATCACTTCCAGTAGAACAGTGCCATCACCATTGGGTCGGCTTTCATTGGGTTTTTAGGTATAGTAAATTAGCACAAATATTTTTCCTAAAGTGCAACCTTCGAAAAAATTTGGGAGAAAAGAAGAAAAAAAGAAAGGAAATATAGGCAAAAAATGGATTGAGAGAACGAGATTCCCATGAAAGTAATATTAAGACTATGTGAACTAATTAAAGTTTGCTGGTAAAAATAGGGACTAGAGAAGTAAAGATAGTTGGAAAAGGGGTGTGTGGTCAAGAAGAAATGAACTAAGGGGGGAAAAAAAGAAAGAAAAAAAAAAGACAGCTTGATGGGAAGTAGTACCACTGATCTTTGGCTCCAAAGAACTGTTCATTAATTAGTCAACTGTGATTTTCTAAGATTTTTTGGGAATGGAGAATTTGAATTCCTTCTACCCCAATGATGAGTAGCACTTTCCAAAAAATGTTTTAACCTATTACTTCCTCTGTGTGTACTCCACAGTTGCATTCTAATATTTCCGAAATTGTGGGAAGATTTATCTAACACCCAGACACACAAAAATACCTTCAATATTCAACAGTTTGATCATTCCCTGCAGCCATTGAGATAAATTAATTGATTTTTTAAATGTCTAATCACATGCACATAATGCATTTTTGAGTCTCTGCAACATGTGTACATCAAACGATCGTGTAATAACTACTCACCAAATGTAGGTCTAGCTACCACTCACAGTAGTAGGCAGCAAATGCCTGGTAGTATGTATTGAATTAATATTAATAAGGTTGCAGTTAACTCCTTGGCTTTTAAATATTCTTATAGTTTTTTCACACTCTATTTCTTCAGTAGAATTTCAGGAAATCACATTCTGCTTGTTAAATTGATGAGCTTCCAATTTCAACTGAAAAGATGCCCTTGGGTGGGAGAGGGGCCTAGGTTTTGGCCTTGTCTTCCCTAATGGTTGATAAATAAAAAAAAAAAAAACAACAACTGGATATATCCTGTTACTGGTAAAAATTAAATTGAAAATGTTCATATTGAAGGTGAGGAAGCCAGTATCTTCATGCAATTAATTTAAAATGACTTATCTTAAAGTGTTGATTATATTTTTTCTTTTATAGCATCACCTAACAGCTCATGTAGGTATTATGAAGGATAGAAAAAATCTTGATAAACCCATTAGCCTAGCTAGGACAAACAGAAAGAAGGTGACAAAGATTAGCATAGACACAATGTCTTGCAACTATGCCTATATGAAGTGAACAACCTCTATTTTAGTTGCTACATGCCCATTGCTGCTTCACTTGCAATAATGAAAGCACTGGTTGTCCAACAAACAGAACGATTGCAGCTGTGTTGGCAAAATTTATCATACATCTTACAATTCAATCCAATGATTATGCAACAAACTTAACTTTTGCTGTTGTGCTTGCAATATCTATCCAATAAATTATTAAGCAGATTTGTAGCTTTTCTCTACACCAATAATTATAACAAAGGAAAATTTCTTACCCAATTGCTTGCACTTCCCCCCTCCCTCCCTCCCTCCCCAGTTTCTCCAATGTCTCTCATGACATTCACAACAACTCCAACTAACATATATTCACCATTAGAAGGAGAGCCCTCCTTTATTCCATTTCAGTCAATGTCTTGGATTGTAGCTTTCTCAGATTGTTTCAGACAGGTCTCCTCATTCAACCTTACAGTGAGGCTTGTCTTTCTGTTGATCTGGACTGACTTGTCAAAATTAAGGAAGGATTGGAGACAAATCTCTCAAAGCTTCTTAAGCATATATTGGTTTGAATATATATGAAATCAAGTGTCTAACTCCCTATGTTCAAGTGTTTTTAATGAAATACCATTTTGAAGTCTTTCCTTGTCTAGTGTCACTCTGGCATCAACTAGACTGCTCAGGTCATCTGTGTCAAGTGCTTCTCCTGCTGCCTGTGCAGAAATTGAGGAGTCACCATGATTTTCAGAAACTTTACTGTCCTTATCAGAGCAGTTGTGCTCCTCATATATCTCATATATAGTTCCTCTGACGTAAATGGACGGTCTTCACCATCACTCTCCTCACTCTCATCTGAGTTGTCAGAGTGCTGATATCTGGGTTGTTGGTGTGTTGATGAGAGCTCTTGGAGTGGCTATGTCTGTTTGCTTCTTGTGCGTATTATGCCAATGAGGTCATCATACAGCAGCCTTTTGCCAATCTCCCACCACTCCAGGATGTTACATCCTAGCCATGCATCATAGCACAAGTCATCAGCAACCAACATTTCCAGATTTTGTTCTGCTTCATCCACTCTGACACTGGTCCTTGCTAGCGGGAAAGACTGATGGATACCATTGAAACTTTTGGCTACCTTGTGCCCTCCTGTGAAACATTGGGATCATCCAGTTCCCTTCCTACTACTGTCAGGGTAGCTCCTGTATCGAGCATTATATTTTTGCATGACTATCCTCCAACTGATCCACATAAAGTGGCTATTTGTCAACATTAGATTCCACCAACTGCAGTTCATGTTGCTGCATCAATGCTCCTACCCAGTTCACCTTTACCATTGTCTTGGTAACTGCTGGTTTTCTGTGGCATTCAGCAGCAAAATGCCCATAAGCATTACACTGAAAACTGTGTGGTTTGCCTTGTCGATCAAATTTTAGTTGTCATTTCCAGCAGCTGTTCATCTGGTCACTCTCTGAGCCAGCATGATTAAAATTGTTATCCTTGCAGTAGCCTCTAGGTTGATCACTGTGAAGATGTCCACTGTTTCTATCTATCTATTGGTTCTGGGACCAGCAGGTCTGTCTTTGCCAGTCTCAGCAGAGGAATGCAACTTTTCCTCCATCCCATATGGCTTCACAGCTGTCCGATCTGTTTCATGGATGACATCATAATTCCATCTTATCACATACATGAACTCATCTGCCACTGATACTGATGCCTTCATTATGTTGATGTTTCATTCACGGACACGTATGAAGAGTTGTTGGGGCAAACTTTTCACAATGGCATCTTCTGCTACGATGTCAGTAGCTTCCTCCACTATCTTACACTTGGCCAGCCACCTTCTTACCAAACACTTACCTCTCTCTCCTGCTGTGGATCAGGTCTCTCCAGGCTACTATCGAAGCTCATCCAACCTTCAGCAGTAAGTTGCCTGAATCACCCTGAAATGACAGTAAAGAGCTTGTTTTACCACATCATAATCCTGTCGACTGTCTCTGTCCAAGCTGATGTAGACTTGTTTAGTTGCAGTTCAAGTAATGGACCCAGTACTTTGTTCAATCTTCACTTTTTGTTCTATGCGTTTTCATGTGTGATTCAAATGAAGAGAAATAAGTTTCCACATATTTATCAGCCTTCATTGTCCTGAACATCACCACTTTTTCTCTTATTCCACCCTCAACTGGTTGAATAAAAGGGCAGGAATCCTTCAACATTCCAGCTTTGGTTACTCTGGTTCACTCCAACAACTCTTTCAATATTCAATCTCTTTTATTTCTCATTACTCTTCTCTCTCCTTCTCATATTGTCTACGGAGCTTTCCTCTCTCCCACTCTGCTTCTCTTCTTTTGTTTTGAACTTGAGCTTCTTCTGCTCATTTCTGTTGATCTCACTTATCCATAAGTTCAAACAGCTGCAATACCTCTCATTTTGCTAGTACTTTGTTCCTGTCTAACTCTTCACCAAGAGGCACAATATTCCCTATGGCTCCTTCTTCCTCTAGTTTCCGCTGATGTCACTTGCTAGCCATATTTATCTGCCTCTCCTGTCCTGTATACACTTCACTTGACCACTAATCACCAACAAGCAAACACTGATACCCTGTCTCCCTGCAACATGAAATAGCTCTCTAGCCTTCAGAGCTTGTCCCAAGTTGTTTTTACTGCAGCAGTAATACTAAAACGAATGGGATAACTGAAATGCTAATAATTATCTCACTTTAACTGTATAACTAGTCCTACTGTTTATCTGAAATTTGCTAACACTGTAATCTTTTTAGCTAAACCTCAATTTGCTCCTCCAATTTGTTCTGGCACTCCACCCTTGTTTTGGCACTAGAAGCAGAGGTAACTATAGGATTTCTGTGGCTTTTCCTTGCCAGGGTAGCTATAACTTTAAACCATCAAATTAAGCTCTCAGGTTCTGGAATACTGGTAATGAATTCCAACAATCCCACCACTGCCACTAATTTTCACAGGGTCAACTCTGTAGTTGCCTGTGATCGCTGACTTCAAGTACACCTCCACCAGATTGTTCACAATTGCTGACTGTCGTTGATCAGATATAATAAAATCATCTTAATAGATTAACTGATACACCAGGTCACTGAATGAATTCACTACTCAACTGGTCAAAACTCAACAGAACCAGCAAAAAATGAAAGAACTCTCACGGTGGCTCAGCTTAAATACATTTATCACCACAAGGTACCAGTAATGATGTCAAATTGTAACCATAACATAAAAAAAATTAAAAAAACAATGCTGATAATACTGATAGAGTTACATAAAATTAAGATTCATACTGAATATATATATATATACATATATATATATATATATATATATATATATATATATATATATATATATAATGTCCTTAGATGAAATTCATTAACCTCAGCTACTGTTCATATGGAGGGGCAGCTCATCACCCTTGACAATCTTGTGAAACTAACACAGAATAATAAAGAAAAAAGCTCTATTTTTTAGTAGTAATGTTATATTTTCCTCTGTAGTTATGCATTCTAGGAAGGTAGTAAGAGCATAACCAATATTAAATAAGCTGTTTCCTGCGGGAAGGGGAAGCTGCATTCGGGTATAGCTCCTTAACTTTGTTGTCACTAGTCACCTAATTTGATTTTACTTGCTGTACCCTTCTTGTATATGTGTGTGTGTGTGTGTGTGTGTGTGTGTGTGTGTGTGTGTGTGTGTGTGTGTGTGTGTGTGTGTGTGTGTGTGTGTGTGTGTGTGTGTGTGTGTGTGTGTGTGTGTGTGTGTGTGTGTGTGTGTGTGTGTGTGTGTGTGTGTGTGTATATTTCCCTTCTTGACTGTTTTGATACTAGTTGTCTAAGTTAGATAGCATTCCTTTCAGTGGATCTGTTGGAGGTTCTTTACAGAATGCAGCAGCCCTGACAAAAAGGATGAATTTTTGTTTTAATCAGTGGAGGGTAAATACTATCTCCACATAAAATGGTTGCATTTCATTGCTACATTGTAGAAAGCTCTCTGTAGTTGGTCCTCTCACTTAACAACTTCTGTCCATCTTTTCAGGTGCACATAGCTGCAATACAAATGTCACACAGCTATCACACAGCTGCCTAAGTGAATCAGGGGTGGGGATAAAAAGAACCCCTCTAAATAATAGATTACATTTTACCCTTTATACTATATGATCAAGAGGCACTTGCATCAAGTTATTGGCTGTGTATTTATATTATTCAGTACCAGGAACATAAAGTTAACCAATATAGTTGTATTTGAAATATCTGAATTTTTCCAGGTGCTCCATTTTTATAATTGAATACCTCCAATTTAACAAGTAATTTAGCTTCAGCTCCAAAGTCTCCTTGTATGATCTCTTAAGGGTGGCTTCAACAATTTGAGGTCTGGATCTATGGCTCACATCAGGTAGGATATGTATACAGTCACCTGCCATCAGTGTGATACCCACCAAAAATTGCTATATTTTCTCACATCTTGCAAAGTCCTGTCCAAGCACTGATATATCCAGTTATGGCCCATGATTGTTTCATCAATGATGAGAAGTTCAGCTGGGTACATGATCTTTCTAGTGACATCTTGTTTAGTTACATGGAAGAAAGATTTTTACTTGATATGGAAAGGCATCTTGCAGAATGAGTGGAATGTCTATCTATTGTTTAGTAGAGTTTCAGAAATTTCTGACAGAGTAGTTGCTAAGCCAATCTTTTCGTACTTGTGATGCTGAAGTATGGAGAGGTAGTACAACTCTGCTCTGCTTGAATCCTGCTGAGGGTGATAGTAGGGTTCCATACCACTGTGTCACTGACAAATTGGTGATTGCTGTCTAATAATTCTCTCTTGCACTTCTATAACATCTTCTTCCCCTTGTTTCTGGTGTAGTACTTGAGCAAATCAGAATGCAAATTGAGTTAACGTTACAATATATCTAATTTAGCCTGAAGTAGTTAGTGAGCTTGGTGATCTGCTGACCCTGAGCCAAAGGTACTGATTCCTGGCCTTCCTTGTATAAAAAAAACAACATTTTAATCACCTGGCAAGTGACAGTGCAGTTATACTAAGGAGAGTTTCCTTCAATGCAGGTTATATCTGCAGATCTGCCAGTGGGTCTCACTTGCAGAGATATATCTTGCATTGACAAAGGTTTCAACTTTATCCTCCAGAGTCACCTCCTGCCCACTAGACTCTTGTAAAATGAAAACAACCATTTCAGATCCCTGCATTCACATAGTATACCACTTCAACATTAATGAGAGGCTGGTATCTCACATAAAGGAATGGATTTTATGGAATGACCCACCTATTGTCTGCTTTCAGTTGCCATCACTCTTGATGGTCCACATAGAGCATTCAAAATAGAGTCCTTTTTGGTGATATTCAGGAAAATAATTGTCAAATGAGATAGTAGAATTGGAACAACTTCGGGAAGTCTTAGGAACAGTTGCAGTTTTGTCCATAAATCTTGCTACAAAGACACTGCAGGTTGTGCACTCAGCAAGGAGTATGAGTGTTGTTGTTTGTGATGAATATGTGAAGCAGAGGGTTCTTCTTCTTGTGTGAAATTTTAGTGGTCAACATGATAGATCTCCAAAGGAGTCCTTGGTTTGCTACCTTCTCTCATGATTATCAAGAAATGTACATGGGAAAGACCTCTCTTCTGCAATTTGACGGTTGCTGAGTGAGCTCTGACTTGGCCAAGGATATTATTTTTCAGTAGGTCATCCAAGAGGCTGTCATATTCTATTTCAAAGACTCTGGAACAAAGATCAGGTCGATCATATGCTTCTTAACTTGGGTTCAGTGCATCCTGGATATCAGGCCATTTAAGATTTATTCTGAAGGTAATAAAGAAGTCAGATTTATCCATGTGCCACACTATTGCATGGAGTTTTGAAAGCACTCATAGTATAATCTGGGAGATCAATATACAGAGGGAGGGAGGATCCCCTTTTTTCGAGCATTTGCACCATCTCCTTCAACCACTGCATTCATTAATCAAAGGTATTTCTCTGCCAGAAGTTAGGTTTGCCCAGGCTGAAGCTCAGTTCAACATTTGGAGCATAACTGTGGATGAAACCAAGTATTTCTTTATTATCTTTGCACTCGATCAAGACACTGCAACATGCCTACTGAATTTTATCAGCCCACTATTGCCTGACAGTAAGTATACAGTCTTGAAAGAAAGGCTATTTGACATTTTGTGCCTTAGAAAATAGGAAAGGGTTTCTAGGCTTCTTCACTTTCGACCCCTGGGTGACACCAAACCTTCTGCTCTAATAGATGAAATGTTAACTCTGCTAGAAGATCACCTTTCATGTTTTTTCTTTTAACTGATTTTCCTTGAGAGAGTGCCATGAATATAATGGCCCAATCAGTGGATGTCAAGTTTGAGGACCATTGGCTAATAGAGCTGACACTTTATGGCTAGTCTGGTATGGAGGAACTAGTACCAATAACTTACAGAAATGCCCAACTCAAGATCAGAGTAATGCTACCACCCCCCCCCCCCCCCCAAAATTATTCAACCAGCTATGCTTTTCTTATCATACATTTGGAGATAAGCCCATCACTACCGGAATCCTTGCTAGTGGCAGGGAAAATTGACAGTAGGTGTCATCAATAGGGATTTTGGTGACTGGCCTTAATGATAGCCTACATTTTGTATGGGACAATATTTCTGGTAAACACTTCCTGGTCGACACAGTAGCAGAGGGTAGCATTTTTCTGGCAACTGGCCTAGACACATGCATCAGCCAATCAAAATCCTCACTGATGGCAACTAATGGCAGCACCATCTGCACATAAGGAATGCATATCATCCCACAAGATTTGGGATAAACAAAGTGTGATTGGTTCTTAACTGTTGCAGATGTGTCTCGTTCTTATATAGAGCTAATTTCCTATGGGATAATTCTCTCTTAGAAGTACTCTAGGGCAAGCACCTAGTAAATGCAAAGACATACTTGCTAGACCCTATACTTAAAGTTTTGGTTTCTGTCCTTCAACTACATGTTATTTTCAACCTTAACTAATGAGTTTGACATACTGCTCACATATTTTCGAGATATTATGGTTCCCAAGTTTCCATAGCCAACCATAGAACATGGGGAGGAACACTTTCTTTCAACTAGATGTCAAACCAGTGCATGCAAATTTCTGCTGTCTGCCTCATGACAAGGTAGCATACTCTAAGAAGGAATTTGCTAGTATGGAACGTATGGTTATCATGCAGTACTCATTGTGCTCATCCATCCAATGGGCATTGCCAATGCACATTGTTCCAAAAATATTAGGCAGATGGCACCCCATATGGAAACTATAGGAACCTCAATGATATTACTGTACCCTACCACAACCCAGTGCCGCATATACAGGATTTACTTGGCTGGTACAAATAGTTTTTCTACAGTTGATCTTATGAGAGATTATCACCTTAAACCAGAAAGTATTATAAACATTTCTAAAACTGCCACTATTACACCTTTCAGGCTCTATTTTCTTCTCATGATGGCTTTAGGGTTCAAGAAAGCTCCCCAATCATTTCTGTGTGTCAGGATTTGGAGTCCGCTTCAGTGTATATGGGTGGCATTATTGTGACTAACAAGGATGACCCAGAGCATAAAGACCATTTGTACCACTTTATCCATTACCTAGAGGATCGTGGAATAGTCATTAATGTCGCCAAATGCCAGTTTGGCGTATCTATCATTGATTCACTTATCTAATGCATCACACAACCTGGTATCATTCCTTTCTTGCCAAAGTAGAAACTATTACACAGTTCATGCAACCACACACTATCAAAAATTTACAAGAATTTGATGATTGCATTTATTCTGGCAGCAGCAAAGATGATATCTGTGCTCTATTTAGCTTTAGCAGGCAAGTTCAAGACATCATATTGGTGGAGTGGAGTGAGCTCATATTGGCTGCTTTTGAGTACACCAAAGTTGCACTATCTAGCACCAATGTTTCAATACAGCAATCGTACTGATGGTAGATGCCTCATAGCAGTCAGTAGGTGCAACCCTCCAGTAGTTTCTAGATGGCATTGGCAAACTTTAGCATTCTTCAGAAAACATCTGCATATCCAAAGGGTAAGTACAGGTCTTTCAACAAAGAATTGTTAATTTTTTACCTTGGGGTGAGACATTTCAGATATTTACTCGATGGCTATGAGTTTATCTCATAAACAGACTACGATCCTCTCACTTTCTCTGTGGCAAAAATATCAGATCATTGGTTTAATCGACAGCAGCGACACCTCTCTTACATTGACACATCAAGGGTATGGACAACCACATCAGATGCACACTCAAGATCCACCTTTGCTGTTGTGCAGGAGCGTTTGGATTATTTGCCATGGACTCTTGCCAGATGGATGACCCAGAGATTAGAGTTTGCCACACAGTGATTTCAGGGCTTCAGCATAAAGACATTTCATTTGTGGCCCAGGGTGCTACATTTCTCTATAATGTTTCTACTGGCTATCCAAACCCATTCTTCCTGCTGGGTGGAGACATAAAGTTTTGATCACATTCATGGTCTTTCCTATCCAAAGGTCATAGCAACAAAGTTTATCTAGCATGGTCCACAGAAGAGAGTTGATATCTGGGTTAAAGCTAGCCTCCATTGCCACTACCATGGCCAGCGGCACTTCCAAGTACCACTTGAGATTTCACTAGTCCCTCAGCAATGTTTTGATCAAATAATGGCGATTTGGTAGACCACCTCCAACCATTTGCTGGTTATACCCATCTCCTCACCATGGTTGACCATTCCACCAGGTAACCCAGAGCCATTACTCTCTCCAATTTATCTGCCTCTCCTGGTGCCCAGGCAATGATCACTCATTGGGTAAATCTTTTAGTGTGCCTATGGACATGTCTTCCACAATTCACTTTGTATCAGTTAGATTTCATTTCATGACTGCTGGCCAGAACACCACAACACTGCCTACCACCCAAAGTCCAATGGCCTAGTGGGGTAATTTCACTCATCACCTTAAGTCAGCTCTTTGGGCACATCTGAGAATCCCAAACTAGTTAGCTGAGTTGCTGTGGTCAGTTTTGAGGATACAAACAGCACTCGAATGATACAAAACTAGACTATCCTATCCTTCAAAATCTTGTTAAATTACATGCTCATAATAACTCAAAATTAACATCAACTATGAAAATTTGAGGATTTTCTGGCCAACACAATGGTGAAGAAATATATATACTTTTTAAAACTTGTACAATTCTTATCACCCTCATCATAAGTGGACTTGGTGTTTCAGATGAAATGTTCTTATTCTTGTTAATTAAACACAGAACAACTTAGAAGCAGGAATGTGTATTCTCAAATAGATAGTGTTCAGCCATGTGAAGGCCTTTAATCCTGTTTAAATGTTTCAAATTGTCATTGACCAGCTTAAACACTATTATTGGTGCCACATTGTCAGTTCTGCTCATGCTTGTTTTGATTGGTGTATTCAAATTTAATTGTGAGGTGCAAATGCTGGAACAATTACTAAAAAAAAAAATAAATGTGTTTGTCAAGATAAAGATCAGTTTCTTGCCTAAATTAGGTGATATCCTGATTGTGAGGTTAGATTTGACATGAAATATGGAAGACACACTCATATTTGTGGTAGTTATGGATTGCCTTGTACTCATAACGGGCAATATTCATTCATTTCCACCAGATAGGATTAACTTGTATCCCTAAACTATATCCTTCTTCCAGGTGACCAGTGGCTCATATTTTTATTGGAAATAAAGTGGAAAGTGACATCTTTTTCTATGCTTCTCTTTCTATGCTTCTATTTCATAGTTGGTCAAAGAGACTGCTCAACAATCCATGATGGATGAAGATTAAAGTGAGATTCTAGAGTTTTCTTGGATACAAAAGGTTTTATGGGATGCATAGAGAACATCAGACCTAAGTATTGATCCAGTTAAATCAACCAATAATAACAGTAGTCCAAACTATCTCTCGACACAATTAGATGCAGTGTTACTTTAAGTCTTCAAAACTTGCCTAGATCAATATCCTCAATAATGTGATGGAATAAGGGAATATTTTAATAAGGATGAGAAAATACAAAATAGTTATTCATCAACTCTTATCATGATGTCATTCTATTGTTTAAAAAGGACAGCTTTGGCCATTGCTACATATGCATAAGGTGGAAGTATTCGTAGAGGATGGGGAATTCCAGTTTATGTTACTCTTACATGAAGTAACATAGACTTCATGAGGACAATTTTGAGGGAAAAAATAAATGTAATACTCACCATTTTATGATATATGCTACCATTTTATAGTCAAGAATAGGGAAAGAGAACCATTGATTTCTTTTTAGCTCTTACAATAGACACAAGGATACAGGAAAGTTTAGATAACGTGCTCAACAATGGAAATGAATCTATTTATATTTATAGGTATTTAAGTTCAAATTATTTATTTTTTCTTTGACATTTGTATGACATCACTTGGATGATGTCCCTTTTGTTTTGCTTAATCACATGATATTTCTTATTTTGCTTAATTAAGCATTGAATGAAGCGATAAATTACTGTTTTAGTTGCAACCTCAAACTTTGCCACTAGTATACTATGTATAATAAAGCAATTGAGAATAGTTTTAAAGATATTCAATAACAAAAATTGCTGAATTAAAAAAATATAATTCCCCTCTCCTAATATATTCTTTTGATCTTTGGAAGAAAAAAAAGAAGCAAAAACAGAATAGCTTAATCTCAATTGCTAGATAAATATTATGACGGTGAAATATTATATCACATTTTCAAACTGTGTTTTTTGTTGAAGGGGGTAAATGAAGATATGCATACATTCTCTTAAATGGATTTGTACTAATGATAGCTATATAATATTATGTCGTTTAAGCATAAAAATAAGTATGGAGGCAATAAAAAGTAGAATAAAAGTTCATTGATTTGTCAGTTCTGATTGCTTATTTAATTTAAATCTTTAGGTTTGCCCTTCGCAATTAGGGGAGAGCACTCATTTCACCAAGAGATAAGTCGACTGCTGGACAGTTGATTCTGTCAGTATTGATGGAACATCGGGGAAAACATGCCCTTCGACCCCTAAATGCTGGAGAAAAAAGTTTAGTCCCTGAAACTGGTAGTTTAGGTGCATTTGGGGCTGTGTCAAAGCAGTTTAGTTTACTAGGGAGGCAGAGTGTCTATAGCTAAACTGTGCAGGCAGGGAACACACCAAAAACAACACCCCCACTTAGCTTCCAACCAATGCCTGCCCTCTGTACCTGGACTAATTAATGCGTAGGTTAACCAGCCCTTTAGTTCTGAAACCTTAGATGAAAAGTGATCCAGTCTTTGCGTGACTCCCCTCATCCCTCTTCCATGGGACTGTGGAAGTGCAGATGATGGAAAAATTGTTTGATTATGACTGCTATTGACTTGTGCAGCAAGTTGGACAGAATCACCTTGAGATTCTACTTCCACTAAAGTGGCCTTAGCACCATCAGGACCCTTTACCTGTACCTGTAAGAGATTCTGCATGATATTAGCCAAACTTTGATAAAATGGTTACAATTCAAACCAAAAAAAAAAAAAAAAAATTAGCTTACCAAGACCACCAAACTGATATAAGTCCACTGATCCATATTTATCATCTTTAATTTTTTTTTTATTCATTCCTCAGTGGATTTTAACCTGTATTTAATCTCCTAATGCTTTCTAGAGCATAGGAAATGGGTTCCTTGTATTGAGCAATCCCACCCACATTTCTTCAGCTTGTTACTCTAGGAACCCCTCCCCCACCCTCCCACACACACTCACCCACACACACATACACACCCACACACGCACGCACACCCACACATGCACACCCACACACACACACACACACACACACACACACACACACACACACACACACACACACACACACACACACACACACACACACACACACACACACATATGCAGGCACGAGCACACACACACACACACACACACACACACACACACACACACACACTATACTGTTGCCTTTAATGAATAACATGTTGCAGCTGCAAAGTTACCAGACTTGTTTTGATTTCAAGATATATAGCTATAAATTTATTATTAGTGTGATACTCTATGTATGATTGAATGGATATAAGTATTTAAGCCTCTGTATCTAAATGTGTTTTCTATTTTCTATATTAGCTAAGGGTTTTCCTAATGGTTGATCTTGGACCCCAACAATACATGCAATGTACAGCATTGGTGCTAATGTAAAGCATTTGGAAAAAAATAGTACTCCAAAGTGGGTGACCCAACACCATCTGTGATAAATTTGGGGAGGGGGTATATATATATATATATATATATATATATATATATATATATATATATATATATATATATATATATATATATATATATATATATACAGTAGAACCTCAGAGTTACAACCCTTGGGAAACTGCAGTGTTCATAACTTTGAAATATTCTTAACTCTGAAATAATAATATCCCAATGATGTGCTTCTTAATAGTTTATGATTTATTACAGTAATTGAAACAATATTTTGGGTGAGTCCTTATCCTAACTACTGTAACTGAATGCAAATATGCTTATTTGCAGCTGTTCTGCTACTATTTAGCCTTTTCAACACTTCTTCCGGCCATGAAGTTCAAAATTTATTTGAAGTAGTGCTAGCTTTATTTTTTCCTCACTTGACTCTGGCCCACAATAGAGAATTGGATTAACTGATGCTGTTCTCCCTTCCTATACACCTTATTCTCAGTGTAAGGAGCCTAGAGCATTGTAGAACCTGCAATTCTGGTGGAGGGTATTCTTAACCTAATAAAAACAGGTATACTTATTTAATAGTACTTTACCAACTTTTTTTTCCTGTTTGGTGTTGGTTGACCAGTCAGTTCCTAACTCTGGGGTTCGTTACTCTGAGGTTCTACTGTACATATTAATGCATAAATACTTTTATATATATATATATATTATTCAGGAGATAAGATTTTGGATCTCACTCAGGATACAATGAATAAAGAACCTACTCTTGATATTCCAATCAATGAAGTAAATCTAATGGACACAAGTGTTGACGTTGACCTGATTATTTCTACACCAAGCAAGTTCTTGGAGTCTAGGAATGACATGTTAACAGAGCCAAAATGGGACTGAGCCCAATTAATCTTTTCTCTAGTTGTTCTGGTAGGGGGGCTTGTCATGTGGGTTCCACAGAAAATGATGAAAAATTGAGTGGTTTTTCTGATATTAATCAGTCAACTCTGAAGCATGATCAACAGCAGTACAAGGACTCTCATACTGAGCACCAGTTGTATGAACATGCCCCATGTCCAGCTTGCTCATCCAAAAGTTTGCTAGTTTTACATACCCATCCTTTTTTAGGAGGACATTCTAAAGTTTGATGTCTCTGGATGAGAGATATTATAGAAACTAAGAATCATAACAAATAGTTTGAATAGAGGAAGTTATGGCTATCATTCATGGCACACTCTGTTTCAAAAACTCTTGTCTTTCTTTAACTTGCTTCACTTCTACAGATCACAGAAGATGGAGTGGAGGAGTTGAGGGGGGGGGAGGGTGTCTATACCATTATAGAAGTTGAAAGTGATGTTCATATGTATTTATTGTTTTAATTGTCAAATTGACATATTCTTAAAAGGCATTTGCACAGACTCAATGGCACCAGTTGATTGAAATATTAGGATCTAAAGGTTCAACACACTATCCACAGTGAGAGTTGATGTCTATACCCCTGCCAATTAGCCTTTCAATGATTATAGTTATGCAGCCATTGCAAGCTTCAAATCCTTCAATATGTTATTATCACAAGAATATTCTATTAACCCTTACTGAAGAGCATTTATGTATTCAGTTTGTTGTTATTGTTGTTTGTAGAAATACTTTGTGGATTCCTTGCTAGGAGAGAAGGTGGAGTCTTTACCTAAAACCATCAACAATGAGTACAGTGCCAAGGAAAGGTTTGTACTGTAACTACTACATGATGCTATTGGAGGACTGCAGACATACTTGCAATGAAGGAATTGAGAGATGAAACAGAACTGGTCATTAGATAGTCAATAATCAACCTTCAGTTGATGATGGAGGTAGAGGCTGGCCATGTATTCATGTATCCTTCCTGTTCTTATGAAGTGGGTATTTTGTCTTGGTGACTTTGTAGCTGAGAGGTGGGGAATACCATTGTATTTGATTTATGTCACTCTCACTCAAGTTGAACTGTTAGTATTTGGTAGGTATGGTGGGCCACTGTAATAGCTTTCTCACTCTGAGAATGGATAGGAATTAACGTGATGGTCTTACTTAGAAGTGATCATTATTATGTGTTCTCATTACTAGAATTGTGTGCAACCTATGCACACTAATCCTACTTATAATGTGTACATGTGTATATAAAAAAAGGTGAAATGCATGTATTTGTCTCATGTACTTCTGTATGTGTGTATTCATGTGTGTATTTATGAGGTGTTTATATATGTGTAGGGAGAAGATATATTTGCAGGGCGGAGTTCTGTTTATCACTTCTTGTATTTTTGTGGTGGAATTACTGCGCAAATATTGTCCTGTGGAGAATGTGGCTGGACTTCTGGTCTATAATACTCACAAGTTCAGTATAATATATACACATGGGAATAAAAAAAAAATTAAAAAAAATTAAATCAGACTACACAAAATCCCCCCTGCTCCCCCCCCAAAACAACACAAAAAGCAACCCCCCCTCCCCAAAATGGTGGAGATTATTATTTTGGAATGACCTGTTACTTTATCAAAAGAAAATTAAAAATAAACTTAATTAATGAAGAGAGCCAGACTGCACCCCTGTAGAGCACGAGATAGATGACCTTTTGATTCTTTACTAATAGATGTCAGATCTATCTCTCATTTTACTGCTCTTATGTAGAACAATGATGGAACATTCTATTTAGAATGTAATGGTATTGGTTCGTCGAACTTTTCTGTTTTTGGTGCTGTCTTGTTTCTTTTCTTTTTCACAGATCAATTCAAATCCACTAATTCATTTCTTTTTAAATTGAATATTTGTTTTCTTGTTTCATGATTGTTCACACTTTATTTTAGTGGTATTACTGCCGTTTCTTTTGGTGTTGAGGGTGGGGGCGGGTAGGAAGTGTTCCTAACATCCTGTGGTAACAAGAGGAAGTAGTGACACTTCATGATCCACATCCCTCACAACTCTTGCACTGTAGTCATGTGACCAGATTAATGAATGACGTGATGTCATAGGGTGTCCAACTCCAGCACTGAAGCCTTCATCATCATGCTCTTCCGATAGGCCAATAAGATAAAGATCACCACAACCACTCATTATGGGGGGCCTGCATTTCCATGCATGTAATCAGGAATGTTTGCATTAAAGTGGTTCTAACAGTGTTGATGTAAAAGTTGTGCTACCATGGCACCTTTTCAGAAGTGATTATGCGTTAAAGTTATATTAATCAGATATGGCACACATGCGCAATCCCTCCCCACACTGTTCTCCTCACTAGTCATGCCACAGCCACAACAATATTAGAGAAAGGGAAAAAATTTAAATTTCTTCTTGTTGTTTATTAATTAAGTGTATCCTGTAGCATAGCCATGTCCAACATGCATCCCTTGGCACACCTCTGCATGGCCCTATGTCTGGCAGGTCTTGTTCAATGCAAACTAAGACTTTGTTTTACTCTTGTGACTGCAAAGCTTTAATAAAATAAGTGTCGCAACAAAAGAACTAACTGCTGCAATAACTATAAACTATGAAAATACCTATGTAGCAAACTCTTAAAAATTACCATACAACATTGAAAATAGCTAGCTAATATCAGAAAATAGTCAACTAAATATTGAAAATAGCTAGCTTACAAGATCTTGTATCACTCATTGCAGGACATGTTCCCATAAATGTTAAATTTAGCTTCCAGTGGTTCACTAAATCCTATTAGTGCAAGTGGGTGTGGCATGTTTTTTCTTCTTCTATGAAAGAATCAAAATCAAGTTGAGCCATCATTCAAATACTACAACACTCAATAGACTATGTGCACTAGAATCTCTTCTGTGTTGTCCAAAAAAACAAGCAAACACAAATCAGTTCAGATTTGGTTTGAATAGAAAAAAAGCCATTCTCAGAGAGATACTTCATCAAGGAGTGCTTCCCAAGTCGCTTCCCAAGTCGCTTCCACTGTCATGCTGCCAATGATCAAGCACACATTTTTGATGCCATCTTCTGGCTCGTAATTCCATCGCTTCAAGAGTGTAGGAAGTGGTAACTGACATGATGGAGTAGCTGCAATACAGCACAAAATGTTTCTAGTTCTTTGCTCTGGCCTACGGTGAGAGTACAGATGTTACAGACATTGCTCAGATCTTGCCAACCATGTGTGGTGCCACCAAATACTTCATCCCCACTGAAGAACTGTTTTTTTTTTATGCTGTTTCATGGAATGACAACTGGCCAAGATATGCTGGAACTGACATGGTATATAATGTGATGATGCTACTGACATTAGTATTGCTTTTCCCCATTTCTGCAATGCAGTTTTCTCTATCCATTTTATCATACTTGTCTGTGTTTGCAAGAGTTATGACTTTGGTAATAGAAATATCCCCCCTCCTCCCCCGTTTTTTCCCCCAGTGTAATTACTGCTTATTATCAGTTCTGTCTGTGAATGTTTTTCACACTTGTGATTGAAAATCCCTTCCTGCAACTATGAGTTTTATAACTCATTTTTCATAACGTAATTTGAAGTTTAGGGATGTACATTTTTTTTAAATCTATTTTCTTCATTTTCTGCGTGGTGCATTTTTATATAACTCACTAATATATATATATATATATATTGTGTGTGTGCCCCACAAGGATCTACTGTAACCAGCATTAGGTCTCAACTCTATTTTCATTTGTTTGTCTAATGCTCATTACATCATCCATGCCATGGTCACCCAATCAATCCTTGAGGCTAATCAATCCAGTCCAGGACTAATCGCAAGAATTATTTGTGGTTGGTCATGTGATACTTCCCATATCCAAAGAACAACAACATACAATTCCCCCAGTTGTACACAAGACATAATATAGTTGATGTAGAAGTGGAACCAGATTCTGCCATATATACATTCCATGTAATTACCGAATGTCAACCACAAATGAAATAAGTGTGCATGTGTGTTCAACTAGCAAGGGTTCATAATCACAAACATTTCTGCTCAGCCAGACCCCAACCATCTAGGTAAACTCAACTTGATTGGCCTGCATCTCCGTACCCTAGAGGGAGCACAGCAGCAAATGGATGGTGTGTGTGTGTGTGTGTACGCATGCGTGCATGTGTATGTGTGTGTGTAATTATCCCATCAGGGTTAGAATGACAAATGAAAAAGAAAAAGCATGACACACGCATGAAGTGAGAATTAGGTACTAACAGACAATAAAAACAACCACCATAACAATAAATAAAAATAATGGTGACAAAAAGTTAATTAAATACAGGTTATCAAGATCAAAGAATGCAGTACACCGCATACACAAAGTCAATTCTAATGAATTCTAATGTCACTTTTATAAGAAACAATTTTAAAGCAGAAGACGGAGGAGTATTAATAGTCTATGTCCTTGAAGGCATGAGGGCTATCCAAAAATTAATCAAACAAAAATATTCTTCGTATCAGTGACTTTCTTTCTTTCTTTTCTTTTCTGATGGAAAAAAATGATTAAAAATAATACAAGAACTAAATTTGCCAGCTAGGTGCTCCTGAAGCTGTTCTCATTAACAGTTCATAATGATATTTCCCTGACTTGTGGTCATGTTTCAGTCTTGAGCTTGCCTCTGGATGTCTGTGGACCAAGTCTGCTGTGCAGGAAGCCCCACAGTAGGCCAGCATTGGCAGCGTTGCCAAGGATACCCTCTAGAGATGCCTCACTCAGAGATACCAGCTCCCTCAAGTCAGTCACTTTGTCCATCACTTTTCTGAGGAGAAGGGGAAGCAAGAACCCACCCCAGCATCGTAAGTGGGGACATGTCATATTGTACTGTGGTATGAACCCAGCATTGTGGAGATATAATTCCTAGCCTAGTCACAAGACCACCAAACAGTTATGCATAGAACTCCAGACAAGAAATATACTCAAAAGTTGCAGTTTTAACAGGTAAAAATGTGTACCTGTAGTTCTTTGAACTGATCCCTGGGAGCTTGAGCAGAAAGTCCTGTCGAAGTGTGTGTGAGAGTGTGTGTACATATGCATTTGGAGTTAGGAGGGATAGACATATTTTCAGCATTTCCTCATATTACTTATGTTATAATTTAATATATATGCAAAATACAACATTACTAATCTGGTAGACACATACACACATTTTCTCAAATTTTCTGTCAACATAGTTTTGTGATACTCCTTATAGGACCATATGGTTCTCAGCTACATGAGTGGAGCTACATAGGTGGAGCTACATAGGTGGAGCTACATGGCTGAAGCTACATGGCTGGAGCTACATGGCTGGAGCTACATGGGTGGAGCTACATGGGTGGAGCTACATGGTTGGAGCTACATGGCGAAAGCTACACCCTTATGGCTGGAGCGGCAGTATTGATGACCTGTGTCACACCACATGCATCTAAATAACTTCCTAGCTGAACTACTAAAACAGCAGCAACATACAGATAACTTCCATACACTGGGAAGCTTAAGCCAACTAATCCCTCCTCTCCTTAAAACAGCAACAACAACAACAACAACAAACAGACAAAATCCTCCCATGCCTCCAAAAAAAAAACTCCCCCCCCCCCCCCCGCCCCCCCAAAAAAAGAACTCAAAAATACAAAAAACAAAAAAAAACAAAAAAAACAAACAAACAAAACAAAACAAAAACCAATCCTTGCTCCCGAAAGAGAAAGAGGACTACTATACCTCATGTTCAAGCTATCACCCAACATATGCTAATCTACATGTACAGTAGCAGTAGGAGAGACAGCCTGGTGACAATTGCCAGCACAGACAAGAAATATAAAAGGGATGGCATCCCAGTGATGGTATCCCAGTGATGAGGTGGAATTGGAATGACCAGTGGCTACTGGAGCATTTAGACTAGTCAATGTCTACCATACAGCTACATCAATGCTAATTACTTGAGCAGTGGCACTGTATGTTGCATTCTGAATAGAGCCCAGTGTGTCCTGACCTATCTCCAGGGCAACATCTGCATCAGGTTCATGCTGGTTTTGCTGCAATACAAATAGAAATATTAGATGAAAAGGTTTCAACAGAATGCACCGAGAGAGAAAATAGCAGCAATCACAGAAATACTGTAGAAAAATTGCATAGGTATTGATAGAATGTCACAGCATATCACAAAGTCCAATATTAAATTGAAGTACACCAACTACATGTGGCCACTGTAGCAATGGTTGCACAGCACAGGTGATTGTTAATTGTGGCTGCATTATAGAGGTTGGCAGTAAAAACAAAAACAAAAAAAAAACACTGTTGAAATAGGAGGATCTCTTTTGGGACTAGATTAACTCTGTTTTTGGAACTGAGTTCAAAGTAGAGTCTTATCCTTAAAATAAAAAAAAAAGGTGCATATAAACACTAAACATTGAAAGATACTGTATTTTGTGTGTAGAGATTTAATATGAATGGAAATAAGAAGAAAAAAAACTACGAAATTTTTTTAAATCCCAGACAAAATCCTTCAAAATTTGATCCACTTGTGTGACTGTAGAGATAGCCATTGTCCAATTCCATCTCCCTCTAGCGAGGCTGTCATGCAGGGACTACATACATGGTCTAGAACACAACACAGCAAGTACAAATATCCCCTGGGAATTATAACCCTATTACAAGTAGCCAACTATCAACCACCTTTAAGTCGTAAAACAGTTCAGCAGTTGCATGAGGACTGCAGCACCAGAGAAGTCTCAACTGCAACACACAGCACAGTCTATTATTACAGCACAGTTGGGAGCATATCACTAATGGATAAAAACATGGGAGACACTGTGTAACATTCACTTAGCAATAGTCACAGACACTCTTAATGTAATTAGTCTAATCAGTGAGTGGTGAAGGTGAACAATGTCATGCCTTCACCCAAAGACAACATGCTCAAACAATTTTAAATGGCCAGGTATACATTAAATTTTTTTTAAAATTTTTATTATACTACACAACAGTATTCATAAATTAAATTGCAATTGCATAAATTAAATTGCAATAATTCACATTAAACATTTTAATCATGAGAATTACAAGCAACATAAAAACAACAACAAACGAATAAGCAGCTATTATGGTTCTATTTTGAGTCAAAACACTCAAATTAATTGACATGCACTAAACACACAGCACTCCCTACACCACTCACATTGGGGAAGTGCAAAGTCAACAAAACCAGTTTTGAGGACACACTCTGAGAGGAGATATCACCGTGGGCAGTAGACTTCATCTAGTAAGTAAACAGCAATATACGAACATTCATTATCATTAGCATCACAGTTGATCAAAAAAATACAATTTATATATGTACTTGTAGGAAATATACCTATACACAGTGTCATTGCCAGAACTATTTCAGAGTGGTGGGGGGGGGGGGGGGGGGAAGGAGTTACTACAGTGTCAAAATTGCAAAATGTAACAGAAATTGTTGGAAATATGAGTATGATAAATTATTTGTTATTAATTGTAAATAAAGACCTTCACTGTTGTGTAACTATTTAGACATTTAGGAGCCACTTGCAACATTTAGCTTCCTATTTTCTAAGTTTCGTTGTGGCATACGTTGATTTTGGGCATTTGAAAAACATGCACACATGCGAGCACACGCACGCACACGCACGCACACACACACACACACACACACACACACACACACACACACACACACAATTAAGTTTAAAAACACTTCTTGAATACTATCACTATAAAACCATTTGGCCACAAACTTACAGTGATGATTACAGATTTATAAATATTTCCTGTAATGGATCAGGTGAAAGTCAATAATGAATATTTTTGTTGCCTAGTAACACACAACATAGAAAAATAACCATAATAAAGCAAGGGTACCAATTGCATAATGCCACATATAACATTAGTCAAACTTGTGACAGCCTGAGTCAACAGACCCTCTGGGCACCAACACCTCTGAGAGGCCTGAGTCAACAGCCCCTCTGGGCACCCAGTGAACCAATATAACCAGAGAGCTTATATAATGGTCTACAATAGTAGTTAGGACAAATGGAAACATGTTCTGGTGGGTTTTAGGAAGGCAACTAAAGGTCCAAAGTTGAAATGCAGAGAGATAGGGACGCACATTATGACATTAATGCCACGAGATAGCCATCACTTCAGAACACATAGAAAAGAAGGAAGGAAGGACAGGTGCCATGGTGACTGACACACAAAGCTGAAGAGATTCTTTATGTCAACCATGATCATGAATCCTTGCCATGGGATGTACCCAAAAGGAGTGAAAAGTTATGATTGTCTAGACTTTAGAATCCAGACTTTATAAAGGGTGTGTTGTGTTACAGTTGCCCTATAGCAAGTTAGTAAATCAGTAGCACTTGAGTTAAGTGGCCACACCTTATCACTAATGAATAAACCATAACTGTTCATTAGAATAATAACAAAAGTATCTATTTAGTAGTATGAGCTCTCTCAATGACATACACATTAATATTGCCATATGAGTCTCCTCTTGTTTTGAGTTGGTAACATATATCCTCAGACAGATAATTATATGCATTGGAATATGTATAGAAATAAATTATATCTGTATATCCAATAATTTTAAGATTTAAATTCAATGATCTGACTGGGAGGTTTTGAAAGTCACTCGGTCGTGATATAAAGTTAAAGTCTAGAATTGACGCTCTGTAGAGAACATGCATGAGTTAACCTTTACTGTTGTACTATGTGTACCTGCAGAGAGAAAGGTTGGTTTTCATCAAACTCAATGAGCAGAACAGGTTTCCTGTAATGTCTAGTCATTGCCGTCACCTGGTTGAACCTTGAACAAGAATAAATATCGTAACATGTGGCAATTGAACTGGAAAAAATTTTTTATCGTCTTATTTTGTTATTCTTAATGCAACCTGATGTAAATAATATTTGAAAAATTTTAGTCCAATATTCATGAAGAAAACTTAGCTAAAAAATTTTACTCCCTGTGGGGGTGAACTATTCATGACATCACAAGGGGGACAGCTGCAGCCAGAACCGAATGGCGGTGATACGCTATTTCAACAAACTTCAATAATTCCTGGCATCAAGATGCCCAATACCACCAGTAAGTCCAGGATTGGTGGCAGCACATTGACATCTAGCGAAATAGCAATATTAATATGTATCTCATTGAGAGAGAGCTCTTACTACTAAGTAGATACAGTTGTAATTATTCTAATGAACCGTTTGTGATTTATTCATTAGTAATAAGGTGTGACCACTTAACTCAAGTGCTACTGATTTACTAGCTATAAAATTTTTAAGTTAAGTTTTCTTCATAAATATTGGACTAAAAATTTCCAAATTTTTTTATACCAGATTATGTATCAAAGACAGCAAAATAAGACAATAAAAAAAATTTTTTTTTTCCAGTTCAGTTACCCTTTAATTTTCTTGACATGTTAATCAGAAATGATCTTTATTAAAGTCATATTGTAAGGTCTCTAATGACAGTGGAGTTCCTCTCTCCCTTTCCCTTGACCAACCCAACAACCCAACATGTCCAACATTTCAATTACTCTCTTTGGAGAGGGCTTAGAGATTGGGAAAGAACTTGTGACATGGTGAGGTCAAAGTGTATCCTTGGCTCTTACAATCGTCCAGAGTTGAGGGACCCTATGAGGTCACTGATGCTCTTCCTCTCCACGCAGATGTCTGGACTCAAGATGTAATCCCCCACCTACATATGCATGTACAGGGACACACATCAGCTGGCTGACGTTTACGCTGCCCCAATTAAAGGTTAGTTCATTAACCATATTTATACACTAAATATAACAGAAAGAGTAACACAAGTACATCTACTGTTAACATGACCACAGAGTTTTGCTGGAACACTTGATGCTAATACCACAGCTGGTGTTATTAAGGGAGGAAATTGTATTTTTAGTCATCACAAGGTCTCTGTTCGTATCATTCTTTTCCTTACAGCTGGTGAGATAGTTCTGTGAAGGCTGGAATGACTAGCTAGCTATATTCTGATCAAATAGTGAATCGCCAGTTATTGAAAAATATCCATCATTTTTGGTGTGAATTTGCTTCAAATTGCTCAATGGCTATCTGTACACAGTCTCTCTGCTCAAACACATATTAATGGTTTCCACGGTCACAAGAAGGTTGGTGACTTTGATGATCATTTCCATTCACAGGAAGACTATTTATTACAAAGGATTCCGGGAGTGTACTCACATTGAAATATGGTAGTGGATGTCACACTGACTAACACATCATGCACATACTTTATTTAGATCTAGTATGTCATATATCCAAAAGTTGGTGCATCACTTGCCTCAAGGGTTAAAGGGGTGATCTGGATCCCTCCCTTGTGGAGTAAGAATGGCAGAGCACTACGGAACTCTCGGATATCCACAAGCACCTAGGCAGGGCACACATCATCAATAAATCAGCATCCACAGCTGAATTACTTAGTGCTCCATCTGGAGTGCCAAACCCACTCCACCAATTATAAACACCATTCACAAACATATAAAAAAAGGTCTATTTATATCCAATGTCCCTACAGAGGCAGTGAATTATTTTTCATATTTCATTCCATTCCAGGATATCTTCTATTAAATACAGGGACAATTTAGGTGAGCCACTACACTTACTCATTTTGGATGAGAAGATATATAAACAAGTATTGAGGTACATATGCAACATTTACGTACTCATGTACTAATATAGAACATGATATAGTACATGGTTAAGGTGCGCATGTATTGCTTTGTAAATATAGACCAGGTAATAAACAGTTTGTCCCGAATACACACACACACACACACACTCCTGATATGCTGTAAGTATCTACGGCTCTTAGCATGATGAGGCTGTAACAGAGGTGAACTATGCCTGCTTAGTTTTCTCTCTACCACACCCACATATACAATAATGAATTTTTTTAAAAGGCATATAATTCCAAGCAGTGGCTAATAATATTTTTAGGTGGCTGGACCATTGCGACTGAGTATTTCTAGCTATTGTGAAATCATTGAAGTATCATTAACATGTCTCACATTTTTAAGCATCAACAAGAAATTATGATTTGAGTGTGATTCATATTTTTAAAAACAACAACAAAAAGTAGCTCTTCTGTTGATATAAGCAACCATCAACACACATTTACCTGCCCATTTGTTTGCTTCACACATGAGCAGAACAAAGCCATGAATAACACATGGCAGGTGGTCTAATCAACAGGACTAGTGACTGTATTCAGTGGTATTAGAGCAATAGCTTAGTAATATTACTAATTACTGTTCATATTTCACAAGTCCAGTATAGCTGTAATAAGAGAGTCCATCCCCCCCCCCCCCCACTCCAAATCTTCCAGTCCCCAATATGAAACTTCACCCGCCGCCGCCCACAAACCAAATCCCCAGCCTCACAATTTTTGGCCCCTCATTGCCTTTCCTGCCGCCAGCCTTCCTGGTGCTGACGGGAAGCACAGAGGCAGAGGACGTGTCTCTACAGAGCAGGGAGCAGGCCCCCACCTTGCCCTCCTGGTCCACAGGCACCACCATGTGCTGGGGGAGGGGGGGGGGGGAGGACAACAAGCAAATATGGCAGACATGAAGTGCAACAAAACCAAACCCTGTTCAACCACGTGACACACACACACACACACACACACACACACACACACACACACACACACACACACACACACACACACACACACACACACACACACACACACACACACACACACACTGTACTGGGCATGTGCATACAAGAAGGGATTGAACTATCTCTTTTGGTCATGGATTCTGCAGTGATGCATAGTGGAGGTCCAATACTTACAAAAGTTTTTTTTGTTAAGTTTGTAAATAAATAAGCTTACGGCTCTTTCTCTAATAAGAGCATGAAACGCTTCCTTCTCCTTGCGAAGTGACGTTAAATATTTCTGAGAAGAAAAAAAAAAAAAAAAAAAATGGAGGAAGTAGAGAAAAATAAAATGCATATATATTACAGTATAAGCTTTCTGTCTCTCTCTCTATACTCACTCTCTGCATACAGAAATGTTTAGAATATGTGATCTGTGCATGCCTCTATTTGTGGGTGTGGCCGCATCATGATATCTTATATTCAAGTTTGTCTTTTTGTTGCAGATATGAAGATTTTATGCATAAAGTCAATAAAATTCAATAATACAGTACTTGGCACTGACCAGAACACATCATGACTGCACTGACCACATGAGGAACAGAGTGTGCTTGTCATTTCTAATTCACCTTGATCTTGATGCCGTACTGACCACTGAACCTGATTGACTGATACTATTCTTACTCCAGAGAGTCCAGTACGACCTCCAAGCATGCAAACCATACAGGTATTCAGGGCAGCTCTCTGGGCATGCTCAGATATATTAATATCGAGTACAGTGAAAACCGATATATTACAAGTATTTATCTGAAGGTTATGATATCAGTCAGTTCTATGGTGGGTGTGGCTCTAAATCAGAATAAAGTAAAGATCCATACTTATTCAAAAGATACAGTACACCCACAAGTACAGCATTATTGTGCACATGTGTAATGGTCGGTGGGCACACACTAACCTGCTCCTCCACTGAACTGTCATAGAGAAGGAAATACACTCTCAGGGGCATGCCAGGATTACTAGCCTTGAACACCTACAGAGAGAGAGAGAGAGAGAGGGAGAGAGAGAGTGTGTGTGTGTGTGTGCGCGCGTGCAGGCAGTCTAGACCAACAACACCTCTAGTGGAGTATATCATCGTACATATAATGTATAACTAACATCATCCTATTTTGTTATAGTGTGCTATTATAGTTGTAGAGTGTTACTATAGGTACAGCTACAATTCTTTAAGAAAGAACTTGAGTAACTTGCATGTCATGCTTACCTCAATTTGCCGTACATAGTGGACCTCAGAGTCATACATGACTATGTACTTGGGTCTCAGCTCCACCAGCAACTTGGTCAGGTGGTAGAGGTTCCTACAATAAGGATACAAACACAGAGAGAAGTACGTGCAAGAAATCAACTCCGAGGTGTTCATTTCTAGTTGAAATTAAAATTAATACAGTTACAACATTACAAATATAATAAACCAGCTGCCTATTCTGATATCTTCATAATTTCAGTGATATTATAATAGTCCTAGTTGATCTCTGTAACATGTGCTAGATAAAAGGAAAAGAGAAAGCTCCATTGTGTCATGGAACTCTGGGTTAAAACACTGTGTATTGATAAGACAATGTATGCATCTTATAATTATAGTAGGTGTTTGTCAGCCAGAAATTGGTGACTGAGCGTGTGCAACCACACCCACTTTTAATACATGATGTGCATGCTGCTATGCACCTTTGCTTATTGTTTGATATAGTTGTCTGGAGGGTATTACTGATGGAGCATTACGGACATACTTTGTCAGGAAAGAACAGTCCTAGCAAAGGATCAGTAGCCATTATGATGACTTATAAAGGACACTGCAGATAATCTTGTCCATTTGTCTAACAAGCCAAAACTATTCCACAATCGTGTGGTAAGAGTATTTCATAAAGAAGAAGCTCATTGCATTCACTAAAACAACATCAATAAGGAAACCGATAAACGTTTAGTGTTAAAAAAATTACTTTAAAAATAAAAATAATGTTTAAAAACTAGTTACTCTGAGTTCTTGACTGAGTGCAGAATGACTACAGGTTCTGGCAGGAGACCAAAAGGTGAGTCCTGTGGCTCTGCCAATCTCATCAGAGCTCCTCCTCCACCATCTGCAGAAGGTCCACCATCATCACCTCCACAGCCACTGCCCCTGGCTTCTTCCTGGAACAAAATCATTTCTGTCTCTTGCAATTCCTGCTAGACAGAAAGCACAGCTCTAAATATGTCACATCTCCAAATATATGCTTATCTATATGTTTAAATTTGATGAATTGATCTTCTTATAGTCATTTAAAAGCTAACATGTTAAACATTACATAATTTAATACACATTCAGGTTACACAAGTAAAGCTAATTAGCTTACATATGAAAAAGTTTGCTCCATTTCATCATATTTTTTGGCTTCTCTGCATCAAAAGGATAAAAATTTAAAAAAATAAGCATTTCTTAAACCAACAAAGTCCTCCACACATTGGTGACTTCAAAAAAAAGAAAAAAATATTAATAAGCATAAAGCCCACCACAGCTACATGCCTGCAAGGGTGAGTCTACAGCTATCCAGTGCAATTCCATATTGACGATATTATTGTTAATAAAATGCGAATCATACAAAATTGATAGTTAGAAAAGGGTCTACCATGATAAAATGCAAGTATGTCGGTGGGTGTGTCTTTCGCAAAACTATTTGGTCTTGTTTGTGGTGTATTCCATACCAATGTGAACTAATATATAACTGGTACCCTTTCAGTTCTTCTGCTGACAGAGCTGCTTCTTCAGTTTTCCTCCTCTTGGAAGACACTTCCTTCTCCACTGCCTTCCCCCAACCTGTCTCAACTGCAGCTCTCTTCTTGCTGGATGCCCCGGCAACAGATCTACCTCGAGGCAAGTTTGCCACATGACGGTCCACAGGATCTACACATAATGTGGAAAGTGGAAATGCAACTTGAGATGATATAGTACACTGCAGGTAAAACAACAACCTCATTTATATTACATATCATTGGTGTGTGTGTGTGTGTGTGTGTGTGTGTGTGTGTGTGTGTGTGTGTGTGTGTGTGTGTGTGTGTGTGTGTGTGAATTGTGTATGTATACACAACAATACTGCAGTGTTCAGAATGATGTGGATGCTTACTTGGTGCCTCTGAAGTGATTAGTCGAAGATATTGCTTCTCCAACAATTTATGACCACCAACACACAAATACTGTAACAATGCATTAACAAACACACATACATCTGAGTAAACATCACTTCAAGGTCAGTGTATGAGTATAGACCAACTGCTCACATACATACCTCCCTTAGCTGGTAGCACGTTCTTTCGTCATTGGCAAGAACCAAAATCTTTCCTGCTCCATTCTCTGTGGTCAACAGGAAGTTAGGACAGCAACACAATACTGTGGTTTATGTGCTGGCCATATTTGTTGCAAATAAACAAACTCCCAATACCCTTAGGTTACCCACCATCAAGAAGCTAAATTATCACCACCATCACCACTATCCTCCTCATGATCTCATCACATGCAATAGTCAAATGTCCACTACTTACTAGCCAATATCTAAAACCATGTAGTAGATCTGAAATTATTCATTATCGATTGCTTCACAATAAACGTAAACTATATATTGATTTTTACACTATAATAAACATATGGTCAAGTGATTTCACTTTGAGTCATTGTGCATGTTTGGACCAGAGGAGCCAGTGGAGGTCTTGAGTGCACTGGTGTGGCAGTGTGGACCTTCATGCTGGGAATAAGGAGAGCACTGGACAAGACAACTCTCCTACAGTGAGTGCAGCTTATTTCTTAAACAATATTCTGCAGACCTTGTCACTGTATAACCAGTGGGATTGCCATAAGATGTGAAATATTCCTGATTTACATACTCTAAATTCAAGCTCACAAGGTTTAAAATATGGAACTATGACAACAACGGAATAACCTCATAATTAAATCCAAGTAAAGACGTATTTGGAGTGGTAGGGTACCTGGTATTAGCTAATACATATTGAAAACCAGACCAAGATCCACATTCATTGTGGATAGTAAAGTGATGATTGACTCAAACTTTCCAAGTACTAATAACAGCTATATCGGCATTTCCTCACCACTGGATTTGCTTTCCTTGCGTATTTCATCCAACACCATGGAGAGGAGGTGCCACTTGGGGCTCTCCTCCAGCAGTAACTCTGTGTGTGTGTGTGTGTGTGTGTGTGTGTGTGTGTGTGTGTGAGTATGTGTGTGTGTATGTGTGCGTGCATGCGTGTGTGAGAGAGTGTGTGTGTTCACTATTAACAATTCATTGTCCATCTATCACCCAAGTCATTGTCCTGGCCATAACTACTGCCATCATACAATATGCATAACACATATGCAAGCTGACATCTTTTCAGGTTCACAGGTTAGAAGGAACTATTCCCCAGATAACAATAATGATAGATTCTGATGTAACCATGACAACACTTGCACTGCAGAGGCTGAACAGTTGGATCATTCACATTACAAAAAAAAAGAGGTAATTATGCCATATCTTACATGAGCTTCTCTCAGGGGAAGGAGGTTGCTGCATATAGAAGCTAAAGGTAGCCATGTGTAACCTCAACCCAGACAGTCTATGCTATGATGGACACACCCCCTCCACCCCAGAGGTCACACTATAATAAATGGGTAGTCACTAGTGATCCTTACCTTCTGGATCTGACGTGCCTTCACTGCACAGAATAGACAGATGCATGCCCAGGAAGGTCAGACACATACACATGTATAAAGGTACATGAATAATCAAAGAGTGTGTATTGCTAATTTGAACAAATGCACATAACAGAATAACAAAGAAATATTCTCACCTTTTGGTTTTCTTGGCTTCAGTGAGGATCTTTGGGCCATACACTCTTTCCTTTGCTTTCTACAAATGATAGTATTTGTGACAGAGAGGTGAATATGTAATTCAGTGTACTATACGACCACTGTATATTGTACTACAGCACTATACATTAGAGTTCTATTATTAACATGCTATTATTGCATGTTCCCCAGTGGACATATTAATTAAGCAAGCAGCTGGAGATAATAAGTCTAATTCATGTCATTATGACACAGCGGAAGTAGAAAAAAAGGGACTGGGGCAGTCCTTGGACCAGATAGAGTATGAGAGGATGAAAGTGTGTCTTGAATGATGGTTGCACAGCAACCACCAGCCTGGGGGCCACTACAGTGTATGAGGGTATCACACATGTATATGTACATGTCTGGTGTCTCACGTAATAGGAGAATTATCGGAACAAGAGAAAAGAGATGGTTACCACATGCACATACTTAATCTAGTGAAGCATCCACAGAACGACTGTGGCCATAGGAAGTATGCAGTCAATGAAAGGATGTGGTTAAAGAATTGGAGGTATCTGACTCACAGCGAAGAGAATGTTGGAAGCGTCCATAAATGCCCAAGCAGAGTTGCTAAAGGATGCCCTCCTCTCGTCACTGGACCTGCAGCAGGCACAAACTACATCACACACAAGCAGCACACTGGACACTGGCTAATGGCAGGACAAAGAGGAAACACTTTTTTTATTATTGCCATTATTACCATCATCCATATCATTATTTGTGCTGCGTGCCTGCATAACTACCACAATAACAAAAAACAACAACAAAAAAACAAACAAAAAAGACACACTTATGAACCTGAGGTTTCATGGCCACCATCTGAACTACATTCATCTCCCCATGTCTCCCTGTCCCGGCAGATGGTGTCAGAATTTCAACACAAGAAAAAAAAGGAAAGCAAAAAAGTTAGGAGCCGATCAAAAACATTACCTTAGGCACTTTTGGGAAGGAATAGGTAAAGGATTAACAATTTAATAACCTTGTTTGGATTGTGTTTTTTTTTGTTTTTTTTTTTTAATTAAAAATGGCAAATAGAAAGGAAAGCCAAAAAAAGAGGATAAAAGCCAACCAAAAAATTTCATTGGCTTAATGAAGAGAAAAATATCACCAATTATCTTTTCATGCATCCTCAAACTTTTGCACCTAGGCACATGAATCCTAGCTTATGAACACAAGATAACTCCGGCAGTATCATGGGCTGGGTCCCACCTGGCCTCACCTCTTCCTGTGGGAAAGTCAGGCTAAATGGCAAAAGTCTCACATGCAAAACTCTGTGGAAATTCAAATGGAGGGGCAAATAGATTTTCACTATCTGCAACACTTGCAACACTTGCAACACTCTCAACACCTGCAACACTTGCAACACTTGCAACACCTGCAACACTTGCAACACCTGCAACACTTGCAACACCTGCAACACCTGCAACACTTGCAACACCTGCAACACTTGCAACACCTGCAACACCTGCAACACTTGCAACACCTGCAACACTTGCAACACTTGCAACACCTGCAACACCTGCAACACTTGCAACACCTGAAGTGACTGCACCAACAATACTATTGAGTCTCACTAACTTAATGATCCATGATCTACCTTCCTCACCAGACAACTCAATTTACTGATTAGTTCACTGTGTTTGTGCCATACAATTAAAACATTATCTGCTTGATATGATTGACAATGAGACTTTTTTTTCCCTTAGGTTATAACGATTATTACCAATAGCACTGTGAAACTATATATAATATGTACATAGACATGTACTTATGCTTTAAAGCACATAATGTTAATAGGTGGTGTGGCATTATTGTTTTTTGTTTTGTTTTTTTATAAAATACAATATGCATGTACTATCAATATAATGATTAAAAAAAATAATAAATAAATAAATAAACAAATAAATAAATAAATATATATCTATCTCTATCTATCTATCTATATCTCTATCTATATCTCTATCTATATATCTATCTATATATCTATCTATCTATCTATCTATCTATCTATATATAAGCCACTTAAATTTCAGCATGGTTGGCCCTTTAATTAGCTTTAGGCAGCTATAACTATTTCTGTTGGTGTGGCTAATAACAAACCAAACACATTGCCACACCTTATTTTAGTTAATAACGCTCACCGGGTTACTTGGACTCCATATGCTCAATTTCAGCCTGATTAATCCATAAATGATTTTTTGGAAGGCTTAATGATATCCTATGGGTGTGGCAATGACAAAACCACACCCATTGACACACACACATGCTTAGTAATGCTCATCCAGTTTCTTGGAAGTCTCATTCCAAATTTCAGTCTGGTTGGTCGTATGATTAGCTTTTAATAGCCAAAATAACTTACAGTGGGTGTGGCTAAGGACAGACCATACCCACATCTGGTTAATATTGCTTTCCCTGGTACTTGGAGACCACACGCCAAATTTTTTCCTGATTGAGCATCAATTAACTTTTTCAGCCACAATACCTTACTGTGGGTGTGGCTATGACAACACTACACCCATTACCATGCCCACATGTGTTTAATAATACTCACCCGATTTCGGCCTTTTTAATCCTAGCATTTTTTTAGCCATGATGCCTAGACGCACATACTCACGAACGAAAGAAAAAAAAAAAAATATATATATATATATATATATTCAAGTGTGTTCGTAGATCTAACTCCTTTGGTCCAAGCGTCACTCAATATATATATTTTGGTAACTTTTTCGCTTTGCATACCAATAGAAAGAGGTGTAACCAAGAGGGATTCTGCCTGCGTCTCTAAACATCAAGTTGTGTATTCATACCATATATTAAGTCTGTTCTTCAAAGGGTTTGTCTGGTCAAAATACCATTTTTGGCATTTTTAGCCTTACACAGGTAAAGGAAGAGGTGTGGCCAGGTGGGACCCAGCCTATGTTACTCCCAGAGTGAAGTTGTATAAGCATACCAAGTTTTAAATCTGTAGCTCCAAGAGTTTTTTCTGGCAAAAATATCATTTTTTACTTTTTCTCGTTACCATGGTAACCATTTCCTGAAAATTTTTGCCCATGTTTAGAGTTGGGTCAAACCCTATCATCATGCCATGTTTCATAGAAATTCATCCACAGGTTTGGCCAGAATGATGGTACAAACATACGGACAGACATTTCCTTTTTTTTTATATATATATATATATATAGGAGATATAAACATTCCAAAACTCTAATAGTAATAATTACACATCCAGTAAAGTATATTTTGGACATTGATGACACTTTACCTGATGGCCTCTAAGTAACTGTAGAATGTCACACTGTCGTACTGTGTCAGATAGCTACAGCACAAATAGAAGAACCCATTTCATTGGTCATTACTCAATGACTAATGAATACTGTCACTTACTATAGTAGGGTCCTAAGCATACGCAGATCAAATATGAGCTGTTTGGACTTCGAACCCTGCACACACAAAACAACATTACTGGGTCCTAAGTGATCTTAACAAGAAAGAGATTGTATAAATGTTTAACTAATTAATATCAAAGGCAAGCCCTCTGGCTATATGAGATAGGATCTGATAAAACACACCACACTTATGACACAGTATTGCAACTTTGCTAGTGTTTCATTCCATTCCTAAATATCAACCTTCCTTAATGAAATACAACAGATGATGGCAGCCAACCTGTGAAAAGACAAGTTCATCCCTGGGCTAGTTGGTTCTCCCTACCCTTCCAGTTTAAGTACTTATTGACACATACAACATGGCCTCCCCATTCTGAGTGTGTGCTCAAATGATGTGATAATATTTGGACTGACTGACTGACTGGCTTATTCCATATGAAATAGTTGTACATATTCTTTAGCTTCAGCAATGACAGTGATAGTAGCTATGTATGGCTGCAGTAAGGTGGTCTGTTATCCATGGATGCCATGGTGAGGAAGCCAGCACCAGACCACCTTCCTTTGTTCTCATGAAGGAGATATGAAGTGGCTTAAAATATTAGAAGAAGTCAATATATGGAAGATACCGTCTTTTTTTAATTTTTTTAATATCCATTAGTTTTAAAAGTAAAATATCCTTCACCATTTTAACTCGGTTTTATAGTGGTTTTAACTTGTTTAGAGGCGGTGTGTTCTCTCAGACTCCACTTGTTCACTGTGAGTGCTGGGATGGTTGCCACCAACCAGTTGCCATACCAACAGGTTCCAAATAGGGTCCAGCTGCATCTTAATGGTCTGGTCAAAGGACTTGCTCATGCTGCTCTCCACCGTCACCTCATCAGTGTCCAACTACAAGCACAAAAATCACACTCAATAACATCATCACAGATATCTCACCTCCACTCCCCCACAAGAATAGCTTCAATGACCTCTGGC